>CM046475.1:23696145-24110162 GCA_025506415.1 Flaveria robusta
CATTTGGCCGAACCGAACCCGAACCCCAAAGCGAAATCGAACCACAACCAAAAAACAGTCACACAAAAAAAAAAAAAAAAACAAGTCGATGAACTTTCTGATTCCAATAACAAAAGGGTTAAGCGTTGAACGCCTGAACGGTCGAGGAAGAACTAGTTATTTATTATTTTTCAAGTTATTTGTAATTTTTATTTCTCATAATTTGTATTGTTTTTTTCAATTTATTTTGTGATTATTTATTTCAACATAAACTAATATTTTTTATTGATTATTTCACACATTAAAATTACATTTATTAATATATAAACTAACTAAATTAAAAATAAAAATAGTTAAATAAAAATATTTAATTACTAACAAAACTCTCAACCAAGCCTTTCTCATTACACCTCTTTTAAACTTTTTAAGTGAGAAAAAAAATATGTTTATGTGCCATCATGTCACAAATTTATTTTTCAACAAAGCCCTCAACTAAATAATAGAAAAAAAGCATATGAAATCACATTAAGAGAGGCAGAAGATTTGGTATGCAATAAAGGAAGAGGGAGAAGAGAAAGCCGTATACGGAATGAGGATACGGCAATGTCCCATGCAGGACCCACTTTCACGCGCCTTTCCCTATTTACATTTACCCTTCTTCATATATAAAATTACCAAAAACAAAATATATAACTTAATAAAAACCACTAAGCAACAATGAACTATGATTGATTAATATGAAAATTTATGAATTATTACCATAACAAGTGGATGAACTCTTTGTCAAACTTGTAGATAAGTTTACTATGCTACTTATCTACCAAATAGTTTACCTTGTCTACCAAAATGATTGATCTTTGACTATAAATACCACCTCAATGTAGAGGAGAAGATGCACCTCTTGTATACACTTTCATAAGTTATACATTTCGCTCTCTTGCTCTTCAATTCTCGTTAAAGTTCTTAAGGTTATAACACTAATCTTGTGAAATTATTGTGATATCATAACACGTTACAGCACGAGAGCTCATAAACTCTAAACAGAAGATCAATAAAGCTCAAAGTCATCCATAATCAAGTAAGGGCTTCATTAAGTAATAATATACATATCTTATATTGAGAGATAACTAATATAAATAAATTAGCTAAAAGAGATCTTATTATGGACTTGATAACCATGACTACTAACAAATAACTTTTATTATGCATCTAACTTTTGATTATGCAACTAACATTTTATTTTATGTCAACTAACTTTTACTTATGCAACTAACATTACTTATGCATCTAACTTTTACTTAATCTTTATTTATACAACTAACATTTCCTTTATGTCAACTACTTTATAACTAACATTTTTTTTTATGTTTACTAACATTTATTCGTACTAACGTCTTATTCTTATCCTAAATTGTCGTTCTTATTTATACAACTAATATTTCCGTTTTGTAACATAATCTTACACTTATATATTTATTTAAAAAAAAAATATGTCGATATATACACACACGAGAGTTATATAGCCGTTATAACGGTTATATAGCCGTTGTAAACATCACATAACCGTTACAAACGGTTATATTTTAAACTATAATTGACCACTATCAATCTATTTTCGTTTACAATAAACAGATCATCTCTTTTCTCAAGTTTATCCAAGACAATATTCAAAGATGATCACCGTTTTAGTACTGGCAACCATAATGCTTATTTTAATTCTTATCCCCATTGCTGAACTACCACCCGAAGAATTAAACTTTTCTTATTTCTGTATTTGTTTTACTCTACCGCTTTATTGTATCGCAATGTTTATTGATATATGATTCTAATAATTATCTTACATTTTTTAATTCTTGTTTAGAAACAAAATGTCGAACATTGCCAAAATAGAATTCCCGCTCTTAATATCAATGGTGAAAACTATATGCCGTGACGCCCATGTAAAAGACATCTTAAATCCATGGGTGTCTTAGAAACTATACAAGAGGGAATGCTTGCTCCGAACAAGACAAAGCGAAAGCTGATGTCTTTTTACATAAGCATATTGATGAGATGTTACAGTTTGAATACTCAAATTGGAAGATCCGTATATTTTATGGAAAGATTTACAAAGCAATTTGATCACCAAAGGGAAGTTCTACTTCCCACTGCTAGAGATGAATGGAACATCTTAGGTTCCAAGATTTTAAAAAGGTAAACGAGTACACCTCTGCTTTGTTCAGAATATGCTCGACCCCAGATTCTGCGGGCAAAATGTACCGAGGATATGTTGGAGAAAACTTTCTCCACATTTCATGCATCAATATAAACTTGCAACAACATATCGGTTCAAAGTTTAAAAGATATTCTGATTAAATTCATTTCTCCTCGTAGCAGAAAAAAATGAGCTTTTGATGAAAAATCATCAAGCTCGCCCCACGAATCGTTAGCAATTCCAGAGATAATGTTGCTACTAAAAACTCTGGAAGAAGTGGGACGAGGTCGGTCGTGTTCTTTTGATAAAAGTTACCTAATAATCGCAACCATTCTTTTAAGGGTATAAAATTACCGAGGTAACTTTTATAACCGTGGACGTGGTCGTGGCCGTGGATATGGCCGTGGTAGAAATCAAAGAACAGTCCATTACCACGCCCCACAAAATAACAATTCCAACCAGTACAAAGGGAATGAAGCTGGTAGGCCGAAAATAATGGCACTTCCTGTTTTAGATGTGGTAGCACAAACCACTGGTCGAAGGCTTGTCGCACAGCTCCACATTTGTGTGAACTATACCAAGCCTCTATTAAAGAAAGAGAAGGAAGTGACCATGTTGATAATTTTAATGATCTCAATTTGATTTGAACACTGCAGACTTTGACATAGAACTCTGAAACACATGTTGCTTAACCATAATAGTTATATGCAACAATTAAGTGTTTTCTATCTTCAATTATGTATTTTTCTTCATTAATGTTTTCTTTCGATAAATAAAGTTCTTGTTAAAATATACAATATGTCGTTATTCACTTATTATTTTTTTATACTTTCAAGATTAAAATGAAAATCACCGAGCGCAAGATCAAACAAATGAAGCAGATATATGTATAGCAGATAGTGGAGCCACGCACACTATACTTAGATCTAAGAAATATTTTTATGAACTTAAACCAACAAAGGAATCGTTATACAATATCAGGCCCTACGACCTGATAGAAGGAGTGGGAAAAGCTAATTTAGCATTACCAATGGTACAAAGCTTATAATAGAAAATGCTTTATTTTCCCCAAAATCAACAAGAAATCGGTTGAGTTTCAAAACAATATCATAACGGATATGATACTCAGTCAAGGACTGTTGATAATGAAAATATTTGCATATCATAAGCAAAGATCATATAGATATCTTGTTTACTTTAACATTAATTGTATTTCAGTTAAGTTTTGTGATTGAAACACTTACTTAGTCAGTCATCCGGATTATGAGAAAAAAAAAAAACACTGAAAAATATGTCACATCGATAAAATTCCTTTATGTATCTTGTTCCTTAAAAACAACGTGAAATTGAAAAGAATCATCTGCAAAATTCAAATATATGTGCATTTACGGACAAAATAGGTTATAACGCTCATGGTCCAGCTCTTGTTATCAACTCGAGTAGATTGCAAATGCAAAATACAAACGACTCTGAATCTAAAAAGGGTGAACTTATAATGCTGGGTCCAACATAAAATGCTCGTAAAAGAACTCATGAAAAGGCTTAGCTGATCATAATCAAACGTCTTAATGCAACCTAAATACAAAACTCTCTTTTGGGAGGATTTGCTGAATCAAAGAACCATCAATTAATATCTCGTTACAGTTTCTGGAAGGAGAAAATTATTAGAATTTTTCTTATTCCTAGCAACGCACAAAATGGTCTGAACCAAAATCAGTTAGTGACTGTCAAAATAGACATGATTGGGATAAATGGAAAGCAGCTATGCAAGCTGATTAGATTCACTAAACAAACGAAAGGTCTTTGGACCTATTGTTATTACTCCGAGGCTGTAAAGCCTGTAGGGTATAAATGGGTTTTTGTACGAAAACGAAATGAGAAAAATGAAGTTACAAGGTATAAAGCTAGACTTGTAGCTCAAGGTTTTTCACAAAGGCCAGGGATGATTATGAGGAAACATACTCCCCTGTTATGGATGCAATAACCTTTAGATACTTAATCAGTTTAGCAGTCTCTAGAAATTTAAAGATGCGTCTTATGGATGTTGTCACAACTTACTTGTATGGATCACTAGATAGTGACATCTATATGAAAATTCCTGAAGGTTTAAATTCCTGAAGCATTAAGCTCAAAGCCTAAGGAAATGTATTCCATCAAATACAAAGATCCTGTATGGACTCAAACAATCTGGAAGGATGTGGTACAATCGTTTGAGTGATTATTTGACAAGTAAAGGATACACAAATAACCTTATTTGTCCATGCGTTTCATTAAGAAAACAACATCAGGATATGTGATCATAGCTGTGTATGTTGATGATCTAAATATAATTGGGACGCAAAAGGAAATTAATGAAACAATTGCTCTTTAAAGAAAGAATTTGAGATGAAAGACCTTGGAAAAAACCAAATATTGTCTTGGTTTGCAGATTGAGCATATGCATAATGGAATACTTATACATCAGTCAACCTATACTGAGAAACTTTTAAAAC
Organism: Flaveria robusta; assembly: GCA_025506415.1. NCBI lineage: Eukaryota > Viridiplantae > Streptophyta > Magnoliopsida > Asterales > Asteraceae > Flaveria > Flaveria robusta. Next base: position 23,700,811 of record CM046475.1, read on the forward strand.
GTTTCAATATGGACAAGGCAAATCCTTTAAGCACACCGATGGTTGTTAGATCACTCAATGTTGATAATGATCCATTTCGTCCTTGCGAAGATAATGAAGAGGTTCTGGTCCAGAGATACCATATCTCAGTGCAATGGAGCTCTTATGTATCTTACTAATGTACGAGACCTGACATTTCTTTTGCAGTTAATTTGTTAGCGAGATTTAGTTCAGCCCTACTAAAAGGCACTGGAATGGGATTAAACATATTTTTCGATACCTTCGAGGTACTATTGATTTAGGATTGTTTTATCCTAATAATTCAAAAGAAGGGTTGGTTGGTTATGCAGATGCAGGTTATTTATCTGATCCCCATAAAGCAAAATCTCAAACTGGATACGTATTTAAGAATGGAGGAACTGCGATTTCATGGCGTTCTCAGAAACAAACACTCGTTGCGACATCCTCAAATTATGCTGAAGTCATTGCACTACTGAAGCTTCAAGAGAATGTGTATGGTTAAGATCTATGACACAACTTATATCAACTTCTGTGGATTGGAGAAAGATGAAAATGCAACACCAATCTATGAAGAAATGCAGCTTGTGTCTCACAGATGAAAGAAGGATATATCAAAAGTGACAGAACAAAACATATATCACCAAGATTCTTTTCATACACTCAAGATCTTATTAAAGATAAACAAGTCGAAATGAGATACGTTCAATCTAGTAACAATTCAGCTGATCTTTTCACAAAGGCACTTCCTAAAACAACTTTTAGAAAACATGTTTATGATATTGGCATGCGCATGTACAAGCAATGTGATGATCTACAGAAGACAATTTGAGGGGGAGTTATAAGCTGTACTCTTTTTTCCTTAGCTAAGGTTTTTTTCCCACTGGGTTTTTCTTTAGCAAGGTTTTAAACGAGGCAGTACTTAAACTCTTGAAGTTTGAAAAGTTTCATCCAAGGGGGAGTATTATGAATTATTACCATAGCAAGTGGATGAACTCTTTGTCAAACTTGTAGATAAGTTTACTATGCTACTTATCTACCAAAATAGTTTACCTTGTCTACCAAAATGATTGATCTTTGTAGTATAAATACCACCTCAATGTAGAGGAGAAGATGCACCTCTTGTATACACTTTCATAAGTTATACATTTCTCTTCTTCTTGCTCTTTCAATTCTCTTTAAAGTTCTTAAGGTTATAACACTAATCTTGTGAAAATTATTGTGATATCATAACAGAAAACAATTTAACTTTATTTTTCTTGTATATAATCATGTCAAAATAAAAAAAATTACATGCCTAGTTATGAGTGCGTATCTATATTTACTCGTGTGATGTATTTATGTAAGAAATAACTTAAAATATGTAGTACTAGCCTAACCGCCCTTGTGTTATACGGGTTGAAAAAGTTAAATTTAAAATAGAGTAAATTACATGCATGGTTCCTATATATATTATGTTAAAACTTTAGATTTGATCTTTAAATTTTAAAATTTCTGAATAAGATCTCTAATATTTTTTTTATTTTCATTTATGGTCTCAAGTTTTGTTAGTCAACAATTAATAATTTTAAACTTTATGAAAAATAATATTACCCGTATCAACCATCAATTTAATTTATCTTTTAAACTATAATATTATTTTTACTAAGGAAAGCTTATATTTTAATTTTCTAAAGTTTTTTAATGTTTAATATTTTATTATTTCATTATCAATATGTTATTATATAATAAAATATGTTTTAAATACAAGAAATTTTTTTAATAACATATTTTATAAAATATTTCTTTTTAGCGTGTTTTAAACCGTCCATTTTCTAAATGTTGCTCTTAAAACCGTTTGATATTTAAACGTTTTTATAAAATTATTTGATTTTCTAAAGATTTCTTAAACGATTTATATTTTAAAGCATTATTAAAAAATAATCACTTTTTTAACATATTTTTAAGAAACAATTCATTTTCAAACGATATTTTAATATTTTTCTAAAAAAATATTTAGAAATAAATAATTATAAAAATTAAATTTAAAAAACCTAATGCTTTAAACAAAGATGATAATTCTTTTAAAAAGTATCTTTAAAAAATTAAAAAGTTTTAAGAGAGACATTTAAAAAATCAAAAGTTTTAGAGAAACTTTACTAATTTAGTTAGTTATTTTTAGATAAAATCTCATATTTAATTGCAGATTAAATTTGAAATTTAAAAGTTTAAAGTTTTTAAATTTCTATTTCAATCATTAAATTTTAAAATCTAACTTTAGAATGTTGTTTAATTAGAAATTAAATACTATTTAAAAATTTTCTTTTAAAACCATATGGTTAATAAAATGACATGTGGCAATTGTATATTGTGAGAATGACATATGGCAATACATTAGATAAAATCTTGTCATGTGGCCAAACCTATTTTCTTTTATTATATACTAGGTTACAATCCCGTGTAATACACGGGTTAAATGAATTTTATGTTACATGATTAATAATATAAAAGTTATGTCTTAAATATTGTGTATTATATATATTAAATAAACCCATGTATTACACATTTGAAAATTTAAAGTTAACATATATGAAAATTTAATTATGGATAGTTATTAATTAATAAACATCTATTATAGCATTCATAATTAAGAGTATAGCATTCATAATTAAGAGAAGAGAGAAGCGGGAAAATCAATTATTAGATGGTCTAGAATGGTGACAAGTGTCCGGATTTATTTTTATTTATTAGTATAGAGATTAAGATTAAGATTGTACTATTGTGTCACTTAAGATTCATGTATATATATCAATACTAGGTTACAATCCCGTGTAATACACGGACTAAATAAATTTACTGTTACATGATTAATAATATAAAAAGTTATTTATTAAATATCGTGTATTATACAGATTGAATAAACACATGTATTACACATTTGAAAATTTAAAATTAACATATTTTAAATTTTAATTATGGATAGTTATTAATTAATTAATAACTATTATAACATTAATAATTAAGATGAGAGAGAAGCGAAAAAACCAATTATTAGATAACATAAAATTGTGACAAGTGTCCGGATTTATTTTTATTTATTAGTATAGAAATATATTTACTCGTGCGAATGTTTAACATTCCACTCTTACTCACGCTTCTTTCATTAAATCACTTTCTCTACTACAATCCACTTGCGTCTCTCTTTTGCCAAATTCTTATATGACTATTTACCCTTAATAACGGGCAACACCAATTATAATCGACGTCTTAACCTGACTTCCTAAGCTCAGTTGATTGGTAGAATAAAAAGATATTTTCATTTTATTAAGTTATTGCTGACAAACAAAAAAGCTTTATTTTCCATCAAATAATACCAAAATCATACTAGTTGTATTAAAAGATTTATTTAAATTGAAGAAAATACTAGAGATCTTTAAGATGTGAATATATATATCACATATTAAAAAACGATGTCATGTCGCACTTATAGTTAAACTTTATATGTTTCGACGCTCGTGTGATCCTTTTTCATTGAATATTTTTATAGAGTCACACCGGTAAAAATATACTGGATTGGGTATTTGGACAATGATTATATACTAATATAAATCATTTTCTTTAAATGTAGAATAATCTTCATTTTCATAGTCTAATAAAAGAGTAACTAAGAGTGACACGTGCTAACATTACGTTTCTCCTCACCAAATATTCCTGCTTATTTCTCCTATTAAATAATTACTTTAATTACTAATAATATTATTTAATTATTTTTTAGATTAAAAGTAGCTTTTTAATAAATTTAAAAATAGATTTTTTATTGATGTTATCTCAAAAGCAACAAATTAAAATTTTTTTTTTCAAAACATTAAACTTTTATAAAAATATAAATATTTTAAACTTGATGTTTTTAAAAAGTAAAATTTTTATAAACCAAAAATAATTAAAACCGAGAGTTGTAATAAACAAATTTTTAAAAGTAACATTTTTATTAAACTCTTATTTGAAACAAAATGTTAATTTTCATTTTTGAAAAACAAAAAAGTTTAAAAAATTGATAAAAATTTATCTTATATTAAAATATTATTTTATAACTAATAAAATTCTATTTTATTTATTCAATCCCATTTAATACACGTGTTTGTTAAAGTTACTATCATAATAATTCAATAAACTAAGAGGGGTAAAATAGAAAAGACAAAAATAGTAAGATGTCATGATCAAAGTGCAACCCCCTCTTGTCTCCTTTGCAATGGATCTTCTCACGTTTTCTTTATATTATTAGTATTATTATTGTTAAACACCAACTGAAAACACACACTTCCACCGGATATACTCCTCTCCGGCCACCGTCACCACCACCACCACACCATCATGTTTAACAAATGCAGCATGTTAATTGAATAATTGTTATAAGTCATAACTTATAACTCATGTAACTTGAGTTTTTGCATATGTGCACACAAGGTGTTTGATGAATGTTCTAAATGAATGAACCCATGAAGAAATTTAGCTACTTTAATCGAATTTCCAACAGTGGGAAGGAAAGAAGACTCTCATTGGGTGAATACAAGAGAGCACAATCATGGTCAAAATATTTAGTATCATCTGGAGGTGAGATCAAAGCAAAAGGGGATAAAGATGAAGAATTGGAATGGAGGGCTGATATGTCACAGTTGTTCATTGGGAATAAGTTTGCTATGGGAAGACATAGTAGGATTTACAGAGGTGTTATAAGGAGCAAGATGTTGCTGTGAAACTTATCAGTCAGCCTGAAGAAGATCGCGATTTGGCGTCGATGTTGGAAAGACAGTTCATTTCTGAGGTGGCGTTGCTTTTTCGTCTTCATCATCCTAATATCATCACTGTAAGTGAATCTTTTAGTTTCTTGTTTTTGATTGTTGTTACTTTGTTGTATGAGAGAATATGAGAGCATAAGAACAGATTAAAGATTGATAATTTGAAGGTTTTAGATCTATATGTAAAGATTCACATGCTTTTTGATTGGTTTTATGTCCATAGAATGTTGATGATAGGATGTGAAATAAGTTTATAACATAAAATTGAGTTTGGTGAAGATGATGGTAAGAATTCATGTATGCTAAGAATTAGTGCTTTACAATTAGGCAAATCCCACGTCGTTTTGTCCATAAAGATCAAACACCACCAAAGTGTTTTCAGTGCATTAGTGGGTGAAAGATGAACAAGTAACAACACAACTAAGCATGACTGGGTGGCACACTAGCACTATTTAGGATGGGTTAACTCGTGGGGTGAACCGATAATATAGGTTGGTCTAAGGTGATGTTAGCATAATCTTAAGAATGTGGCTGCTGTTCTATAAAAATCTCATTATAAATCTTTTGAGAAAGAGACTGCGGTAAGAGAATCATGTTGTTCTATAAAAAATAAAAATATATTGATAAATTGGTGGTTAGCATTTTCCATTTAATTGTGATAGATTGCAAGATTAAGACCTTTTGAGACACTGCCAGCTGCTTATTCTCATAAGATGGTCCACAATAATTTTCCAAATTTTTAAAATTTTTCTATATTTTATAACCTGAATATCACCTGATTGCAGAACACCAAGGTTAAAACTTTTGTTGTTTGTTCCATATGAACACACTAGAATGGTAATTCATTGGGTGATCGGTTGTATCAAATATTTTAAAATTTACTTTAGCTTCCTATTCATATCTGTAAAATAAGCCTAGGAAATATGAATGATGAACAAAGAAAGTTTAGATTCTGCTATCCTCGACGTTGTTATTCTCTCATGTCAAAGAGATCATGAATGTTCCAAAAGATTGCAGCCTGATTATCTATACCGATTGTTTTTATGTGGCATGCTTATTGATCATTTACATGCGTTAGAATCATAATCATTGTCCCCTGGCCTTATAAAGACTTTATAAACTTGTGACCAACATTCTTGGTATAAATAGGCTGTGAGTGAAAGATAGTGCTTCTACTGTTGTAAATTTGTGTGATTAATTTAAGATAAAGAAAGAATATTTTTTTCTTTTTCCTTTTTAGTTTTTATGTAGATCAACATCTTGCTTACATCAATGATTGTTGTTAAATTGTTTTTATACTTTAGTAACTGTTGCTTTTACCAAAAGTTTCTGTCTTTTTACAACTGTTGCATATGGGAGATGCTAGCAGGCATTTATAATTGTGTACAGTTTTTATATGTATTTAAGGGGCCACATCTTGTGCAATTTTGGGAACATATGTGGATTGCAATTTCAGCCTATTTATTATAAACAGAACGGGTTGCATGATGTATTATCTCAAGATGAGTCAATCAAAAAAATTAGCTAAAAGGGAGTTAAACCTTTTAATTGTAATTGTATCGAGTAATTGTGTGTTTAGGGTTACAATAGAGGGTCCTTCATATAGAGGACAATATTACATTATTAACCCTAAACTATTCAATAATCATAAAAGGTATTTACTTGTCACACTACTTTGACCTGTTATCCAATCCGTCCATCCAGCCTATCTTGCCACCTCTAATAGCCTGAGTTCGATGAAGTACTAGCTAGGGGTTTGTGAGACAAAACTTCTTCTAACAAACTTCCGTTTTTGTATTTTCATGCAGTTTTTTGCAGCTTGCAAGAAACCTCCGGTGTTTTGTATAATAAACGAGTACTTATCTGGCGGTTCCTTGAGGGCGTATCTCCATCAACAAGAACCACATTCAATAAATCCAACTTAGTTTTAAAGTTGGCCATTGACATTGCACGAGGCATGCGATATCTTCATTCTCAGGGTATAATTCACAGGGATCTTAAATCTGAAAATCTACTACTCGGTGACAATATGTGCAAAGTAGCAGATTTTGGCATCTCGTGTTTAGAATCTCAATGTGGGAATGCAAAAGGATTTACGGGTACTTATCGTTGGATGGCACCAGAAATGATCAAAGAAAAGAAACACACTAAGAAAATTGATGTTTACAGTTTTGCAATTGTTATGTGGGAGCTTTTAACTGCATTGACACCATATGAGATGCTACAGGCATTTATAAGGTATTTTTTTATATGTTTAGGGGCCACATCTTGTGCATTGGGACATTGTGGATCATTTCAGCTATTTATTATAAACAGAACGGGTTGCATGATGTATTATCTAAGATGAGTCAACAAAAAAATTAGCTAAAAGGGAGTTAAACCTTTTAATTGTAATTGTATCGAGTAATGTGTGTTTAGGGTTACAATAGAGGGTCCTTTATATAGAGGACAATATTACATTATTAACCCTAAACTATCAATAATCATAAAAGGTATTTACTTGTCACACTACTTTGACTGTTATCCAATCCGTCATCCAGCCTATCTTGCCACCTCTAATAGCCTGAGTTCGATGAAGTACTAGCTAGGGGGTTGGTGAGACAAAACTTCTTCTAACAAACTTCCGTTTTTGTATTTTCATGCAGTTTTTTGCAGCTTGCAAGAAACCTCCGGTGTTTTGTATAATAAACGAGTACTTATCTGGCGGTTCCTTGAGGGCGTATCTCCATCAACAAGAACCATATTCAATAAATCCCAACTTAGTTTTAAAGTTGGCCATTGACATTGCACGAGGCATGCGATATCTTCATTCTCAGGGTATAATTCACAGGGATCTTAAATCTGAAAATCTACTACTCGGTGACAATATGTGCGTAAAAGTAGCAGATTTTGGCATCTCGTGTTAGAATCTCAATGTGGGAATGCAAAAGGATTTACGGGTACTTATCGTTGGATGGCACCAGAAATGATCAAAGAAAAGAAACACACTAAGAAAATTGATGTTTACAGTTTTGCAATTGTTATGTGGGAGCTTTTAACTGCATTGACACCATTTGATGATATGACTCCTGAACAGGCTGCATTTGCAGTATGCCAAAAGGTATATTTTTGATCATATGCTTTATGGTGTCAATTCCAACTTTTTGCTAGATGTGACAAAATGTGCGGGTTCGACCCAGTTGGTAACGGGTCAAAACAATCACTTTCTTTTTAGAATTATGTACATTTTTCACAATGATTAGTGTGTACACTGTGGTACCAAATTTACTTAATGTTAGCGAATGATAATTTGTTGAATCGAACATGTTTTGACCCGTTAAAGATAAAAAACATAACCCAAGTCAACGTATGCATAAGACATGTTTGGAGCCCATTTAGATTATTATATATTTATATTATTAATTGCCCATTTATACGATTGACTACAAAATGGTAATAACAAATCAAAAGTCACAAAATCTCTTACCTATGTTTGTTTCTGTTGTAGAATGCTAGACCACCATTGCCCGCGTCATGTCCAGGGGCGTTTCGTGAACTACTTAACCGTTGTGGTCTAGTAATCCAGATAAACGACCAGGGTTTGACGAAATAGTCAAATTGTTGGAAAGATATGCAAAGTTGGTTGACCAAGATCCCGATTTTCTCGCTACATATGAACCTCGTGGAGACCGGACTTTGTTCAAACAATACTTTAGATGCCATAAATCATAAGGTATTGTTATGGGCATGATCAAGCCTCAAGGTATACTCTTGTTGTTGTTTGACTTTCAAATGGTCAAATAGTTTAAAAATATATGATTGCAAGCTTTCTTCATAATTGTTTTGTATCCAATTCCCTCCATTATTCAATTAAAGATTGTATCTGGAGAGGACTAGAGGAGTAAAATTAATTTGTGTTAGTTTATTGTTTTGTTAACATTTTTATGGCTTTAATTTAAATATTTATTTGCAAGATTACAAGATTGGAATATAATTATGAATTAATGTTTTTAGTTTATATTTATTATTTATTTTTACATTCTTTTGAATGAAACATCTAAGTTAATAACTAGTTTTGTATTAAGGAATTTTAAATACATTAAGCATGGTGAGCATACAAACTGAATGGCTGAGTTATAAATAAAATAACTAAATAAACTGGACCAAAATAACGCAATGAGATTATAAAAACCGAATAACTAAATTATATCAAAATAACTAAACAAAATAATCCAAAATACAAAATAAGAAATCGGTGATCAGGTTATGATTTTCTTTGTCAACCTACTGTAATAGTTCGGTTATAGTTATACATATAAACAATTTACATGATTACATTACGGTCAACCTTTTATTTTCTTATTTCACAAATGATATATTATAAGTCATCGAAAGTTTTTTATGGTCCTTTCGGAAATAACATATTCGTTGATGATATTCTCGATTAAAAATTAAAAGGATCGTCAATATCTTATTCCAGCATGTATGTAACTCTATTATCAGTTATAAGTTAGCTTGAATCTACCCACGTCCATAATTCGAATTAACCGAACCATAATCAAACTAACCGAGACGTTACTAACCAAACCGGTTGATCATGAAAATTTAAAAACCAAAACATCACATATAAGTTTGATATTAACACATGCAAGGGCGGAGCATACTTTTTTTCGTCGGTAGTGTTAAACTTTAGTCCAGTAGTGTAAATTTTTGTCCCGATAGTGTAATTTTTATATAAAACTTGAGTTTGCCCCCCCTAAAAAGAAACAATTCGCCTCCGCCCCCCTACGGGAGTGTTCAAGCTCCGCCACTGAACACATGCTCACCCCTCTCGTTTGCTCATACATCGTAGAATGGGTAGCGTATATCATGTTTTGTTGAATCAAACTATATAATTAAATGGTTTAAAATTACTCAATCAACTACTTTATATAGTATAAAGATTATAAAAGTTAAAAGATAACTTAACCTATATTTACCGTAAGTTTGAAACTAATAAGAGGTAACATGACATGTTGAAAACTAAAAGGATCATTGAAGTCATATAACGCAAGCATTTCAAAATCAAAACCGAATATTTATGGGTAATTTACTAAAAATGAACAATAAAATATAGTGACAGTTTGGCCGAGTGGTCTAAGGCGCCAGATTTAGGCTCTGGTCCGAAAGGGCGTGGGTTCAAATCCCACAGCTGTCAAAAATATATTTTTCATTTTAAAAATCGTTATAATTTTACTTGTTTTCTTCTATTTAACATGATAATGGACTGGATGAGCCACATGTGGGCTGTTCGGTTGATAGCTAGTGATGGAATCTTATGGGCTCATTTGACTGATGCTTAACAGGGTGTAATGGCCTTAGAGCATTCACTATCTGTCTTCATTCTTATAATTACATTAAATATCACTAACTTTTCTCATCCACTTACAATCATTTTCAAAAATATAAAAAGTTTACGGGGGTTGTATCGTGTTTCTCCAAATATAGAAAAACACAGTACAATCCCCATAAATATTCTACCTTTTTCACTCACAATCACTTACAATTATCCGCATAATATAAGACACCCACTTACATATATATGGGGAACGGGCTGTGAATGTCCTTAGTGTGTGCTAACTACTAATATTTAATTATTAAAACCCTAGAAGATATTTTCTCTCATTTCGTGTGTTGTGAATTATCGCATCCTCGTTCTCACTGAACCTAGGGTTTCACAGGTTCATGTTCACCATTTGTTCATTAGATCAACAGCTCATTGCTGTGAGGTTATCAACGAACAACAGTTGTAACCGATTGTTTAGTCACACTTTCTAAAATCGATTGATTATAAGTTGTAGCTGCAATTTATAACTTTTCTTTGTTTGCTTAATTATTAGAGTTATCAACCGAAGAATGTGACGATGTGTTTATCAACAATGAATCATGTGTATAATACATGTTAGTAAAACTCTTTTTCATTGTATTAGTTGAAAACACCCATGAAAAATGGAACTGCTACATCACAATAATTAATCAAAAATCTTAAATTAAGGGTGTTTATTTGCTTTGTTTTTAAGCAATTTTTTAAGACTGGACTGTAAAGCGAACCGGTTATCTTGATGGTTCGCTGGTTGTATTGATCGTCCTAGCGGTTCACTGTTTGGATCAGTTGGATCGTATTAGGATAAACTCTGGATAAGAAGGTATACCAGATGGAGATGACGATCCCATCCTCTCACGCTCCTCTTCCCATCTTAATATAGCCGAGATAAAGAACCAAAATACTTCAACGACTATAAAACCCAATTTAACACGTACTCCTCCAATCCAAGACTAATTAGCAGGTAGCCTATTTCTTTAACGTGAAACAAATAAAATACCAAATAAAGTACCAACAACTAAAAATAAAAATTATATAAAACATATGCTTGATATTAAATTGGAAAATATGTATATATTTCGATCATATTAAATAGGGTGTTTGTTGTTAAATAATTATTAAAGGTCCATGTTAAATTATTATTAATTATCTACTTTTTTTGTAGTAATATCTTTATAACATTTAGGGTGCGTTTGGTATGGGGTAATGTAATAAACAAAGCAATGGAATGAATGAATAAATGGAATGGATAAAAGAATGAAATGAATCATTACATTCCATTATCGTGTTTAGTTATTTATTAGGAATGAATAAAATCATTAGTTTGTATTGTTTATTAGACAAGAAAACACGAAATAATGAAATACAAAGTGGTTATGGTAGTGATGGTTCTTGGTGGCGGTGCCGGTGGTTGGTGGCGACGGACGGAGGCGGGGGCTAGTGGTTAGTGCGCAATGCCGCGAGTGATCGGCGGTAGGCGGCACTGGGAGTGGCCGGTGGTTGGCGGCGGGCGCTGGTGGTTGGCAGTGGCCCGTGACGATCGATCTTGGTGGCCGGTGGTGGCTGTTGTGGTGAGTAAGTGAGTAGTGTTGGTGACTAATGATGTAAGAAGGAAAACAATAAAAAGAAAAAAGAAGGGGAATATATGAAATGAATTTAAGAAAATAAAATCAACTATGTAATAGTAATTTCATTATCTTCACTAATCAATATATTTTTTTCATTCACTTTTATGTTTTATTTCATTACGGTTTTTATTAGTCTTATAAAAAAATGAAAAGTACATTTTTCTTCCTTTTCCTACAAGACGAGAAACAACATTTCAAATCATTCAACTTTAACTTGCAAAGATACCCACGTAAGTAATCTTTATTATTAGCGTGATTTATAAAATAATTCACCACCATCAAGAAAAACAAATAAAAAATAACGTGTCTGATAATTTAATCATATTTAATATTAGATATGTACATCACTATAAGAATAAATAACACACAAGTAATCGACTCTATTTCTTATTTTATGATCTGCCGCTTTTCAGTTTTTCTAAAGTTATATCATTACTTAAATTGCTAATTACCGTTCAAAATAGAAAGAAAAAAACTTAAATTGCTATCTCTTACTATCAAAATAACGTATTATAAGTCTTCTCTTTAGAATTTAGTATACCATGTATTACACAGCTTAAATAAATAAATATTAATAATTAGTAATGATAATTTATGAATTATAAAATAATATCTTGAGATATGATATTATTGTAATTACGTACAAGTAATAACTTTAAATAATAACACAACAATATCATTTTTTAAGCTTTTATTTTTATTATTTTATTTTTTTTAAGTTTTTTTAATATTTTGTTTCAAAACAAACCGTTTTAAAAAATATTATTTTTAGATAGTTTTTTTTTTTAAAAAGTTTGATGTTTTAGAAAAAATTATATTTTATAAAAAGGTTTGTTTATTTAGAAATTATATTTATAGAAAGATCTCTTTTCATATTTTTAAAAAAATACTTTGAATCTTGAAATAAATTAAACAAAATTATAATAATTAATGTTATTATTTATTAGGAGAGAAAAACATAAAAATAATATTTAGATGGTCTATAATTGCGTTATGTGTTAAAAAAAAACCTTATTATATTAGTAGAGATACATAAATTATAGTATTCTTAACCAAATATTATTGATAATTAATTTATGGATAAAAATTTCTTGAGAAAAAAACATTCCAAGTGATGACGTGAATATACTAAGGTTTCGTTTCGTTGAATTCTTAGCAATTGAAAATAAAATTGGAAAGTTTTCAATTCAGAAATGTGTTTGATTGGCACATAAGAAAATTGGAATTAAAAAACATTCCAACAACAAAAGAAATATAACATTTCTTCACTATATGAATGGAATCTAAAACTTTCTAAAGAATGTTGCAAGATTACCAAAATATCCAAAATTTTCATCTCAAACACATACCCACACCTTTATTTTTCTATTGACTTCAACCGAGAAAATCAAGAACCATTGAACAAAATGAAGAACATAGCCGGATAGCCCTTCTAGCAAAGTTTAATATGGGCAGAACATAGCCCTTCTAGCAAAGTTTAATATGGGCAAAACTGATTAAATCTAAAAAGAAAACCCTTTGAAGAACAGAGTTGTTTAACAAAATTTGTAGAAAAGATCACATAGGTAAAATGGAACGAATCTGGGGAACAAACGAATATGTGAAATCAAGCTTACAAAGTGTTAGATATTTTAATGTAATTAGATTGACTAGTTGATTAATGTATCATAATATCCATCAAACAAGTCATAGGTGCATAGTACACAATTAGCAGCGCCTCTAGTAGCGGAGTCCAAGGGGATGCAGTCTCTAGCGGGGTCCAAGAGGCAGCAGCCCTTAGCTGGTCCCAGGGGTATACCCCTGACTGAGGTCACTTTTGATAAAAAAAATATTTATTAAAAATGCACCAACAATTTTAATTTTCAGAAATTCACAAGTGAAATTTTGGAATAATTTTGGCTCCAATTTTAATTCAATTTTGAATTAGAATGGGTAACTGCCGAAGGTGGTTTTTTGAGGATTCGAGATCCTGCCCTGAAACCCATACGTTCGCAATTCGAATTGATCAATTCTTTCTAGTTCACGAAATCTCACTTCAAAATCTATACTTTTTTAATTCAATCTGAGTTTTATCCGATTGAAAGTTTGGACTAAACCCCCAAATTGTTTCAATCTGAAAGCGCTTCAAGACTCTCAGATTGTCCAAGTTCTTGATCATTAATAACAAATCCTCAACACCATCTAGAAATTATCGAAATCGACTTGGAAGTGAGAATGCAACATAGGAAGGATAATCTACACCAGAATTCGATTTTAGACCTGCAATATCTTGGACGAACTGAACTATTGAGAGGTACACTATCAAAAAGAGAGTTGATGTTTTGCTTGGCTTATCCATAGAGGCTCAATCTATTTTGTAAAATATCTCTTTAGATTTTGACATCCCAATAGACTATTTTGTAAGATATCTCACGAGAGTGAAAGCAGTTCAGGCAGCGTATGAAGCGCGGGATTTGTAGTTTTAACATAAAAAATCCAAGACCGGTGAAAACACACCCCATCATATAGAAGAGCAGACTAGTGATGTTCCGAAAGCATAAATTTTGGAGTAATATAGCTAGATAGAGATACCAACTACAGGCTACAAATAAATAAAAAGTTTCCATCCTAAGACGCTAGTAGTAAGCTAGAGGTCTCCGGCACACTTAAAGTGGTTAGGAGGCTCAACTTTTCGCTTTACGTTAGCGACCATAAGGAAGAGATTGAGAAATCTCAGATCTAGAGATCATAAATCACCGAAGAAACTCATTGCCTCCAATAGCACTCGCTCTTCGACTCACAATAGTATGGTAGCCATGTGATTGGCAAATAGACTGGTCCGACCCCCAATCTTTCTCTTCCTTGGGGCTGGTAAGGCGAAATGGGCCCACCATAGATTCACATCTTTATAAGTATAGTTACCCATTTTCTGGTTTACATAAGGTTAAATGAGGGGTTGGTGATGTGGTTGTTCCATCGGTTTTCTTTATGGAGGGATCTATTATTCAAGATATTCTCGAATATTTAACTCTGTCGTCGCCCAGCCTCCATCATGTCCATTTTTTGACGTCTATCTTTCATCGTCAACTGAAATCTAATTTAATGAGTCAAGTGGCTAAGATCCAGAGGTGAAGAATGATGAGTTTTAGAGTGAAAAAGTTCCAGATTGATGGCGATGGTTGATTTCAACTTTATTATTAGTGTTTTGGCCATATAAACATTTGACGTTATAAAAAAATAACGTTGTTAACTGTTAGTAAGATATCGTTGAAAAAAAAGCTCAAAACTAGTAGTGTCTGTAAATATTTTTGAGTCAAAATTAATCTCGTTCTATAAATATAAGTTTAGATTATTTTAATCCAATAACCCTATTATTAATGGTTGGATCATAGTCTATTTTATATTCTAGAAATGCTAAATACATAACCGTTATATGGGAATAGTTGTACTGAAACCTATATGATTTTAATAATATTTGTACGTGAAACTAATAGTAATAATGATGATAACAATACTACACTTATCAAGTTTGTATTTTAAAATTCCTTTTAAAATTAATTAAATTGTCGATTTCACATATATGGAACTTTTTGGCATAATTAAAAATTATAAGAACTTTTCTCATAATATAAATATTAACAAATAATTTGATAGATGTACCAGATCTTGAAGATTTAGAAGTGATTTTCAAAATGAAAGCGACAAATAATTAATAATTAGCTTGAAAACTACTTCTAAAACTAATACATACTTTTATAGTATATATTTGGTTGGTCAGTTGGTCTAAGCAAACTCAAATTCAAAATCGATTTTACATACATTGAAATTGACTATTACACCCTCAACCCCAAAAATCATTATGATCTCTTGACCGGAAAACCAACAGGCAACATTGACAACATACATTATAAAAATCTTTACCAACTCAAGCACACCGAAAATCCTTACAATAAACCCTCACATTTTTTCACCATTAGATTTCAATCCCTATATATTTGTGACTTGTGGTATCGTTAAATCACACGCACTTTTATCAATATGATCATAGTAAACTATGTTTCACTTGAGCTTGAATTAACACTTCCTTTCAAGTTCATATTTATTGTATTATAAGTATTTCAGATTATAACCAGTAGCGAACCCAATAATTTTTTTATAGGAGGTGAAAATGAAACGATTATATAATTTAAGAGTGACGGTCGGGATTTTCATGTGTATATAACCTGAAAAAGAAATTTAAGGTGAGCGTTTGCCCTCCTCTCTTGACTTTAGGTCCGCCCCTGATTATAATGTAGGCTATGATATTTTCATGATATTATGTTACCACAACATAATTGTAAGAACCTAAAATATACAAAACTTATAACATCAAAATCCAAAACCCAAATAACAAATAAATATAAACTTCTTTAAGAAGCAATATAACTCAAAAAATATACAAAAAAAAAAAAAGATTAAAATCATACGTTTCAATAGCGGTAGGGATGTGTGTTCGTTCCGGTGAAATTAGCAAATGCTGCAACCTGATCTTGCCGGTACGGAAGATACGTGGAAGACGAATTTCCCGACCTTCGCTTTATACGCCGGAATATTCCTTTCCGTCTTCGTAGACACCACACCACCACCACCACCGCCACCACCACCGGTTGAAGAAGGTACTCTACCAACTCTCTCGATCTTATTCACCTTTTCGTTGTTGTTAATCTTCTGTTTCGGTGAGATCGGAGGTATGAAAACAACCACCGGCGAATGCTTACCGGTGGAATAGTTATCGTCACTGTAGCTTCGCTTGAGTAGATCTCGAACCTTCCACCGTTTCGATGTATTTCCGATTGCAATCGAGTTGCTCTTTTTATGTTTTCCACGTTGCTCCGCCTTCGGCTTCCACACGCAGTACGTTCCCGCGTAACTCCGTCCAAATCGTCCGCCTCCGACGACGACGTCGACGGAGAATCACGATCTAAACTGAACAGTTTCCTCAGCGACGGCCGCGTCGCCGGAGCCGGCGTGGATTCCGTCACCGGAGAATCAACAACCGTCACTGCACTTCAGATCGACTTCCGACAACAAACTTCTATCAAAAACCGGATACCGGAGCGAGATGTGATCGTCGGAGACGATCTCATCCGCCGGTGATGGATTAGAGTCTCTACAAACAACAGGAAACTCGAATTCGTGTTCATCGTCGTCTGTAACGTCAATTTTCTCTTTTGTTTCACAATTTCTGTATGATTGTCAGTGTTTACCTCACCGGCGCCACCGATCTCCGGCGGATTATCGTCGTCGCTGAAACTGAAAACGTCGTCGTGTCCGAATCCGTTTTCTGAGCGAAGCTCCTGCACAACTCTATCGGCGATATCGCGATGTCGGTAGAAGGATTTCTGTTGAAGCTTGGAGATGTATAGATCCTTGAAGTAGAGTCCATGATTGTTTTCCGGTGGCCGGAGATTGAGTTTCCGATCAGTTTTTGTTGTTGAGAATTGATATTTGAAAGTGATCGAAGGGGGTGAGTGTGAGGATGTGTGTATTTGATATATATTACTAGGTTATAATCCCGTGTAATACCGGTTAAATAAATTTATTGTTACATAGTTATAATATAAAAAATTATGTTTTAAATGTTATGTATTATACTAATTGAATAAACCCATGTATTACATATTTGAAAATTTGAAGTTAATATATTTAAAATTTTAATTATGGATAGTTATTAATTAGTGAATAGCTATTAATTAATAGGAGGGAGAACGGGAAAACCAATTATTAGATAGCTTAGAATGGTAATAAGTGTCCGGATTTTATTTTTATTTATTAGTATATAGATATATATATAAAGTCGTGGTTATGGAGATTGTAATCCAGACTTATGACAGGTTTTCGCCCCAAGACTTGTAGTAAAGTGATCAAATATGGAATAATGTTTAATATAACACTTTTCTCCATTAATTATCATAAAGTCATATTAATAATATTCAGGTTATGAGTATTGTTTTATGAAAATAAATCATAGAATGGTAGGGTGTAGACTGGTACCAGTACCAAACCAAAAATACCTATCCAGAAAATCATTAAAATTGGTTAACATTAAGAAAAATGCTTGGTATGGTACCAGTAGCGGTATGGTACCGAAAATAGCTATCCGATAATGTACCATTACTATACCTATCCGGTATCGTAAGTACCGATCCCGAAATTACCAAAATGGGTACCGAATTGGTACCGAAAATGATTCGGTACGAAAATTTGATACCAGTACGGTACCAGTATTTGGTAACTATTTGCTCATCCCTTGTAGGGTGTTTATAAAACATTAAAACTAGAATCTTCTAAGTTGAACTGTTGAGAAACTTAATTGGCCGGTTTTAGATTTATATGGTTTTGTTCACAAGTTTGTTTTGAAAAATAGAGTTTGACGGTCATGCTTATAGTTTGAAACTTGTAAACGGTCATTCGCTCTATTGCTTATTATCATTATTTTTTATAATAAATTGTTATGCATATGTAAAATAATAGTAACCAATTTTAATAATTTATATTATCTAATGGTTTTGAAATTTCAAAAAGTTGGTTCAAATTGTCAAATCAAGCCTTTTAGCCGGTCTAGCCGACTAATCAACCTAGCCATTTTGTTTTCTACTTCTTAAAACCATAGTTAAGTTCGATTAAACTTTTAAAACAAACGAGTCGAATCAAACCATAAACTATTAACACCTAACTATAAAATTTCTCATGATATAAGAGATTCAAACACGTAAAGCATTCAATATTTGAAAGCTATAATTAATATACTGTTGTGCTTGCTTAGGATTTCATTCGATCCATCTACCTCTATACTTCAAATTCGTACCGAACTAGGATCACCAACACTTCAATCTATCTCGTCTAAAACTCCAAATTTGCATTGATGTAGTATCAGCCGAACATGTCTGTAAAGGATTAAGAGAATAAAATAATGTTAAAACAATGGGACATTTGAAAATTCCTTGCATTCTATTTACAACTCTATCGATAATAATATATAATGAGAGTCATGTAATTTTAGTGTGCCCTTTTATGGTTTTGGGTTCAAAAGACAACAATAAGTATATTATTATTACATAGTAGTAACGTTTTACTTTAAAAAAAAAATTCTAGGTGTATAGTAAATGTACTTATGATGCGATTATGTTTTGCTTTCTAGTTGATTTTGAAGTGATTCGAATCATGTTTACGTAATTTATCATTGCAACAAACAAACTAACTAGTCTTGCAAGCTGTTGTATGAATTTAGAAACCAGAAGCTGACCATCTTCTCTTAATTGTTTGTTTATGCATTATAGCATTCAAACCAGATTCTATATCTCTATACTTATAATTACACTATAAATCACTACTTTTTCTCTCTTTTTTTTAATTAATAATATTTTTTATTATTTATCATTACTTTTTCTTTCTCTTTACTCACAAAAACTTCTAAAAATATTAAAAATTTTTATAAGGATTGAACAATGATTACCAAAATATAAGATGAATAGTAAAAAATTTTTCTCTTCTCCACTCATTATAACCACTTACAATCATTTCCTAATATATACGGAATACACTCATATAAATATAAGAAATCTACTGTGAATGCTCTTAGTGTTAGTTAACAACTAACGACTTTCAGGTTTTAAATTCATGTTTTCAGATTAATCCAAGGTAAATACCAATCGTTAAAATTTTTATGGGTTGACCCATGCTTATCTAACTAGTCTGAGGTAATTAAAAACACTTAAGCTATATATTTTTTATTGGTGCTTAGCGACACTAAAGTATGGTTATAATGTTTGTAACTTGTATGGCACATTCTTTTTGCTTTACAAAATTGATCTTTCCATTTATCAGTGAAGATTGAATTTAGGATTTGACAATTATTGGTGACGGCCTATTTCATTCTGAGATTGACCAGTTCAACTGGGTTGGTTTGGCTATCCTGCCGGCCACAAACAAGAAACAAAGAGAAAGAAAAAGTAGTGTTTTCCCACTATAAACTAGAGAGTTAGGTTAAAGGTAAGCCCGTTAAGAGGTCTATGTATGCAACAGAAAGAAATAGCATGCATTAGATATTAAGAATACTTTCCGAAAAGGCAATGTGTTATATTGGGTTAGTCAGAGACAAAAGAGAAAGATATTCGGTAAAGTTCTTGTTTCTATAGTAGTATGAAATACTAAGGTGGTTTATAAGTGGAAACCATCTTTATTAGCTACTTCCATAATTAATAGAAGATGGGGGGTCGCTAAAGGTTACACCTAGGCGGTTGCTATGAGCCGCTTTTACACATTTCAGATTTGTACTAGCATGACTGGGACCGAAAGTGCTATTCGTTACGAGAAAAGCAATGATTTGGTGGTCGGATGACAACACTTAAGCAGAAAAGGGTCTTCACTATTCAAAGTTTGTGATGGCTTTGTTCATTAAGGTGGTTATCGAACAATGACTTTTAAGAGATACGCTTTAAACTATGGCATGCATAGGTGGCCCTGAGGAGGGGCAAAGTGAACTTCCGTCCAAGGCCCACTCGATCAGGGGGCATAAATTTTTTTAAAAAAAATTGTATATTATATAAACTTTTTTCTAAAAAAAATAGTAAATAAGTTATAATCCAATTAAAAAAAACTTAATCTAATTATGTTTTTAATCAAATATATATCTTTGGACTCATTTCATTAATCCTATTATTTAATTAAAAACCCGTTTCTTAAAAGACTGAATACCAAATTTTTTAGGCCATTATCCGTTATTATTTGTTATTTGTTTAATTGTTTTATAGAATGAATTAACTCAAATTTGCAGCTCACTTAAAAAAATAAAAATCAAGGCATTCACAAATGAAACATTAGAAGGCTACCACGTGTAAGATAGGAGGATATTTGTCGACTGCTGACTTTGTTAGTTGTTTGTGGAAATATGGATTCACGTGTTATCGGTTAGATATTACGGCATGCCATTGTAATACTATGATTTTGCTATTTTTATTGGTGAACATTTGTTTTCGTTTAACAAACTATTTTATATAATTTATTCGTGAAGTTCTAGGTGCCTTTTATCCGGCTCGTCCGGGGTACTAAAATCATTAGAACCAACCCTAAATGGCATGGTTTGAAAATCACATTGGTCCAGGCTTCAAATAGTTCGATTGAAGTGAATCACTAGTTCACAGGTCATGAGCTTTTGAAAATATATATATTCAATTCTTCCCTTGTATTTTGATTAAAAGAATTCTTACTTATTTTTGTTTTAGGATTATTTGTTTTTCTTTGAAAAGTAAAAGGGCTTGGACTGGAAGTTCTTACAAGAAGAAGGGCTGTTGCTGTTCATCTAAAAAGTTCCTGTGCATATATATCATCGCTTCTTTTAGGGTTAAAGAGCAGACTAAATACATCATTTTGGTTCATGCTCTCTCTCATTGATTTCTCTCTGCAATCGTCTTCTAAGTTCTGATTTTAGGGTTTCGTTGTACAAACCTGCAACCCATAGTTGAAGGTTATGATTTGGTGATCTTGTTGAACGCTATTTTTTGATTTCAATCTTTTGGTTTTTCAGAGATAAGTCTATATTCATACTTATACATGTGGAGACTTTTAATTTGCATTCTGTTTATGTTTTTCGTCATAATCTGTGATGACTTTCTATTTCTTTAAATAAACAGTGTTTGTAAGACTTTTGTCACATTTGCAACAATTTGTTATTTGGTTTGATGGTTAAATGAACCGATTTGTATTTCAGAGTGGTGGTCGATTGTGATGGTTAATGTGGTTGTTATTGTCCATGAAGCAAGGCCAATTACATATAATAATTATATATACTAGGTACAAAATATTATTTTTTATTTAATTTGTAGATGCTATTTTACTTATCCTACTGATCTAATTTGCATCACAATTAATTTACACAAACATGTTCTTCTATTTTATACCTAAGCAGTTATTTTAAACATCAACAACAGCAACTCCATACTTAATTATGAAGTAATCACCATCATTTATATTATATGTAACAGTAGAACTAATAAAAATTAGTAAATTATTACAATTTATTATGAGCAAAAAAATGTAAGTTAATAATAAGAGTTAATTTTTGTTTTGCTCATTGTGTTTTTAACCATTTTAACAGTTTGTCCCAATAGTTTAAAAATTGTCGAAACCCTCCCTGAAGTCACTACTTTTTCTCGAAATTGCTCATTGCCCTTAACTCGTTCAACTTTTTCATTTCTTGTTAAAAGAACCCACATGCCCCTCACATGAGGGGCAATTATGTCTTTTACTCCTAACCTTTTTTTTAAATGACTTATATAACTACAAAAACCTTAAATTCTCTTCAACACCACCAACCCCAACACCACCATAAGACCACCAACCCCAACTGCCAACACCACCACTGCTGCCACAAACCACCGCCTCCAACACCACCACAACTACCACGTCGACCCACCATTGCCACCCAAAATTACAACCATGGCTAACAAAACCATCACCATCGGTCACCACCATCACCGCCACTACCACTATCACCTCCGGCATCACCCCTACGCCACTGCCAACGTCCACCTCCGACAAAACCCCGACCACCGGCCATCTGCCACTACCACTGTCACCTCCGTCATCACCATCTACACCACCACTGTACCTGTAGGGCACTAATTAATAAACCCTAGCCCCCCCCACCCCCAACCGTTTTTCAGCTTCGCACCACAGGTTGCCGCCACCACCACCACCAAGCTTAGGAATCTGTTTAGTTTAAGCTTCGATCGATGGTGGTAGAGATGACGA
The DNA here is from genome assembly GCA_025506415.1 of Flaveria robusta. Taxonomy (NCBI): domain Eukaryota; kingdom Viridiplantae; phylum Streptophyta; class Magnoliopsida; order Asterales; family Asteraceae; genus Flaveria; species Flaveria robusta. The sequence goes on from CM046475.1 coordinate 23,723,322, forward strand.
TGGTGGTGTCGAGCGATCGATGGTGCTGGTGCAGTGGGGTCTTCTTTTTTGCTATAGATCCGTCCACATATAAAGTGGCCCTGTAGGGTTTCGAACCCTTAATCCCTCGACGAACCCTAACCACCTCAGCTCGTCGCATCATAGCTGCAACACCTCCAGCAAAACCCAGATCTAGGATTTTGTAGTTTGGATGATAATGAGGATTGATGATGATTATTAGATTCGATTTAAAGGGTGGGTTAGAGTTGAAGTCAAATAGGCAAGTAGGAGAGGGTGGTGGTGGATGGCCGGCGGTGTGGATGGCCGGAGGTGGCGGTGGTGCGAGTTGTCGTTGCTAAAGGGGAAGGGGGTTGAATTGGTTGGGTTTTAATTAATTTAAAAAATCAATTAAGACATAATTGCCTCTCATGTGAGGGGCACGTGGGTTCTTTTTAACGAGAAGTTTAACGGAGTTAAGGGCGGGGGGCAATTCGAGAAAATGTAGTGACTTCAGGGAGGGTTTCGGCTATTTTTAAACTATTGAAGCAAAACCGTTAAAATGGTCAAAACACAAGGAGCAAAACAGAAATTAACTCTTATAATAATTTTGTTGGTTCATATTTCACATGGTTTAATTCCTAAACTTGTATCAAAGTCACATTCGATAACTATCAATCATTTGGTTGAGTTGTAGTCTCATGACTTCCTTCAGTGAAGGTTGTGAGCTCGAGTCCTACCGACAACAAAATGTTATTGGTGGGCTGTGTTTGATCGTAGTTGGTATTCGGGTGGGTGTTTTTTTCCGGAATTAGTGGTTGGTGGGCCTAGACTATCCAGTGTTGTCTGTGCTTGTAGGCTTATGAAGTGTTATTTTGTCATTAGGGTACACTAGTAGCTGAGTTTTATTAATTGATTGTTAAAAAAACAGAAAAAAAAAAGTCACATTCAATAAAAAGCTAATTTTGTTACTCTAAACACCGACAATGATTTACTAGACCCCTTGTGGTGAAGGTTAAAAAATAATTTATTAAAAGTTTATAACCCTCCAACGGTGACCATTTTCAGTCCTGTACTTGTTTTAATCAAGTGTGTCGCTTTAAATAGTTGGCCAACTGATTATGAAAAAATATTTTATAAATAATAGTAAACAAATATGGTGGCTTTCTAAAGCGTTTTGTCTGTTACCTTCCAAGATGTTATTCCTTGTGGGCACTTAATAATAAATTAAAAATAGTTTGTAGTTATCAAGTTTCTCATTAAGTAGAATTTTTATATGGTATGTGGTAGAAATTATGTATGATTTTTATATTTTAAAAGCATATTATTATCTTATATTATCATATAGAAAAGTAAACCTTTACATAATGATTGGTATACAGATGGTCTTTACTTTGTAGGGTTGCAACAACATATCATAAACCTAGAAAAAAGAGGGACTGAAGGTGTATATACACGTAAGAAGTGGTTGTTAAACAAGTCATTTTACATATTGTAAGCTCGAACTTGACAAAACCTAAAAAAAACACAAATTTGAATATGATATCAAAAATCATATAAGACGTAAGAACTCTAACAAGTTTCTTGTATTTGTGGATTGACATAAAACGATCTGTATAACCTGACTTTTTTTATTTACTTTTTACATGTTAATGCTTTAAAATTAAAATGTTAGTACGGATTAATATTAAATAACTATATTAGATACTCGTGCGTTACACAGATCGAAATAAATTTTTAGTTTTAATAATGATCAACTAAATATTAAATTATATTTTAATAAAATTAAGTCTCATTAAAGTATATTTAGTGAAGTCTTATTTATTTCTAGAAAGAAATTATGATTATATAGTTTTAATTAACATTTATTTAAAAAAAATTTGAAGTCAAGATCTTTACCAAAAATTAAAAATATAATGTGATGATAACATGTGAACAATCGTAGGTGGAGCCTAGGTGGCGATAATATGGACATGTTAGAACATAGCCATGTGGTTGATAGTTATTTTGCTCTATTAGTATAGATTATCATCTCTTTATTTAAATTTTGGCATATAAAACAAAAGGAAAAGTTTACGGTACAAAGTGTTGCTTTCGTGCGAAGGGTACGAAGCAACAAGTACCATCGATCTAAGAGATAAACGGTTCAGATTTAAAATAAAATAATCACGCAAGAAATGTTAGTGGAAGGGTAGAATTTGTAATAGCCTACAATTGTTGATTTTTTTTAACTTCCTCCCGTTTTTTTAAACACATATAACTTTTTCATATGACATTATTTTTTTAAAAAAAATACATCATAAAAACAAGCATTTTATCCTTTTAATATGAGTATAGTATTGCTATACTTTTTTTTTTAATAACCAACATTTTTTTAAGAAAGCGTCTACGTGTTGTGCGTATAACTTGTTTGATTATTTACTGCGTAATTATCAAAATAACTTGCGTAATTATCATATAGCTTGTGTGATTATTTTTTATAACTAAGTAATTTTTCTTTGCGTAATAATAGATATAACTTTTGCGTAATTATGAATATAACTAGCGTAATTATGTAACTTTTATCGCAATTGTAGCGCGGACGAAACTACCCCTACGCTAAAAAACACGTGTCACACTCTGGTTAATTTGTACGCTTTGCACGAAAATTAAACTTTGTATAGTAATCGGCACTTATATATCCCTTTTAAGTTTAGACATAAAACATATTATTAAAAGAAATTGTAAAAATAAATGTGCAATTCGTGAACATGCCATATAGTCCAAAACATGATCCTTGTAGCAAAATGTGTTTCTGATTTTAACTCGAAACTTACTCGAACGTATCTAGATTAATTAACTCAAACTCAAGAATTAATACTATATTTGTAACGTGTTAGATATTTACATTCGTGCTTTAGTAATAGAAGAGATATCAAGAACTGCAATAATACTTGTAGATAGAGATGGGCATTTCGGGTTCGGCCCAATACCCGAAACCGGGTATAACCCGGGTTGGGCCCAACCGGGTTTTTTCGTACCCGGGTTTTGGTGAAACCGGGTTCGAACCCGGGTCGGGTTCACCTAATGCAAAACCCTACTCGCCATACCCGGTAGGGTCGGGTGGGGAACCGGGTCTAATACCGGGTTTATTTATTTATTTATTTTTTTTTCTTCTTTTCTTTTCTTGTGTGTGTCCCCAATACCGGGTTCAACCGGGTCGGGTTCGGAACCGGGTTCGGGTCGGGTTCGCTAAAAAACTCAAAATCTAAAACCGGTTCCAACCCTACGGGTTTACAACCCGGGTACACCTCCCATCGGGTACTACCCGTACCCGGGTCCGGGTCGGGTTCGGACCCGGTTTTTATGCCCATCTCTATACTATGATAGTATAATGAGCCGACTAATTTTTCTCTTTAGTGTTTATTTAAACTCCTGCAACCATCAATGCATGAATACAAATCTACAGATTATATGATTCGTTTTCTATAATAATTGTTTGGATGTTTGAATATTATAGTTAGAAATTAACAGGATAACATAAAATAATATTATATGAATAAGATGCAACTACTATAAAAATAAAATACAATCTTGGTGGCTCACATAAGATGGATAATGTTGGAAAATAAACGAAAAAAGTGGGCTTATTAGAACCAGATGCCTGCAAATCAAACAATAAACGTGTTGAGGTCTACGGTTTCAAAGCAAGGAATTGATTTTCAAAGATCCATCGTTAAAATATTACTGTTCCCCTATATATCTCTTACTTTCGTTAAATACATTTCATATAACTGACATTTCTTACTTGAAGTTGAGTGATTGGAGGATAGTTTGGGTGAGAAAAAGAATTTAGTGGTGTTCTAGAAACGTGTCATATGTCTACTATAGATGTTTATTGGAGTAGGGTTAGGATTATTACAGAACCATTTTTTAATTTTAAAACCACAGAATCATTGATTTACATAAATACAAATTAAGTCTGTTAATAATTAAGTTGTTTTACATATGTGTATATCAGACATAAACAGTAAACTTTGTAAAATACCTAAATATCACAAGCTTTAACTTACATTTATGTAAATCAATGGTTCGTAATTTACATGTATGTAAATTAATGGTTATTTTGGTTCTGAAAATAAAAAATGGTTCTGTAATGATACCGACCCTATTGGAGTATAAAGATAAAAAATTTAGCAAGTATCGGCTTTGAGTGCATATAAAGATCCATCATTGAAGGTTTACTAAGCCTGCAAATAAACAATCAACAAACGAACTAGGCCTTTAATTGACCAAGTTCCAAATTCACCTAGTTCACAGTCAAGGAACCCTTCTCGACGATCATGAAATCCATTGTTGAAAACTTAACTAAGCAATGCAACGATAAATAAAAAAACTATAGCAATATCATACTCAAATTAAAGTAAATAACAATGTTGATTTTACGATATAATTTTGTTTAGTAATATTAACGTATAAAAGTTATAGTCATTTAACATTATGGGAAAGTTGGTTGACAACTATTTAGTTTCATGTTTTAATAATTTATATTTAAATGATTGGCATATCTTTTAAAAGTTGTAATCATATAAACTTTTAAAAATATATAAAATTATTATTTTGTAACTTTTTATATGTATTATAATATAGTATACATATAATGTGAAAATCTACATTCAGAAAATTCATGTTTTAACCATAAAAACTAAAATGAATGACTCTATTATACATTCACTAGCTTTAATAAACCATATAATGAGAAAAATATTAAATAGAATGAATATTATTAATTATAAAATGATATTTAAAAAAATATGATAAAAATCTTTCTTATTATAAATAGAATAAAAATTTTGTTTCAGAACAAACATTAAAAATATGTCATTTTTAAAAACTTTCTTATTATAACTTCACTTTTAGTTATTTTTTATTTTATAAAATTTTACTTTTAAAAAAACCATTTATATATATTTGATACTTTTAATAAAATTTGATATTTTAGAAATTTTTTTATTTTATAAAAATTTATTTCTTTAGAAATAACCTTAATAAAAAAATCTATTTCTTAATTTTATCAAAAACTATTTTAATTTAAAAAGAAATTAGATAATATTATTAATAATTAATGTGATTGTTTAATATAAGAGATAAACGTGAAAATTTTGGGAAGGAGAAATATGACGCTGTCACGTGTCCCTCATATTTATCATTTTATTAGATTTGGGAGATAAGAAGATACCAATCATGAAAATAATGATTTATTCTTATTTATGGAACTATTGTCTACGATCCACATAACTAGGGGTGAGCACGAAACGGGTATTCACGAAATTTCCCGAGCACCGACCCGAAAAAATACCGATTCCCGAAACTGATATTGCAAAGCAAATAGTTCTTCGGTACCTATAATCTAACAATTTCGGGATCGGTATCGGGATCGGGTAAATCCCGAAAAATCCCGAACATAGATAACCGAACCGAATTGATTTTATTTATATACAACATGCTTGTTATTTATATACAATCATGCTTCTATTCAATCTTCGTTTTAACCTTTAAATAGTTTTATGTTTTACCTTTGTGATCAAGAGTTGGTCATCATGTTTCAACTAGTTGCTTCAGTAATCATATGCTATCTGTTTCATCTAGGTGTTGCAACACAAACTTGGATTTGGAATGTAAATTGAATCAAAACTCTTAACCAAAAGCTATAATAATTTGATCATCTATTAGGTTTTAATCATCCCTACCAAAAGCCAAAAACCCATGAAAAATCAATCAAATACCTGCCAACAAGAGCGTGAACAAAGGCAACAAGCAGAAACATAATTTTTTTAAAAATCAACTGGTCCTTCCATAATACCGATTCCCGATACCTCATTACCGATCAACACCGACTCCCAAAACGAAATTCTAGGTACGGTACTCGGTTCCATTTGTTTGATTATTTCGAGTATCGGGTCGGTTCCTGGAAGCATGAAAAAGGTCAGGAATACCGACTTGCTCAGCCCTACACATAACAAGATAGATGTTCAATTAAACCAACTATCAATAAAATATCTCCGTTGTTTAGAAAAATATACAAAGTTAAACTTACCTCATCATCATCCATCATCAAAAATCTTACAAATTATACTTGAAATATCTCTAAATGTTGCAAATTATACTTAAAATATCGCTAAATGTTGCAAATTACACTTGAAAAATGAGTTTTGCTTAAATGAAAAACCTTCTAAGATGAGTTCGAGATTTATATTTCTCCTCGCCTCGTGATACATGTTTCTTGGAATGTCAGCGAATTAAAAAATCACTATCCCTTACCTCGTTTGCTATGTTTCTAGCTGAGTCAGCGAGGAAAATATCAAGTCTCTCGCCTAGATCAATGTGTTCTAGCCTAGGGCGAGGAATCCATCCATTTTCCTAGCCTAGGGCAGCGTATTCCTCGCTCACTTGCACGATGGAGTGGTCTTTTCTTCTCGCCTAGGGTAGTGTGTTCCTCGTCTAGGGAAGAAACGAGCAAGAGATGGGTCTTTCCTCCTTTCCTAAGACAGTGTATCCACACGTAGGCTAAATTTGTGACATATGGGCGAAGAATTTTTTAACATGTGAGAAAAAAATCACGTGATTTTCTCGTTTTGAGCGTGGGTCAACCACACTTGGTTCATTTTGGTACGTTACAAAATCAATGTTAAATTGTTAATTTTCTTTGCTAAAATGTAGTTAGGTAATTTTTCCTTTATTTTTTGTATTAATTACACTTTTTGTACGGCTGGATCAGAGCTCACTCGGTCAAAGCCAGTCTCCTGCTGCAACTTTTTGTGTGTCCCCACTTGAACTACAAACCTTTTCTTGTATTTTGGGAATTTATAATAAGTTTTAATCAATTTAGTATTAACCTTAACCTATATATTTAAAAACAATTGAATGTATAGTTCTTTCAGTGTTTAGTTAATATTTTTTTGACTCTTTTCTTATAGTGTTTGGTTAACAATCTTTCTTTTCTTGGTGGTTTACTTTTTTGTTTTGGTCGAGTGTTCGATTTTTTGTGTTAAGTTGGGCTCCTGTTCGGCCCCAACTTAATATTTTTTTAGACTTCGGCCTTTGTTTACGCATTTGGTGACATGTGTTTTGGTTTTTGTATTTTTGTGGTGACACGTTGTGAGTTCTAGGGGCTTATATGCTTTTTTTTTTCTTAATAGGTTACAAACTCATGTATTATATGAGTAGAATAAATATAACATATTAAAATTATCATGATTCATAAATATTTGTATGTTATTATCATTAGCCATTGATAAAATAATAAAATAAAAAAATTAATAAATTATAAATAACAAATAATAAAAATCAATTATAGAATTATATTTAAAGATAAGATATAATTGATATTTTATAATTTAGCTTGTTTTCATAATTTATTAGAATAAGAATATTAATATTCTAGATATTTAATTATTTATTTTTACTTAGTTAAAATTATTTTCATTTAATAGGAGAGAGACGATAAACAAAAATATAGGTTTCATCACAAGTTGCTACGTGTCTTTCAAAAACTTTCATTTATATATACTATAGATTTGTATTAGCCACTTTTGTTGTTCCTTATTTGTTTTTTTTTTAATATCTTGCATTATCTACACTATATTAATATGCATTTGGGAAGGGTAATAGTATCATTTTACACAAAAACTCTCAAAATTAAGAGTTTTACAACTCTTACGAATCAAATAGCATTTGAAATCCCTAATCGGCCAATCCCCCGCCCACGCACTTCAAACATATGGATTTGAAATCCCCCTTTTCAAAATTTGAACCACTATTTTCTTGTTGTTGAGCAGACAAATCTTCTTCTTCATTTGTAGTTCTTGCATCATGTTTATGATTCCATCACACAATTGCTACATCTTACCATTCGACCACATCAGCACCAAATAAAAAGGCGAGAGAGAGAGAGAGAGAGACATGGAACCTCGCACATTATTTCTACTCTTCTGCATCAATTGGGCCATTAGCCGGTTGCCGGCGGGTCATCGACGACTACAACACTTACTGACGAGCGACTACGGTATCGAAGGATGTCAGACTCAGATGGGAAGATGCATGTCCTATTCCGGGCAAATCGAGGTAGATATTGTAAAACTCCAAACTCTAATTGAACTTTCACCATCCTTATCTTCATAACTTTGGGTTTAATCCATTTATTGTTTGCTTTAATTTTTGTTAGATCTATTGTTCTCTTTTTATTCTCAGATTTCATCATGTCTTGCTATCATGGAAAGTACACTGATATCTTTATCTTCATATTTTTGCGTTACTATTGATTTCTATGCATCTACTTTGGAATTTTGAACATATATTGTTGTGTTAGAATATACAACACTTTGTTGCTTAATATAAATCATGGTTCGTGTTAATAGAGATTTTTTTTTGATAATATGCTAAATTACAGAATGAGGTAGATGTGTTAAGTTTTGATGTTATAGTCATTTATAGTTGGGCATGATACTCTGGGATTGGAAATATTGTAGGTATAAAGAAAGTGCTTGATATGCTAACTTTCTAATCAACATCTTAAAAGGTTTAAAAGGGTTGACTTTCTTGATATTTTACCACACAAAAGAATACATAGTTATTAGAAGTTTTGATAATGTATAGAACTGAATTTAATTGTGTACAAGTTGGAACGACTAAAGGCATTCACTTGATGAACAAAGAACCTATTGGCTTCACATGTTAAGAATTTACTCAAGGTGAAGAAACGGGTCAAAAATAGTCAAGAAATGATTAAACAAGATTGATATACCATAGTTATGAAATAGTTATTTATTAACCATTTGACCAATGATTGTATTACAATATTTTATATTTTTATTAAAATACATTTAGTAAAATGGGTTCTTTTTTTTATATAACCTATACATTTAACGAGAAAGAAACTAAACTCAGGGATGTGACCTGTTTAGAGACACACTCAATCACATATAGGGCGGATAGTGGGTAAAACAAGGATATTTTTTGTATTGGTTAGTTTCTTGTTTTTTATTGAAATGTTTGATATTATTGTTATGGGGCTTGACTTTTAGAAGCATTTTCAATTTTTTTCTCTATCATTTGCCTTTACTAATTATTAATATCCCCTTCATTGTAGGATGACAATTGAATTCAGTCAAATGAAAAAGAGGACGTGCTAATTCAAGAAAAGACTTGACTTTTTATGCAGTAAGTTTGTGAAGGTTTGTGAAGAATTTTAATAATTTATTTTTGTTGGTTTATTTGACTATCTTTTTAAATTATGTCTCATGCACTTACTATTTTAACTAAAGGTGATTCCTCTTTTGTTACAACTTACAAATAATTGTATTTCACTACTTTTTAAATGTTTAGTTTTATACTATGATTAACTAGGTTTTGTAATGGTGTTCATGGCTTCCTTCATTATGTGAAGTCAAAGAAAGAAGGATTTATTACACAAGTTATTAGATGCTGAAAATTATTCTTTCATACTGGGCATTAGCTTTCAACAGTACATGGATCCTAAAGTCTATTGTCTTTTGACTTGGGTTTGTTTTTAGATAGAAAATGCATCTTTTGGTTGAAGATTATGCATAACACTAAGGGGCTGTTTGTTTTTTTCCAAAAAAGTCTTCCAGACCACTTTTGTCTGCGCCCCGCAGATCGCGGGCAGACGTTGGGTTGTGCAGATTGTTTGTTTTTCGGAAGAGGTTTCATTAAAAAAGATCTGCAGGACCTCTTTTTGAAACAAACTTGGACTAGAGTCTTCTTACCTCTTCTTAACCTCTTCCAACACAAAAAACCCTAACCCATTCCCCCTTCTTGGCTGCAGAACCACTGCTACCCTCGCGACACCGTCACCCCACCATCGCGCCACCGTCGCGACACCGCCATCATCGTCCCACCATTTGCGCCACCATCTTGCGCCACCGTCACCCCACCATCGCCCTTCCAGTCGCCCCACCATTTGCGCCACCGTCGCCCCACCTTTTCATCAGGTTTGTTCTTTTTGATCCACCTTTTTCTGTAATTTTGGTTATTTTTGTGGTTTTCTTTTGTATGATATTTGATTTGGGTGATTTAGGTTGAATGATTTCTTGTAAACTAGTTATGTTGGTTTGTGATTTAGGTTTTTGATTTGGTTAGGTTTTTGTTTTGGTTTTGTTTGTGCTTAGTAGTATATGTTGGTTTGTTTGATTTAGGTTTTATGAAACTAGTTATATGTTGGTTTGTTTGATTTAGGTTTGATGAAACTAGTATATGTTGGTTTGTGATTCTGCTTGGTTTGTGTTTTTGGTTAGCAGTCTACAGAAGCTAAAAAACAAACAGTCTTCTTCTTATAGACTGCAGAGGTTTGATCCACATTTTCTGCTACAAATGTCTGCAGACGTGGTTCGCAGACTGTAGACATTTTACCTCTACAAAAACAAACACCACCTAAATCATAGCCCAATTTATTTTGTCTCAAGTTTAGGCCCTATACATCTCTTTTCCATCTGGAGTATACCAATTCTTGGATAAGTTCTTTATTTGAACTCGCTTAATAATAAGATTGTCTGAAATATACAAACTATAATTAATTGAAGCATATAATAAAATCTCTGGAAAATACTAATATTTTAAAACATGATTTGGTCTTAACTCGTTAAGACCATTCTAGACCTCTGAATTGGTGTATGGGTTACGTCATAAAGCTCTTAATTAATTTGACAGGTTGAATATATAACTAAACCCGTGTCTTATTTCGTGTACTCTTGTACATTTTAGCTATAAATGACTGACTTTACATCATAAAGATCCATGTATGACTTATTTGATTTTCAGCTCCAATCAGAATAACTTTTTTTTTTTAATTTTAAGTACACCCTATTGAAAAATTGAAAAATGTTGAGTCGACATTGAATATAATAAAATAACATATATCACCAAAGTTCAAATATATGAATGAAGCTGCCCTCATATGAAAAATCACTTCATAAAAAATTATATCATGATATAAAACCAATTCAATTGTATCTTTTTCATCCATTTTGAATGAAACAAGAAGATGATCAAAGGCCACAAAACTTGGCTACTTACATTAAGGGAACACATATGTACGTCTATATAACCAATACAAAATCGCCTCAAAATCAAGTACAAAGGTAAACTCGGAACAAAAAGATACAACACATCTTGATTACAACCAAGATGCCCATCCAGGAAACATATGACACAAGCGGTCAGGATCAATTGCATCTTGTATCAGTTGTTGAACCTAACAAAACAAAACACAAAAAATCCTAAATATGGTTCATCATAGTTGTATGAAATCAAGAACTTCTAAATCTCAACTATTACTTTAAATAGTATATTAATATAACTTGTTGCATATTGTTGATTTTAAAATATTCTAAATAGTATCCATAAAGGAAAAAGAAAAAACTACATATCGTTGATGTTATATATTTGGGTCCATGAGATTATTGTGGCAATTTGGATGTTACACAAGACACAAAAAGTGAAGTATGCATCATACTGATATGAAGTACACCAATTTACATAAAAAGCTACTTCAGAGTCTCAAATATGTTGAAATTTTTTAAAATAGTTTTCTAAAACTGCTAGAACCTTTTACTCGTTAAAATCACGTACTAATTGATTTGGGCTATGATTTGTCTCAAAGAGTCAAATAAGTAAACTCAAAACATGTAGCTTAAAAGGGACAGGTAAAATGGGTCAAAAATTAATATTTACCTGTCCATGCACACTTCTCATTTCACCTTCTTCATATCCATCAAGTTTCTGTTTAACACGCAAAAGAGCACGTGCTGCATCTTTATTTCCTTCATATTCATCTTCAGAGTCCTCCAAACTTGTCTCTAGATCATCATCAGTGTCCTAACATTGTTAAAAGGGAAACATTATACATCATATATACTAACTAAAATGATCATCCATTGTCAAATGGAATTAATTTTATATTATGTTTGAAAATGTTCCTTGAGCACCTTTTGGCGCTCCAAAGCCTTTAGAGGTGATAGAGCCCATTTGTACAACGGATCATGAATGAAAACCTGCAATATATATCACTTATTTAAGTACCACAAATAACCTTTATATAATTCGACACAATTAGTTGTAACTTTACAGGTTGGGTAGGGTTGACCCGAAACACTTTTTCTCAATTAAAATTAAAATTGTAAATACTTGTATCTTAGAACAAGCTTTGGCCCATTTGACATGTTTCTTTCAAAGTAATTTTCATTTCTACTTTATATGACTTACTTCAATGATGGTCAGTAAAGCTTCTTTATTTGTTCGCATAACAGAGAGATTTTCTTCGCAACATCTTCTGAAAACCCCTTCCACGCCTGTTACCCCCATACCATCGATAATGTCTCTTGTCAACCTGAATGGGACCTGCTCACAATATACAACATGTTATATCAGGAAAAAAGAATGAATGAAAAAATAATAATAATAATAATAAAAAGAACGAAGAGAGGAACCCGCTCAGGTGTTTTCAGCATCAAGCCTTGCTCAAAGGCAACACCAAGATCAATGTGGACAACTTCTGCTGTTGCTTGGTCAATTAAGATATTCATGGAATGTCGATCTCCAAGGCCCACAATGTAACCCACCTATAATTTAAGACAAAAAGAAAAAAAAAATTATATTCTATTCTATTCTATTTATTGGTGATCTCAAACAGTTTGAACTAGTAAACATCCAAAATATTAGTTAAAAAAAGGGTCAAAATTCATCCAATGTGTATCGTTAATAAAAATAACTTCAAAAATAATTTTAATGCAAACGACCTCATACTTGACAAAATGGACTTCATGACAACCCAGCCCATTTAGACTAGCATAAAAAGCCCACTTTGACATGACAACGTTCTAATCAATCACCCAACCCACCATCTCTACTAATCATGGTTCTTTAGGAAGCCACAAAATGGGTAAAAAAAACATCTGAAATAAACTTAAGGGTTACAAAAAAGTCTGATAATTGAAAGAACAAAATCATGGCTACTGATATATAAAGAAAAAACAAACTACCATAGAGCTAGCTGCAACACTTCTTGTATATGCAAGTCGTTTTTCAAACCAATCAGCTGGATGTAAAAACCTCTCTAGGAAAAAGTGATGCATGACTGGTCTGCAGATGATAATAATAAAAAAAGATACATATGGATAAAGACCAAGGCTTGAATATATACACACAACATAAATTTTTATGAAGCAAAAAACCTGAAATTGTCAGAGACTTCCTGGAATGCCTTGCGCTTGTTATTTTCCTATAAAAACAGATAAACAAAAGTTATACTGGTAAACATTAGTGAAATTTTGCATACACAACATAATTGTGGGCCATGTTGGGCAGTTTAGTAATTAACTTGTCTGTGAGTTGAATATAAGAGATATATGCTTTGAAAGTTTAAGGTTTTTAATTTCTAAACTGGATTTTCAAACATGTGGTAATTTCAACCTTTTATTTATGAATCGATTGAGGTTATGTCATAAGTTGTAACGAGATAGCTGCGATTTTAAAAAGATTAGCTTGAAAGGAAACATGTCAAACAGGTTGAAACTTGAAAGTTACCCAAAGTGCATCTTAATGCATAAAACTTCCTAATATATACAAAATAATAATGAACAAGTACTTTGATTAACACTAGTTACAAATAAAACTGAAAAATTTAGATATGTCAACCCAATCTTTTCTGACACATGATCCAACCCACACATTCTGCCACCTCTATAGATACAAATCTTTAAAGATGTTTTTGGATAGTTTATCTCTACATGATGACAAATGCATCTAAAGGAGTGTCAAAGACACTACTAATAATCAGGTACTCCATTAACTAAACCTTTTTTAAGGGACGTTTGGTTGGAAGGAATGGAATGGAATGGAATTGAGAAACTAGAATAATTTTCAAGCAAAATTATGTTTAAGTGGGTAATGAAATATAAAACCCAAGGGAATGTTTCACCTTCAATTCCCTTGGTTGTGGGATTTCAAATTCCCTCTCTAGGTGGAAGGATTTTGAAATCCCACAACCAAGGGAATTTGAGGTGAAACATTCCCTTGGGTTTACTTTTAATTGCTCCCTCAAACACAATTTTACTTGAAAATTATACTAGTTAATCAATTCCATTCCATTCCTTCCAACCAAACGCCCCCTTAGTTTATTTCTTTATTTACTGAAATAATATATTCCAGAAGTTTTAAATCCATATATAGCAAAAAAACAAATGAGCCAAAATTCAAGAGACCTCCAATACTTGAATTAAATGATAACATTATGATCAAATGATTACATGAAACAGGGTAAAAAGCAACTTACTGTAGCCATATGCTGTCTGCATTTTGGAAATGACCAATCTCCTACACCATAGCGTCCATGGGCCCCACCATTTCTAGAACTGAAATTTGACAATTCTCAGGTATAGTAATTTGAAGAGTTGACCTGAAGATTACAAAGAACATAACTTCACTGACCTTCCTGTAAGATATTCGCCTAGGGGTAATGTGCCATTTACCCACTCAAGAACACCAGCACTTGGAGTAAACGGAACCACCTGTATCATTAAACATTAGTACACTCGTATCAAAAATAATAATAAACAATATAGACAAGTTAAACTTTTATAGGGGAAAAAAAATAACCGAGTCTAATGAAGATACCTTGTATGTCCGTATCCCTAATCTCCTCTTCCATGTATCCCTGTGGTTTTGTAAGAAAGTATTGACCAAAGCAAAGAACTGCTCCATTACCTGAGTACATTTGTTTTAGATTAGGACACATTAAACAAGCCTCAATTTAGGTTAGTTAGTGGTTGTTTTCTTTTGTTCTTGGGTTAAGAGGAAGTGTACAAGTGAAGCACTTCAGCACACTAAGAGTCATTTATATTTATTAGAGGTGGGAAAAAAGTGGGTTGGGTAATGGGCAAATATATGGTTAGGGTCAAAACAGGTGAATGCGGATTCGTTTTTAAACAGGTCAAGTCGAAATGCATCGTCCAAATTTATATAGAAAAAAATTAAAGTTTTAAATAAGACAAAGAACATATTATTACAATAATAATCTTATACTGAATATTGTATGCATAAAAATATACTCTAGCCTCTAGGTGGCTTGTGACACTTTCAATGCATAGTTTCACATAGAGGTGGCAATTTTTGACCCATTTATTGTGGTTATGTTTTTATCTATAACGAGGCAAACACTTTAAGCAACAAGTTCTAACTAAAAAGAATACGGTACAGTTGAAAAGATTAAAAGTCATTTGAAGTGTATTCAACGCATATAACATTCAAAATCACTTTATTAATAGAACTTTAGACTACTATTGTAATAACATAGCACTTTGTAAAACAAACTCCAAAAAGTCATATAGAAGCGGGTCTGGTTGGACCCACTCGATCTGTTTTGATCCGCACTTGTATATTACCCATTCTAGACTGTTACCCAACCGTGTATTTAGACATCTATAGTTATATACTATGCAGGAAGAGTTAAAAAGTGAAAAAAATATATCCATACAGCATCTTGTCTGAGGTCATCATTTCCAGATTTTGCTAGCTGCCTATATTTTTTACCATCTGAACCAAGGCACTCAACAACTTTTGGAGCATTTATGCCATTCATGATCCTGTGTATATCATAAATAAAGACTACAAGTTAGCATATGCTATGCTGACAAGAATACACAATCATAAGATGATATTATTCCCACTTCATAAACATACGTGACTGAATCTGCTAAGCCTTTGAAATGTGGGAAAGACCCTTCAATATATTGACAGCTAGGGTCAACTGGAAAAGATGATGTCACTACTGGGACCTGCAAATCCAATGAAAACACAAACTATTGCAAAAGAATATTTTGAGCACGCATTAGAAATTCAAATTTAGCTAACCTTTTTCCTTAAACCACAAACTAAAACATGTAGCATGACAAGAGATACCATTACTAAAAACAAAATGACTAGTTCTAATTCTTCATAATCCATATATGTTGATTGGTATAAAAACAATACTTACAAGTTCAAGTTGCCGAACACTACGAATTTCTCTTGGTAGAGCAATCTTTTTATTGGTATCCTGTTGATACATTCTAGTCAGAAAGTAATAAACTCAAAAAAGTAGATAACATTTGCAACTGTTATTGAATAGGGTTACAAGAGTCATACATTTATTAACTAGAGATTTTAATATATTTACACTAAGATGCCATTGTATATACAAACATTGCAACAAATTAATCAGATGATAATCACCGGATTACCTCTCGTTTTGTTTCTAGTTCAGCAAGGCGGATATAAATTTCTACCATCTGTTTCATCTATAATATACACAAGCCATCATGAACACTTAACTGTAAATTTTCTGTAGCATTGGCAGTAATATATGATATTAAAACTACAAAACGAGGGGGATACTTGTCTTATAACAGCTCCATGGTGAGAAGATAGCTCTTTTAAGAGGCTTTCTGCAGCATACTTTTTATCCATATCCACAACAAATGAGTTTCTACTGCGTTGTTTATCCTTCACACGGTCACCATTTGCAAGCGCCAAAAGCTAGAAGGAAAAATAATGAAATAGGAACATTATTTAGATTTCGAGATACACTTCTATCTGAACCAAGAGATTGTATACTAGACAGTAGACACTTCCATTAAATTGTATGAGTCCAAATAAGAAAACAATCCGACTAGGGTTGCCATTGTTAGTAACTGGTAAAATACAAAAAAAATAGATGAAGCTTACAATTTAATAATTGGCCAAAAGTTGTCTAACATGCATTCAAATGCTTACAATGTAAACCATTTATTCTAATAAACTATCAGATGAAAAATAAATAATTGGCCAACAGTTGTCTAACATGCATTCAAATGATTACAATGTAAAACATTTTATTTAAATAAACTATCATACTATTTCAATTATATAGCTTGTCAAGTCATATCATTAATATAACTATTTACAAACTTAAAGAAGGGGTAAGGTAAGAGTTGGTGGTTGACTGGTTGGCACAACCAGACCCTACACTTTTGACCCATGCATAGAAAATACCCATTATGACACGTTAGCCAACCAGCCAAGCCTGAAAGTTTGTTAATTCTGATCTAAACTTGTACCGATGAGCATGTGAATTACCTGAAAGATTGTGTGGTATGGATGGTCAATTGCCATTTTCTTTAATAGAGACACCAGAGCAAACTGCACACGGTGTAACTAAAAAATCAAATATAGAACTAAAAATGAAATGACAAACATTGCAGAGATTCATCAAACTCTAACCTGAAAAGTATTAGGACCCTGACTATCTTTTGAGCTACCCAGCCTAGAAGCAATTTGGTATACTAGCGGTATAAACTTGTAAGATTGCACCTGAACATATAATTGCCATATTCAGTTCCGAATCTAAAATCTGTCTCCTCCAAATCTGTGCACAAATAGGCAAGATGGCAAAATGGTTGCTTGGTGGGCTGGATGAAGGGCGCATTAGTTATGAGTCTTAAAAAGAGATGGCAAAATGGTTGTAAGTGCGTTAGTGTTGATCCACATGCATCTTCCCCTTATTCAGTTATGAGTCTTAAATAGAGAATATATCTTTAATAGAGTCATATAGATAATGTATCATGTATGATTTTTAATACTATCAAAAAATCATTAGTCGAAACTTTTTCTGAATGAAGTAATTTAAAGGACTATGTATATAAATACAAGGCGGGTCGCTTCTGATTCGTCCCATTCCTAGCCACATTTTTTTTTATTTCACCCAGTTGACCTGATAGGAAATAATAGCTGAAATCCACCCATTTCCAGAAAAACATGATGAAATTGCCACCTCTAGCATAAAAAGTAACTGTTGATAGGTTGACAACAGCAACTAATGCATATTGTCATCCCTTGTTTACCTCTTTGATTGTACTGATCATTCCATCTACAACAATTTGCCTTGTGCATAAGCTAAACCAAAGAGATACGAGTCGAAAGACCTGGGACCACATTGATCATCCATTGAGAAGAAAAACAACAAAAGTATATACACCTGAAATTTACTGGTCACTGAAACTTGTATTATTGCATCATATTTTATCAAAGCTAAAAAGGTCAAAAATAACTTGTGAAAAAACAACATTTATGCATTTGTATTGGAGACAGATTAGGATAAGATCATACCACTCGTACATCATATTTGTCACCAATGACCAGACATCGTTTATATCCTTCCAATGCTATACTAAGGAAATTATCCCTATCTTGCTGAAAAATGTAATAAAACATATTTAAAATAATAGGGTATTATATACACACATGCATATAGACAGTAGATGTATGCATATACACGCATAAGCACACTGTAGAACTCAATGGGTGTGATTGTAGCATGATTATTTACCTACCTGTAACTTTTCAGCCTCCTCTTTGTCCATTGCAAGTTGTTTTTGTAACTCTTGTATTTTTACTGAATAATCAGTCTTCTCACCCTACACACATAGATAAAAAAGATGGAAACCATACATAACTAAGCAAGAAGATTCTCTTTTGAAATTATGTTGGCCATTGATGACTAGAAAAAAGTTTGTAATTATTAGCTTACCTTTGATGAATTCTTGAATCGTCTACGTAGTGCCTCCAGCTCTTTGGTCTGCAAAATCACCCCATCGTAAAAGCTTGTGATTATGTATTGCAAAACCAAAACTTCATTTTATTATATTCAATGAGGCAATTTCAAGTTTTTGACCCATTACTTATAATGGGTCGGTTTGGATAAAGTTTTACCTCTAATGGATCAAATGTGCCAAATCAAAATTATTAGATCAAGTGGATTATAAGTCATCCGCATGGTATTTTTGGTGTACACAACCTTTTAAATCACTTTAAGGACAAACTTAAGTTATATAGTAATAATATAGCTTTCGTAATCATATATGGCACACTAAAAATTTATAAAATTATTAATTAAAAAGTAATTTAGGCCAACCCAACGTGACTTGTTTCAGCCAGTACCACAAGTTACCAGTTTTGAGTCTTTTGACCTGAAACATAGTACGCCCAAGAAAAGAAATCTTAAAAACAACCTTATGTTTTCTCAAACGCATAGCTGCTTGCCACTCGTTGGAACTGAGTCTTTCCTCGTAACTACGAAAAAGAGCATCAGCGTAATGAGCAAGATGAAAATGTGTTTGGGCTTTTCTTGCAATAGACTTCTTGTCTGTGGCCCGGTGATCATCAGCAAGGTTAACAGCACTTTTCAGATACTTCTCCAATATAGTCCTAGAGCTACAAAACAAAGAATAACAGTTTAGTGGGCATCGCATTCATTGGCAGAACTACACTATGTATATTGGGGTCAAGTGACCACATCAATAATTTAGTTTTATATGTAATTTATGAACCTGACAGATGAGTGACCCCAATAAATTGGGATGATGACCCCCATTAAAATTTAAATAATTTAAATCATAAAGAGGAGAATGGTTGGCTGGTTTTTTATGATGTTTTACTAGAAGTACTCTTATCAGTTTTGTTGGTTTCCTTATGAGTGACCTTTACACATCTTTTAACTTCATGTATTCATTTGTGTGGCATATATATATATATATATATATATATATATATATATATATATATATATATATACACACACACACGTATGTATGTATATATGTGTGTGTGTGTGTTTGTGTGTGTGTGTGTGTTTGTGTGTGTGCGTGTGTATAGAGATTTGCTGATTCATATCTATTATAACTGGGTCATATACTTGTATACAAATTAGTCGTTTGAGATTGCTTCCTTGGAAACTTACTTTTTTTATTATAATTTTATACGCACCAAACTTTTGAGTGTCTGGATAATCAAGTAGTCTTCGTCTTTTTACAATGCAATCTTCCAAGACCATAAGCATATAAATTGACCAATTTGTTATTGTGTTATAAGACTGTCCCGACCCAACCCGAACAGAAATTTTTGATATCGCCTAGTTAGGAACAGGGCACTCAAGAAAGTTGTGTTTTATCTCTAGACTCTAACAGGTGAAACAAACAAAAATAGCTAAAGAGGGTGAGTGTAATGGATCATACTGGTCATGTGGGTTGAAAGACGTCTAACGTCTTATGTGCAATGCATTACACCTCTTAAATTGTTATATTCACAGATTTCGATAAGTATTGTAATAGAACTTCATCTTAAATCATAATTAACACAAAAAATAACTATGTTTTGTTTTTTGGAAGTGCGAGTGCACCTGAACCCCCAATTTGACACATTACCCGACCCGTCCATCTTGCTACCACTATTGGCAATGATAGCTATCTAGAAAAACAGAAAATATGATGAATGAAGAGAAAGTAAAAATGAATAACATGTGTATTCTATAACTAACTTGCTAGAACGTGTTTCAGCCAGCCACTTGCCAACTAGACGATATACATCTGCAGCTTCCTCGTTCACCTTGCAATTTTCAGATATATATTTTGCAAGACTGATTGCCATCTCGTGCTGACCTTGGGATCGCAGTAGCTTTGCTTCTTCAACCTGCCACAGTTACAAAACATGCTAGTCAAGTGGGTTGGGTCAAAATGGGTTACATTTTGATACAGGCCAGACACACTATGTCCGAAACACTAGAGTATTAATAAATAAACAGTGTTAAATATGATTACAAATATAATTTTGCTTCAATAAAAATCTATGATTTCAATAAAACGGTTTATGTTTTAATATGCATTAATAATAGCATGGATGATAAAAAGAACAATAATGTTGTAAGGACTAGAGAAGGGAATTAACTGGTAAAATACAACGCATACCCTTCCAAGCCAATAAAGTCTAGAGTCTTCTCCACCCATGCCCATGTAGTGGAACTTAAACTCATGCAATGCAGCAGCAGCTTGAGAAAATCTGCATCCCTACAAAATGAGAATAGATATTAATGACATGTTATTATTTCAAAAGAACTAAATATACATCTATTAAACATTATAGTATAAGAGCATACCTTACGAAGAATAGATGCAGATTCCAAAAGATGTTGGACCGTACAGTCCTTGCAGCTTAAAATCTGAAGCATTACTTTTCTGAATGCAATGAATGGTTCTAGTAAGTTCATATGTAACTGTGCACGGTTTAGAATGCAGCTCCATTCTCTATTTAACCATGATAACTACATAAAATAATTCCAAGGCATTAGATTTCTGTCAAGCTGTTCCACACACTTTCATGTCTGCTCAAACAATTCTTAGGGAAGATATCAATTAAATTGAAGAAAGAGAGAAGAACAAAAGTATCAGGAAAAAAATGAGTTTAGTCAATTATCAATATAGTTATAAAGATTTTGAACAGTCCATGACCTAGTGGTCTAGTGGCATTGGTGATTGCTTCCCACAAAAGTGGTGTGGACTGTGGACTTAAATCCTTGCAAGTGCAGGTTGATTAATTAATATTTAGGAGCAAAAAAGTTAATCGAAAAACATAGACTTTGAACAGCAACACTAGATTTGAGTTATACAACAGCTAGCTTGTGGTACAGCAATATGCTAGTTATTGATTAATTGCTAAAGTCACCTAAAGTCTTTGGCACATAGGGGAGCGGTTGCCCAGCTTTCTCGGTAAGTGCCTCCATGTCTACAACCTTGAACCTACTCAATATTTACACTACTATAAAAAATATTGCTTTTGTAATCATAACAAAATGTGTAACTATTTATAGAAAAAATGGAGAAAGAAGTATTTGTGGGTCAACTCAACCCAGCCTGTTCAGACCCATACTGAAAGTGACCCCCTTCAATCCAAAGTTCCAAACTCATTTAAACCGACATCCAACCCGCCTGACCCGCACATTTTACCAAAGTTACTAATAAGGTAAGTGTCATATCAGCAATTGACAAATAATACCTGATCCATGTGGGGAATAAATGGTCCAGATGGCAATTTTTGTGTCCCAGTGTGATTATCTTTCTTTCCATCCAAGGATGCCCATCGCAAATCCCAGGCCAGCCCAAGATGACAAAATATCTGCCAAAAGAACCACCAAATTCATTTAAATTTAAATTTTAGCTCAAGCGCACTAATAATTTTACCAATATGTTATCTCTTTTGTTTTTATTTAAAAATTTTCAACACGAGTATACTGACAATATGATATCTCCCTCACGTCTTTTTAGATAACAAGTAATGTTGTTGCATATTATACTATATAAAATAAAATTTGCATTTTTTAACAGAAAAAAATAGCATTTAAACTAATTAAATAAGTAATCCTATTATACTATGCACGGGATTTACTGGGTATGTTTGTTTGTTTGTAAATAAGTAATCCCATTATTTCACGGGCCTATATAAAACAACAGTATTAGACAAAAAGGTTCTTTTACAACAGACAAAGTTATTCAAGTTGCATGCGTTATTTGATCATATGCTTGAATTACATCATGTTATTTTACCATAAAATCAAAAATACTGTTACTTTTAGGTATTGACTCCGTGTTCTAAAAAAGATGGCCAGAACAGTTTTGAAAATGCTTTTAGAACTTGCAGGATAGTTAATTACCAACATGATATCTCCTTATTTTTATCTAATAATTGTTTAAACTAAAGTAAACTAATATTTTCGTCCTAATACATTATAGAACTATGGGCATCTGATTGGCAGATATGTCAACAAGCCTTACTGAAATGCGTATAGACTGAGTAAATCTTTGAGAATCACATACCTGAAGCTTCACAATAGTCAAATATATATATTCTGTGCTCTCCTCACTTGAATGGTAGATAGAAAACAGAAGCTCCTAAGATGAACAAAACATCAAGTCATAAAATAAACTTTACAAAACCTTATTTCAATCAACATAAACAAAACTCATACCTGCTTAGATTCTTTCAGGTTCAGGTTGAATTCATTGATGTCTCCCTCCTGAAAAGCCCTCAAACAGCTAGCACCCCAAAAAGTAAAACGATACAACTTTTAAGAAATAAGGACATATGTGCTTCATGATTTCAACAAATAAATATATGCAAATGGTTATGCAAACATAAAGGTATAATTAGATGATGTGTGTAGAAAATTTTAGAATATTCAAAATTCCAAATCATGTGATGTCTATCCCACTAATCCTATAAGCATGTTTTTATTTCAATTCTTCATTCTTTGAAGACATCAAAACTCTAGATGTCAGTGTTTGACAGTTTTTTTTACAGAAGAATTGATCCTAAATACATATCTCATTGAAGTAATTATAATGCAGATAAGAAAGTTCATTAGCTCTAAATGATGGCAATTTTTGAAATCATGGAAATAAATCTGCAGTTGCACAAATAAAAAACCTAATAGATACCGCTATAATGTTGTGCCAAAAATTATTAAATCACTAAAGGAAGCTGGATCAATCAACAATTTGACAGTTAACAGGAGAAAGATTATAGCATGAGACAAAAGTTCAACGTGTGAGATTCACATAGAGCATTTTGTCACTTATTTTTAAAAATCAAATATAATATATACCTGTGTAGTTTTTGGTTGAAGTGATTGTGTCTAATTTGTTGATTTGACTTAGGAGCATCACAGCCCATGTAAAGTACAGAAAAATCCCAATTTCCTGCACGCCAAGCAGCTTCAAACTACAAAGGATACCCATGAATTCAAGAATATAGATCAAAAGATTATCATACATAACTAGATGGAAAAAAATGAGAAATAAATTACACAAAAATAAAAAGAAAATGATGGTCTCCATCAAAAAGACATCATTGAGACTTAAGGGCAAACCTGCAGCTCATTGAATTCCATGTCATCCTGAATCCGACCTTTTTTGTGCATTAATCCTTGGGAATACATATCCAATACATGAGTGCAACCAATTTGCTGTAAGGACTTAATTACCCCTTTGTGTGGTTTTCTTTGCCTCATTTCATCTTCTGATTTGGAAGAAGATGACGGTAAAGACAAATGAAAACTTTCAGGTAAAATATCCTCGGAAGAATTACCCATTTCAATTGATGCTTCAGATCGTACTTGTAGATCGTAATACTCTAGAGCTTTACTCCAATTACCCTCATGCTCAAAGGTAATTATTTGGGACGTCAGCTACATGACATTAATATACAAATTTAAAACAATATAAGAGAGTATTAAAGAAGAGAACAAGAAAGGAATATGGATGATCAAAATGGCAGAAAACAAAGGTGGCGAATTTCAAATGTTCACATATGAAGGGGTCAATTCATATTATGTTTTCCCTCAACTGGGTAAAAAGGGTAACTAAAAAATGTCTTAAACAAAAATGGGTCAAAAGAATTATTTTATTGCACAAAACATCCTACATTGTTTTATTAAAAAATTTAGATTATATTCAAAAGATATAATGCTTGCAACCAAATTGTCAGACATACTATTTATAATAAATTGGACAATTAAGTGGTTCGAGTCAACCAACATGCCCATACCAAAAATTACCCGTTTTGGCCCATTGCATAGCCCGTCCATTTGCAACCAATACTGATATATTTGAGGAATTATCAATGCTATTTTCAAAATAGGAGTAAGCTTAAGTCTAAGATTGGTAGCAGTACCTTGTGTGACTGGATGATTCCATACAAACTGTCCGGTTCATTTATTTGGGTAACAGCTGCAACTAGGATTTCTATGTGATGCGGCAGCTGATGACCATAAATAAAGGATCACTGATGATGAACTATAATGCATTCATTGACATAATATTATTATAAAACTAAAAGAAAATTAACTTACCATCTCTAAATGGGAAAAATCTGGACTCCCTAATGTGAGGCAGTTAAAATGCTCTTGACACCAATGCTCCACATATAATACCGCAGTGAAGTATGAGCCACAGCCCTACCAATCATTATGTAAAGCAAATCTCAAAGCAGTAATTATAGAAAAGAACTGGATCAGTTTTTCTTTTACGTGAGAACTAAACATCATGAGGAATGCTAGGATGGTACAGCTGGGTCAGGCAGGTAGGGTAATGGGTCAGATTGAGAGATTTACTGTGTTTGTCAAATGAGCCGGGACAACCACAAACACTTCTATAGTCTATTCTTTTAATTAATTGTAGATAATTAATGCACGAAATACAAATTTCGAAATAAATGAGTTGGAACGTGGTAACTTGTAAGCATCTAGAATAATCCATTCGACCCATCTTGTTTTTAACTAACAAGAAGTTTCCTGCTTTGACCCATTATTAACTACATACATGATACAACCCTAATTGACCTGTTTATACGTAAATGCTTGAAACTGTAACCTCTATAACTCATTCTTAACAATGAAACTAACTCACAATGGCTGACTTGGCGACAAGAAGGTAGTCAATCGGAAGCCAATAAACCTGAGAAATATAAAATGTTACAATCATAAATTGGAGCATAGACATAAAAAATTGGCTTCAATAAATACTCATTTATGATACCCATGCACACAGTGGTACAAAATGAAAACCAAGAATTCATAGAAGATGTTGACCTTCTCCCAATTCAAGGTAGATGCCAGTGGTTGAGCAGACGTTACAGGATGGTCCTTTGACTTATTTGGTGTAGTACGGGATCTAGAGCTATAACCAGATGTCTTTGCATACTACAGGATCAAACTTAAGTAATTAAAAAACATTAAAAAAAATGAGAGACAAGACAATGTAATACTAGAAAGTACCGTTTCTAATATTATTATACCTTTGCGCCTTCAGATTTAGATGCACAAGAAGTAGCCCTCTCCATTACATGACAAAGCCTAAGTTCATTGAGTGCATCCAAAGTAACTTGAACTGATCTTATTAAGTTATTTGACTCAGTAACTATCTCTTCCATCACCTGAATATAAATTTAAAGGCAACAACGTCACCTTGTAATAATATCAGATAGCAGATGGATATTCTACTACACGTAAATAACTTTACATGCATATATTATTCTTGATCAAATCATCATAAAATAATAAAAAACTGGGAAATTAAGTAGATAACCTTCACAGATATCAGCTTGCAAAGATCAACGTCTAAATTCTTCCTCTTTGCTAGATTGACCATAACATTTGACAGAAGAAGCTCTGCAACTTCAGCTTTCAGCAGCACAATATCGTGACATAACCTATTATGCATATCCATGCAAATATTTACCAAACCACAGTAAGACATGAGCAGGTATATGTAGAGATGGCAAATGGGCAGCATAGGTGGGTGGCGGCAGGTATTATGAGTAGTTTTTAAAATGGGTTGTGTCAGGCCAACATGCAAAAACTTTGTCTTCTTCAAAATATATAAATAAGTAATGTGTTAAATGAGATTAAAAACAGTATCATTAAAATAATAGGTGTATTCTTAGAATACTCCACCTTGTCCTGAAAAAAGTGTCCACGTTACTATTTTGATTTGACCCACCACATTTTTCCTTCCAAGTTCGATAGTTAAAATTAACTAATCGTTCCGATTTTACCCTTAATTACCCTTATCACTGAATATCGGAATTTCGAAGTCAAATTGTATTTTAAACGCATTATAGAAAATAAATTAATGTCTGCATTAACTGTAAATATCTCAATTGCATTTTTCTTGGTTCATGGACAATAACTTTGGTACAGGAGCAAAACAATTTAGAAAGTTTTCTGCATTTTGAACACACTTTGACCAACCCATTTGACCCGTTTCCTATTTAGCTAAAACTTTTAAAATCATTTGACTCATTAAATAAAAAATATCACTTAAATTGGTACCTTAAGAGGGTATCGTCACAGAAATAAATAAGGGCATAAACTAGCTGACAGATCCAAGTCTCAAATGTTTTACCACTAGTCACCCAAGTACTAGTCTTTTCAATTGAACTGTCTTGACCTAACAGTAGTAATAATTAGGTTACAGTATGATCAATAATAAAATGAGAATACCCTTAAGGCATTGAAAAACAAGTATACTTCCAAAAACCATAATGCAATCATTAAAAAAGGGAATATTTGTTACAAGAAGACTTTACCATTAAACTTCCTCTCCAGGTCCATTAAAAAACTCTGAACTACTTCTGTGTTAACGCCCTTGGAGTGAACCTACATTTTTAAGGAGTCAAAAAGAAACCAAAAAAAAGTGTTCATGTAAATTAACAAACAAAAAGAATTGAGATTAAAGCAATAAGTACTGGATTACAAGAATTTCCCGATTGCCTGATTGAACGCATTAATAAATTGGCCTGGGTGAAAAGGTTAAAAAACAAAATCTTGTAATTACCTGAAGTATTGACCTCTCGTAAGAACTAAGTGATAGTAAGGCGCGGTGACCCCTTTCAGTTGAAAGTATCCCCTGGTTAATGGCAATTATGTTAATGAAATAATAAAAAAGTAAAATAAAATGCTCTTTTATCATATCTCCTTCAAGTTTTTGAAGAAGAATACTCGGTAATCTCACGTTTTGGAAGTACAAAATTTTCAATGAATGGCAAGCAGGCAAGAACTATGATCATATCTCCATATTCACATGCATTTTGGTCCAAAATAGTGTACAAACACAGGCCTAGTACAAACCAGATCTAGGGCTGATATGAATGAGAGATGTTGGTTTTATTTATTTCAATATTTAACTGTTATTAGATAAGTTAAAACTAGATAACTACCAGCGATATCTTTTCAAGGGGTTTCATGCCTGCTCAATGATACCAATTGGGGCATCTCCAACAATGCACCAAAAATTACATTAATTTGGTGTTCTAACAGCAACTTTATCCACCAAATTCGGTTTCTCTCAGATTTATGCACCAAATTACACCGCTTTTTAGACTCAAAAATTATATACACACTAAAATATCTTTTGACTAGATCTTTTTATTTAGGAAGATTGGATTTTAATAATCCAAACTTTGACTCATTAACTGAGAATAATCCATACTAGCAGTTTGGCCAATGATAATCCTAACTTTCATTTTCGTTACCAAGGTAATTCTAGTACCATAATCATCAATGATTTACACTTGAAATCCACTCGATTTTCAATCCATTTCGTTGTACAGTTTTCTATTTCATTCACATTTATCATCATGAGCAAAATCAAGTGTAAATCAATGAGTGATTATGCTACACAAATGCCCTTGGCAATAAAAATGGAAGTTTGCATTATCATTAGCCAAACTGCTAATATGGATTATTATCAAGTAACAGGTTGTAGTTTGGATTATTAAAGTCCAATTTCCCTTTTATTTATAGTAATAAATGAATATAAATTTACTTAAACGAATGGAATTACTTATAATTATAATATTAGCTTAACAATTTATAAAACCATTGTGCAAATGTTTATGAACCTTTAATTTATAATTATTAAATGATTTCAAGTATAAAGTATAAAACTTACCTATAACAACTGAAAATGCCTAATTAAGAAAATGAAACTTCATGCTCAATCCTAAAGTTAATTTAAAATCCCGATGCTAATGTTTTATATGCTAATACATGACTTACACGTAATGCTTGTGATGCCATCTCGATTATCTCAACTGATTCATCCATTAAATACTTCTTCAAAAGTTGCATTACTGTAATCAAGAGTTCTTCAGATAAACCTGAATCCATATGGAAATTAAAGCCACTACCACCATCAGAATAAAGAGGCTGGCAAACATGCATCCGGTTTGAATCTCCAGGAAGATGGAAAACAACACGATGAGGGTCCCCTATACCAATCTGAGGGCAGAATTAATGGAAAACAAATCTTTATTAATTGACGATATCTCAATAGTGTAATACAATACAACAAGAATAATATTACTAAAATAAGTAGAGTTAACTAGTTAAGAACAATACCATTGACAAAAAATCAGAAACAAATGGTCCAAAACTGTTAGTTGCATCTGAACTGGCCATTCGGACTAGAGTCCAAACTGCATGTACGATTTCATTGTCATATTGCCCGAATTCATCTCCAAAAAGTTGTCGCCCATTTTTTTCATGTTGAAACCCAGTGAACATGATACTGTGAAGAGCTTTAAGACTGCAAGAGTTAACCAACAGGGTCAGATATTTATTTGACCGAAGCAAGACACATCCTTTGTACACATTTTTTATATTTTTGAAATCACCAAGTTTAGATTAAGTTGTTGTCCTTGCAAATTTAATGCAATGAAAGAAAACCATCACAACTTTGCAAAATTTCTCACAAACCAAACTGTTCAATTGAGATGTCTCAAATAGAGAAAAAAAAAATGACCTGCAAATAACCAACCGTGGTGGAAGATGACTAGATCTCCTGACAAACTGAAGAAAGAAATAGATAAAATCATAAAGTCAGGAAACAACATCAGGAAAGAAAAACTACAGAGAAAAGCCAACACAAACAGAATTATGTATGCAATGATTCTCAAAACAATGCAATTTTACCTCTAGTAAATGGCCTCTTGCAGAGTAATCATGGCAAAGTTTATGGTGGAACACACGTAGTTCATCAAATATATCAATTTCAGGAAAAGGCCTGAGTTCCTGAAATAAGATATGAAATTCTTAGAAAGTTGAGGTGGCATGGGTTTTACTCATTCACTAGCATATCAAATGTCAAATGGATAAAAGTATAAAACTAAAAGAAAAGTTAATGATAGTGAAAACGAGCCACAATGGCTGAACTGGTCCACATAGTCAAAAGTTACCCCAAGTGTATCCAAAATGCCTAAACCTTCTAACTAGATTATTGTTGTATTAGTATAGTCTTGTAATCATCTTTAACAGATTATCTTTATTAGAATATATAAAAATGAAAAATAAAAAAAGTGTTTCCCAGTCAGCCCAACCCAACCTATTCAACCCGCACTAAAGTTTACACGTCCTGAACCGAACCCATTAACCTGCCCAACAAGCCCATTTGGCCATCTCTAAATCAAAGTTTTCTGAGCAACAATAAATATGTCTAATTTGGCCCCAACCAAAATAACTTACTTTGATCTGCTTATAAAGTGATGGATCAGAATCCACAACAAGCTGATGAAGCAGTGACAAAGCCTCTGACGATTGAGTGAGGGAACATTTTAGATTACACTTTGAGGGAGTACAACATTCAACTAACTTTGATACCAGAAACTGCATACAAAAGATATCAAAACTTAGAATTGATAGTTATGTAGTAACCAGTATGGAAGATCATGTACGGAAACAAGAGATGAACCTGAAGTTGTTCACCAAGAACATCAATACCATCTTTAGAGGGGTTATTCTTAAGACTTTTAAGTAATGCAGAGATAATCTGACAACATTGATCTTGCAAAGGACCACAATCAATGAATTGACCCAACAAGTTGAAAAGATAACTGCAGAATCAAAAACCTCTTTTTTCAGAGTAGACCCCATCTCAAACATGACATGCATCATTCATGAAAGAAGGTGACAAAATTGGCAGGTCAAGCAATGGGTCAGAACAAGTTTGGTTGAAACAGGTCTTTTAGTTCACGTTGGACGGTTGGACCGACCCGCAAACATTCATGCTCTTCGTAATATGAAGAGTTAATGCGTAAATACAATTGTAAAGAGCCGAAAACTATGTTCTTAAAAAAAATAACCAAATTTTGTGAAGCAGCAGAACAAGTTTGTGCAAAACACAACCAATTTGACATGTTTTCTTTTTAGCTAAAACATATGTATGACCAGTCGGCGATCATTGATAGCCCATATCAACCCACTCATAAGTAGACAATCGAAATTGCCACCTCATCATGAAGCAAAATATGTCTGAACTCACTTGGACGTGCTTGGTGTTGTAGCTCTATGCCCAAGAACATTCACAAGCACCTCAATCCCAGACAACCTATTACATCTGTGCCTATGGTGAGTAGAAGCAGTAATTTTCTGATGCATTTCAAGTATAAACTGCAAAACATGAAGACAAAATGAAAAGCCACAGTCAAGGGGTTGTGAAGATCTGTCCTTAAGTAAACTATAGGAATAATTACAAAAATTGTGAAGTTATTTAATGTAAAAGAAGTATCACCATAAACACTCTATCTGGGCGGAAAATGTTTACTTTATCCACTACAGCTATGCTGGAAGGAGATTCTTCCCTATATAACAAAATAGCATACACGTTAGGCAGCATTAATAGATATTAAAAAGAATAAAAATTTGCAAATGTTACATGTTCAAGAAACCATCAACCACTGTTTTAATAGCACGTTGAATCGTATCCTTTGAAAAAAAAGGTAATGCAGGTTCTGATAATTGGGAAGCAAGTGAAAATATGCGACTGACAATAGAAACCTGCAATTCAATAACGAGAAGTATTACAATCAAGAAAGTTTAAATGTGTGTGTATTCTTCTGTATAATAGTAATAAACTAGATGAGATTCTTTTAGAAAAAGGGCCAAAAGGGTAAAATGGGCAATATAATACTTCAAAAAATGGTATTTAGATGAGATTTTGTGTTTTCGTTTTACCCAAATGAATGTATCTAAAACAGGGTCAAATCAACATATATATGTGTGTGTATGTATGCACGTATGTACAATATTAGCTTAACAGTAAAAGGATCAAATAGACCAATCGGATCAAATCTCACCCAAAGTGAAAATTTAAGGAATAAAACCTCCAAAATCATTTATTCAGAAAGTCGGGTTATTGTTTAAAGAATAAAGTTTTGCAACAAATTTAAAGCAAGTATTCATAAAAAAGAAAGTATAAATAGTGGCATAGGTAAAACCCAACCTACCCGTACCAAGAAACTACCAGTTTCAACTCATAAACCACCCACCAATTTTGGCACCTTTATTATGAAGGTCGAAATGATCTGACTTTATAACTAAAAATCGTAGAAAAGAATGAAATAAAATAACTCCTTCGTGTACAACAGAAAACCCATTAGATAAATCGCAAATGAAGGTGAAGTAGCAAACCATATGTCTCTTGATAAGAGTGTCCCGCTCACTTTCAGAAATCCCAGAGATACTCAACATTGAACTCTGAAGAACCACTAAACCAGATTCCCACCCAGGCCTTTTACTACAATGCAATGTTATGCATGTTGAAAAGGTATCTACAAAGTGACTCCTAACTAGAGCTGCGGAAGGTTGACCAGCAACCTGCATGCAGAAAGAAAGTCCACTTAAACAAGATATAAACAATTATTCAACTGTCAAAAAACCAATAATATGAAGGTTTAAGACAATTAAGTCAGATATGTTAATCAGGAATCGCTCCACAAGATAGTATATTAGTTAGCGGCAAACTACTCAATTCCATCAATCCCTTGGCATGTAGTTTGTGTGATACGAATTCTCTAAGAAATAAACATCTAATTACAACTTGAAATTAGTAAACCCCAAGTTACTGTTTGGTATGTAAGAATAGAAGGCAATGGAATGAATGGTTGGGAGGCAAACATTCCAACAAAGGAGAGGGGGAGGGGGGGAGGGGGTGGGCACTTGCTTACTATGGAGCAATGGATATTGTTGGGAATCAACCATTCCATAAAGAAAGCAATTTCTTCCTTTATTGACTTTTGTTCTTAAGGGGCGTTATGTTTTTATATTTCATTCCCTCAAGGCATGGAATGAAGTTTGCAATGTAATGTTGTTGGGTTCAAGATTTTAAGATCATACGCAATTTTAATATAAATTGTTGAGATCAGAGTGGAAGGTGTTGAATACTCAATATATCATAAACACACAAAAAATGATAATTCGAAAGTTCTTATTAATCGGAGAACTCGAATTATAGAGTTTGCTTGGAACAGTATTAGACGATTCGTACTAGGTCATACAAAAGGTCTTATATTATTATGTCATATGAAAGGTTCCATGTACTCTATTAATACCCTTTGTAAACAGCTTGTAAATCACAATACATAACCTACAATCATACATCAATTCAACTCATAAAAACATCCTTAAATAAGTGCTAGATCCCTTGACTTTCCCATCTGCAGATTCTCAGCCAAAATGGCTCTCCTTGTCGCTTTTTCCCTAGCCGATAAGACAACCCACAATTCCCAAAAATTTGGGTTCACCATTACCCCAACAAATTACGGATGCCAAAAGGCGATGAATTCACCCTTCCTTCAGATGAACAACCTATTCGGTTATGTCAATGTTTCAGTTCCAAGCCCTCCCAAAACCATTCAACCTGGCATCACCTCATCTGGAAAGGAAACGGAAGCGACACCGTTCCACCGCCACGGCCCAACCATAATTTCTCGACATGGGTTGTTAATGATGCACATGTTCGGATGTTAATTCTATCCACTATTTTTTGAAGAATCCTTCCAACATGTACAAGAAACGACTTCTTAAGACCTTTGGTAGTCCCTCGAACGTGTGTATGCCCCTAAAAATCCAATTGCTGAAACTTCAAGCGATAAGACCTCATCTACCTACCTCACTAGAGCGCGAGAATATTCCGATGTACTAGCCAACATTCGCGAGCATGTCAAAGAAAAGGATATGGTTATGCTTGCTCTACTTGGCCTTCAAGATGAATACAATAGGCTAAAATCCACCCTATTTGTGCGCCAAGAATTCAACTTTGACCGAGTAATGTCTAATGATAATTTGAATGCAAAAACGACAAAAAGGTAAATGACAAAAAGACATATGACAACACATAATAATGGCAAGCAATGGATTACTCTATTCCCTTGCTCATTCCATTCCATCAAACCAAAGATACTTAAGAAAAAACATATATAAAATTAAGAGACCCTACCTTGGCAACCCAGTTCAGGCTGGAAATGTCATTATACAAAACCAAAGCTGGAAGGAGCCAATGACAAATATACTGAATAAAATTTATAGCTTCAACATTGGGAACAAAAAGTTCTCGTGTCTGCAAAATTTAATGAGATTAACTATAAATTCAATAATGGTTTAAATGAAATAGATTAACAAATTACCTCAACTAGTGCAGCTAAGCTTACACCACACTGAACCCAGAAGAAAAGAATAGGTGCAATAAGCTCTCCAATGTACTGCAGATATTTAAAAAAAAAAAAAAAAAACACCACCTTCATGTACAATAACCTTTAAAATCAAGTATTTCCAGAAGTATAAAAACAAGTAGAGACATTCCAGTTCTATATAACAATTCAATTTAAGAAAAGTTCACTAACAGATATTATCAATCATTAAATACTTTTCATAAAAAAGTTAAAACAAGCTGCAAACAAAACCTCTGATCTGGAGCTGTAGTATAGTTTTCGAGATAGATTATTAAGCACAGCACCAACCAATTCCCTATAAAAAAACAATTAAAATAATAATAGAAGAACATAGAAATTAAACCATTCCAAATGAAGGAAGGGAAAAAAAAACCCTAAAAACTACACCAAATTAAAGCTCAATGTAGAAGAATAGTACCTTTGAGAAGAATCAATTGCCGCAATAACACAGATCATAAAAACTGCCTGCATGTACCATTACAAATTAATAAAGTCGACATAAGCATACTTGTCTACATCGATACAAACTTAACCGTAAAATTCGGTTAAATAACTTATAGACTGCCACAGGATTGTATTATGTTAGTTGGTACAATCCTGGTTCCTATTATTCATAATCTCAACATAATATATAGAATACAATATGAACCTAAACCATATTTGGCTAATATTACAATTGACTACCAAATATTTCCAAGATAATACAATATCACAATATAATATAAAATATGTCGCTGATAAATTATCACATAAATCAAAGATTACAAAAAGCAATTTAAAACAAAAAACAAAAAAAAAAACAAAAAAAAAATTCTACTATTCTAGGAAAACATATTTCACGATTAGGTCCATTATCTTGCCATTTTCGAAAGTGACTATCACAAAAACCATCCCATTTTTCAGACATGACTAACAAATTCTTCCTAACTGTTTTTAATGTATCATGAATTCTTTTCTTTAATAATTCTTTTTACTTCAATAAAGAAAAATATTTTCTATAGTCTAAGATAAAATACCTCCAACTCAATTTTCTCACTATGCAGGGCAACATGCCCAAGGGTAACAATGATGGTTTCCATCATAGGTTTAGGTTGATGACCAGCAGCTAAAACTTCATTTGCTTTAACAAGCTTATCTTTAAAGAGCACCACTAACTTTACACTAAAGTTTGACCTGAAACATGAAGAAACACAATCCATAATGTAAGTCAGTAGTTAATCCATGACACAAATTACATGATTGGATATATGAAATTAAACCAACATCCTTTTTTTTCTAATTGCAAACATGCTCTTAAAGCTGGCAAAATGGTAAAATCCCTTGGTTTTAGAAGGCATCCGAATCCTAGAAGTCAAGGCACGAAGTGAAAGCGCTAACTGCAGGCACCAGGATCATGTACACGAAAAAACCAATATTTAAAAATACTTGTAAATAGACTATCCAATTGTTAAACACCTCTTAGATTAGTAATGTACGTACTCTTAATTAGCATAGACCATGAGGTATCTGATACGTCACCATTCAAAGTGTATACCTGGAAGCAAAAACAGGCAGGAGCTAAATGGATATGAAAGGACCCGTGGATCAGCTGGAGGAGCTCTTGTTACTATTCAGTTCCCGCTTAAGCCCTTTGGAATGGGAGAATTATCTGGGACAAGAGTAGTGGGGAAGTGGGGTGGCTTCCTTTTGTTTGCAACTGTAGTGTTTGATGTTTTAATAGTTTGTTTTCGTTTTCCGTTTCTCGTAATCGAACCTCGAGATTTGCCCATCTCAAATTGGCCTAACTTCTTGATTATCTATCGCAGTTGCTTTTTAGTAATTATTGTTCTACCATTTCGGTTACATTGACGGGAAGTTCGTAGGCTCCTCAAACTCAGAGTAATGCAGATTGGAGTCCATTGAAGCACTAAAAGATAATGTCACTCTGACCCCATTGCCAACCAACTAGCAACGATCGCGACGAGATTGGAGTCTATTGAATCACTAAAAGATAACGTCACAGCCTTGAAATCGCAGAAGGAAAAGTCAAGAGGTGTTCCATGCGTTTTGAAGATGGTGATTCATCAAGGAGACAGTACAAACCTTCTACAAAGATTATCCTCCTTGCCTTTATTGGGGGTGGTCCCCGCAGTTGGCTCCTCAAGGTTAAAAAGTTCTTTAAGTACTACAGCGTGACCAAGGAGGACAAAGTAGATGTGGCTGCAATGCACTTGGAGGGCAACGCTCTCGATCTATATTCATAACTATCGGCTGATCAAGCGATAACCTACTGGGAGGAATTGATTCTAGCCTTGCATAAAAATTTTGGCCATGCTGAGTATTAAAACCCTGAGTCATCAGGAATTCGCAAAGGATCAGCCCAGTTTCTATCTGGTTTTATCATTGTTTGTTGGGAGTATTTTTGATCCTGCTCAAAGACAAACCGAAGGTTGATGTGAGAATTTATAAGCGAAGGACTATCTACAATGGTATGAGTTTGGCGGTGGAATTTGAATCGAAACTCGAAAGTACTTGAGTGAGAAAAAGGTCAGCTTGGAGCCCTTTCACGAGGGCAACCCCACTCGAGAACAAGGTGGTGAGCAGCACTATAGCATCCAACTCCAACCAACAGAAACTTGCACCACACATTTCCAACACAAAAAGCAAGCCCGCTTTTTGCATGAAGAGTACTATCATTGTGGGGATAAGTATAGACTGAGTCATCGATGCAAAACTGGACTTTTAAACTCTTGGAACCCGCAGATGATGAAGATGAGTCTGATCCTAATGAAACAGAGAAGACGGTGGCAGAATCAAACGATATGGCCGAGATCAGCCTAAATGTGATCTTGCTAAAATCTCACACCACTACGATGAAACTCCACGCTTCTCTTAATTCCTCCGAAGTACTCATTTTAACTAACAATGGCTCCACTCATAAATTTGAATATGATACTTTTGTTTGAGAATTGAAGTTACCACCCTGTTTATGACACCTTTCGGTGTCCAGATGGGGAATGGCAACATTATACGTTGTAACCAAGTTTGCAAGGATCTCACTCTACAAATGGCGGAACTCAATCTTTTCAAATTCGATCATCGGGGGAAATCTAAAAGAATTGAGTTCCGCCATTTGTAGAGAGGCAGCCTGGCAACAAAATGTTGTTGGAGGGCCAGGTTTTACCGCGGTGGGCCTTTGAGTTGCGGGTTTTCCCTGGAATTGGTGGTTGGTGGGCTTGGGCTACCCAACGCTATGTGTGCTCGCGAGCGTATGGGATGCCTTTTCGCCATTGGGGTACTCCGCGTAGCCGCGCTTTATTAGTTGGTCGTTCAAAAAAATGGCGGAACTCAAACTTACTCAGGATTTCTACCTTTTCGCTACAGGTGGACCAGGTTTAGTACTCGGTATCCACTGGCTGGCCTCCCTAAACACTGTTCAAGCCAATTGGAAAGAAATGTTCCTATCTTCACGTTGGATGGCCAGAAATACAAGCTTCAAGGGGTGTCTTCGAGGCCACATAAACCTGCCACGTTTCAGCACCTAGCTGTGGCTGTTGACAAGGCTCCTAATATCTTGAACTCCTTACAACCATTAGTTGAGGAGTACAATGTTGTTTTCCATGAACCCAACTCCTTACCACCTTTCCAATCACAATACCATTCCATACCCCTTCTAACAAAATCCACCACGCCAAATATTCAACCCTATCGATACCCTTATTCCCAAAAATCAGAGATTGAAAAGCACGTCAATCAATTGTTAGCCATGGGTTTTATCCAACCAAGTACAAGTCTGTTTTCTAGCCCGGTGTTAATGGTCCGAAAAAAGGATGATTTCCAGCCCGGTGCTATCAAAGTGTTCTTTTGGGCAGCCCCAAGTTTTGTTTTTGAGACACGTGATTATAGAAAAAGGTGTCCATGTCAATCATGATAAAATCTCAGCCATCAAGTCGTGGCCTGTACCCACATGGGTAAGGGGGTTTGTGGATTTCTAGAACTTACTGATTACTATAGACGTTTCGTCCAACGTTATGCGTTGTGGCGAAACCCCTCACAGATCTTACAAAGAAGGATAACTTTCAATTGGACTGTTGAATCGCTTACAGCGTTTAATCGATTGAAGGAGGCGTTGACTACTGCACATGTATTGAGACAACCTGATTATTAAGAATTTAGAGTAGAATGTGATGCATCGGCAAAGAGAGGTGGCGCAATCCTAGTCCAAAAGGGTCATCCTATAGACTTTTTTTTGGTGTTGGCCATACAAAAATGGGGTCATTACCTACTTGGAAGACTTTTTTGTGAAGAAAGATCACTATTCACTAAAGCAACCGTTGATTAGAGGATTACAACTAATGAGCAGCAAAGTCTTCTACTTAAATTAATGCCCTTTGATTTACGATAATATATAATGCGGGCAGAGAAAATAAGGGAGCACATATGTTGTCAAGGAGGCCACAGCACACTAGGCTTCTTACTCTTTTGGTTCCTCAATGTGTGGATTAGTCAGAGATCCAGCAGGGACTTCCAAGAGACACCTACACCAGCACCATACTAAGGCAACTATCAGGTGATCCTAATTCATGCCCCGGCTTTGCGATGGTAAGGAAGTCATGTATAGAGTTCGGCTTGTTATTCCAAAGATACCAGCCATTCACGATAAGTTATTCTATAAAGCTCATGCATCACCAACCGGCGGTCATGGCAGGTTCTTAATAACAATGAAACGACTGTCACTCAATACTATTGGCCCAAACATAAGTTGGATGTTCGTGTCTCTGTGCAACAATGTTTAACATGCCAAGGAAACAAATATGAAACTTTATCTCCAGTCGGTTTGTTACAACCTCTACCTATTCCTAAATGAGTATGCGAAGATATATTACTAGGTTTCATCACGAGTTTACCTAAGTCTAATTGAGTTTATACTATTTTGGATGTAGTGGACCACTTGAGCAAGTATGCCCATTTTCTTGCGTTATCTTACCCGTTCACGGCCAAAAAAGTGACCAATGTTGCAGGGAGGTCGTTAGAGTGCATTGAATTCCGCGTTCAATTGTTTCAGACCACGATGTGATATTTCTTAGCAAATTCCAGCAAGAGGTGGTCAACCGTTGTCTTGAAGCCTATCGAAGGTGTTTTGCTAATGAACAGCCCGCTAAGTGGAGTATGTTTTTATCTAGGGTGAATACTCATATGATAGTATGATACTGGGTATGATTCTTCTTCTATAACAACATCCTTTCGTGTGGTTTATGGGTGTGACCCACCTTCTGTATTGCCTTATGTTTCTGGGAAGACTTTGAACGAAGAGCTGTAACAGCAACTCCTAGATTAAGATGTTATGTTAAAACTTCTTCGTAATTATTTGCGGAAAGCACAACATCGGATGAAGATGCAGACTGACTTGAAATGTCAAGAATTATTCTTACAAGTTGGTGATAGTGTGTTTCTAAAAGTTCAACCTCACAGCATCAGAGGTTAGCTAATAGAAGGTTCGAGAAACTAGCACCGTGATTCTTTGGCCCCTACTTTATAACAAGGTGTGCGGGTGCAGGTGGCCTACTAGCTAGAGTTACCATCAGTATCCCACGTGCATCCGGTGTTTTATATTTCCATGCTCAAACCGGCGAAAGGTCAGCCACCATCTACACCTCTAGCTCATTTACCTATTACTAAGGAACGAGATTACTTTACAACCAGAATCAAAGGACCTCGTTGGAGTTGTATACCAACGAGGTCCTTTGATTCTTGCCCCTGGAGTTGTATACCTCGTTGGGTATACACTTTGAGTGGTGACGTATCATTACTTGCCCCTGGAGTTACTTTACAACGAGGGTAGTCATCCAGGGGCAAGTAATGATACGTCACCACTCAAAGTGTATACCCAGAAGCATAAACAGGTTGGAGTTGAGCTGGACGAGCTCCATGTTCCCGCTTAAGCCCTTCGGACAGGGAGAATTATCAGGAACGGGAGTAGTGAAGTGGGGTGGTTTTCTTTTGTTTGCAACTGCAGTGTTTGATGTTTTAATAGTTTGTTTTCATTTGTTTTTGGTATTTAATCTAGAATTTTCATTTCTTGTAATCAAACCTGAAGATTTACCCATCTCGAGTCGGACTGACTTCTTTATTATCCATCGCAATCGCTTTTTAGTAATTATTTTTCTGCAGGTATCTACGAGTGATATCTGACTATTGAGTCCTATGTAACCTTATCATACACAAAAAATCAATATACAACACCTTTTATAGGTTAATTTTGTATCACAAACAAGTTGCTTCCAAACCCTATAAAAACCTACTCTCCTAAGCCCTAACCACTCATAAGAACAGCTAGAAATCCTAACCGCCACTTTAAACTTATAGAACCTAGCAAAAACATCCTTCTTTCCCAAACCTTAACCACGCACAACAATTGAACCCTACTCGCAATCATAGGTCGTTTCCAAACCCTGCCGAAAACATGATGTTATCCTAAACCACAGCTTACATTGGTGAGAACGAAAAAGGTCCACAAGTTTCATCCACTGCCTTATTAAAGAGTGTTAAATATTTGATTATTAGAAAACTTCTACTAAACCAGATGATTTGGTATATTTTAGTGGATGAAGCAAATAAGAGACTTACTCATTACCAAGTTGAGTTCAATGATTAAGATTGGCTCTGTGTGATCTAAGACCGCGTTTGGTTCACGGAAAATTGAAATTGGAATTGAAAATTTTTCAATTCAAAATCATGTTTGGTTGGTCACAATATGGAATTGAAATTGAAATTTTTTCCCACATTCATTGGAATTCATTTCTTTCTACTTACCCATGGAATGTTCAATCAAATGGAATGTTCAACAATCAAATGAAATGTTCAATATTAACATTCTAATTTCACTCAAAAATTTACCAACCAAACACCTTATCAATTTTAACATGATTCCAATTGTGATTCTAATTCCAATTCCTTTACAACACATTTTACGAACCAAACGACCCCAAGAAGTAAGAACAAAGGAAAGGAGTAAATGGCACCAGAGGATTCATATGCTTCAAGGAATCTTAATAATAGAGAGGACAAACTAGTGATACGGTTAAGAGTTTGAAATCTATAATTAGGGATGAGGATTTGGTACCCAGTACCCGTACCCAGCTGATACCGAAAATATGTATAAGGTACCGGTACCGGTATTTGATTTTCTTATATTTCGGGATCGGTACAGGCCGGTACCGGTACTTTACCCAAAAGCCCCGTATAGTCCCAATAGTACCTGAATACGAATAGCCTATTTTGAAAAAGGAGGGACAACATAGTGATCAAATCAAAGATTAACTTACTTTGGTATTTTGAAACTTTTGATATTGGTATTGATCTTATTGGTGTTTATAATTTTGGGGTAAAACTCATCACCATGAAGCAAAAACAATTACTTTTTTTTTTTGGGTCCTTCACAACTGATGAGTGGTAAGCATGTGTGGAATTGTTGATATTTAGAATGCATGGTCAAGTCTATTTACTATTTTTGTTGGACATGTGGATGCTTTTTTGATATTTTATTTTGCTTAGTTATTATAAACTTTTAGAGGTATCGGGTACCAAACATGTACTGGGTAACAGGTACAAAAACAGGTACTGAGTACCGTAACCAAACATGCACCATGCAGCAAGCCTAAAAGATAATGTTGTGGAGGTAACGGGTACCAAAGAGGTATCGGGTACCGAAATACCGGTACTGCATATACCAAAATGGGTACCGATACTCGTTTTTTATAAAATTCGGGACCGGGTACTTTCGGTACAGGTTCGGTACCGAGCTGATCCCTATCTATAATGGGTTTGAAACCATGCCACGACATTAATGGATTGGGTGATGACAAAATGATGGAGGATTTGATCAAGCAGTCTGAGGAACTTGCAAAGTCTGGCGTACTCTACCCGTCGGCCCGCCCATTTTGCCATGTGCAATTAAAGTGTTGCGCTAATTTATCTAAAATAATACAAGCAATCTATCATGATATTTGCATAAAATATATCATACAGTATATCTTCAAAGAGCTCATCATGGCCATCCCATGTTTGGAAAAGAACACCAATTCTTCTTGCTAAAGAAAAGCGAACACGGAAGTCAGGATCTCTGAGCATGAGTAGCAGCTTCTCGACCATGGTCTATTTAAAATATAAAGTTACACACAAAAAGCACAAACAATGATGGATTAATCATAAGTATTAAGGTAAATTGAAAAAGAAAAGAATGACTACAGAGCCAAGCAATTAGGTGCATGTTTCTTAGTAAAAAAAAACTAAAGGCGATGATTTAAACTTTACTTGGAAATAAACAGTGCAAAGCTCAACATAATGGTGCAAACAAACAAAAAGCATAGTTCCAATGCACTTTGAAATCATTTATTCAAAAGTTAAATTAGTATATTTTTGTAATTGTAATTGACACACAAATAAATGATAAAAAAAATAATTTTCACAAGCATAGCCAATACAAAATCCACCCCCCCCCCCCTTTAAAAACCCAAAAAAAAAGGAAAGAATTTGGCCACCTCAAGCACCACCTATACCCACAAAAGACCTCATGAATCAAATCCGCTTTCCAAAACAAAAACAAAAACCCAAAGGGTACTGCCAGGGAAATCATATTTATGACAACAAGACCAAGTACCTGGCTAATTTGAGGATTAAAAGATACAAAATCACATATGCAATCAATGAGCTTAATGCGGCCGCACCAATCAAATTGGTCATTTTCTGCAATTTTGTTAACAAGATCACCCAACGGTACCAAACTCTTCGAATCATTTTCTAAAATCAACTCCATAGAAACTTGTGATGCGCCCTATAAAACAATAAATGAATATATAAAAGTTGATTCAAGAGTTAATTAGTTAAATTGGTCTATTTGAATGATTAGTCGCAAAACCTGTTCAGATAATCTTGCGTTAGTAGAAATGAGTGGATCTTTCTCCTTTTGAACCTTATTTAAGGACATTAATGGCTGTACCAGGCTACATATAGCAGCAAGTATCTTAGTCGGATGAAGCTTAATATCAGAAAGCATATCAACCATTTTGTCCAGTGATAAAACCTGCAAAACCATATAACAATAAAAATGTTGACGTGAAATATTATTAGACTATATTATTATTAGGGTTTAGTATTAATTATTATTAATGTTGAGCCCACAGGCCTACTTTATGTTCCTAGGGTTTCTTATAAACTCTATATATTGTAATCATCCTTTGAATGAATAATCAATTCAGTCTTTTACCATCTTAAATATTTCTAGGATAGAAGTCACAAGCTTTTTACCATCCTCATTCAAAGGCATACAGAATTAGTTCAGGTGATAATAAAGGGGGGAAAAGGCAGGTCGTGTAACAACTCAAAACGGGTAAAGTTTTGTATAAATTCAAAAGAGTACGATCGGTTTGACTCTTTTGTCCACATCTAAATCTAATAGATAATTAGTGTGTTAAATATTATTATAAAATTTTATATTATTTCAATAACTTAATTGATGAAAAAAAAATGAAAATAGAAGATTCTATGCATTAAACACATGTTAGACGTCTTTTGACCCGTTTGTTTCTTTTAAACTGTTTTTCAATTTATTCAATGAGTTTTTATAATTTAATTGATAATTAGTGTGTCAAATAAGATTGCAATAATTATATAAATTCAGTGAATGAACTAGGAGGATTTATACATTAAAACACACATTGATTGTTGTGCGACCCATTCGACCAGTTTCCTTTTAAGCTCGCTTTTTTATTGTACTTACGTTAAAGATAAAGCAAAGCCCATATCAACCCATTCATAAGTAAATGGGTCAAAAATGCTGCCTCTATAATCAGTATCTTAATTTCAAAAGGTACCATGTCAGAAAACGCTTGGCAAGATGACCAGCAAGGATGTTGACAAAGGTTAAGCAGAAGGCATTCCATCAGCTGGACAAGAAAAAAATTAAATATTGGATCATGGATAGTACAGCTAGACAAATACATGTATAAGAAAGAAAAATTTTCAAATATTAATTTTCTAATTTACCCTTTGATCACTTTCTATTCGCGTCAAATTGAATAGAACATCCCATGTGGCAACTGGAAGAATCGAGAAAAAGCTTGAGATTAATGTTATAATATTCAGCTTTAAATTTATAGTAGAAGATGCTCGGGAAGTCTCTCCAACAGTAATAGCATCAACGTCCTTATAATCATCATTCGCATCCAATTCCATGTCCAAAACCACCGTTTTATCACCCGTTTTATCACCCTTTAATGAGTGAGATTCTTGAACAGAAATATCTGGACTGTTAGACCAACTTGTCGGAAGATTATTTGTCTCATCCAAAAATCCTTCATAATAATTAGTCAAAGCCTTCAAAAGTCTCATGAGTGATTGAATAATAGCATTATAAAATGTCAAATCACATTCTTGATAACCGAAGAGTGGAGAATTGATAAAACTTTTTAATGAAGTTGATATCGAGTCAATGTCATCAAGACCAACATTGAAGCCCACACAACCGGAAGGAATATCACTAGAATATTTTTCAATAATGGAAACAGCATGACGAAGCATTTCTAGAATGTATTGACTGATTTCAGTGAGAAATGAGGCTTTTTCTTCTTTCAACCTGATGGAGTGAAAATCACAGGATAAGAATGCACGTCTATGATGTTTTTTCAATACCTTTAACTAAAATAAGAGGTAATATTGAATAATATTATTCTCTAATGCCCACAACCGAATAAAGTCCAGCGGACATCTAATGATGAACTAACAAGAAAGCCAAGTTCAAGACCTAAGGAAAATTAGTATAGTGCAAAGTCTCCCACTACACTACTTGTTGCCATAGAAGCAACTAAGCATTACATGTGAATGACCAAAGAAACTGAGATTCATGTAGATTGGAACATACCTTAAAGCATATAAACCATACATGAAATTAGACAATAGCCCACAGATGAAGAAGGTATCTGAGAGAACCATTTTTTCAATCTCTTTATTTTTCATAAC
The DNA here is from genome assembly GCA_025506415.1 of Flaveria robusta. Classification (NCBI taxonomy): domain Eukaryota; kingdom Viridiplantae; phylum Streptophyta; class Magnoliopsida; order Asterales; family Asteraceae; genus Flaveria; species Flaveria robusta. The sequence continues at coordinate 23,768,190 of CM046475.1, forward strand.
TTCAAGAAGGTTGAGCTCCATTTCATGAAGTAGTGAGTCCCTCAAATGACGGGGAAGACGCACCTTCTGGTAATATGTAGATTGGGCTACCTGAAAAATAATAAAAAGATAAATTTACTTTGAGGTGGCAAAATGGCATGTTGGGCATGTTGGGTAACACAATGAAACAGGCTTGGGTCAGGGTAAACTCAATACGGGTCTAAGTGTGTTGTGGTAGTCACACAATCATTGTTTATTTGCCCCTTTTAATTTAATTTAGCAAATAACTAATGTATCAGATATGACTATGAAACTATATTATTAATATGATAATCTGTTTTTTAATAAAAGTGATATAAAATGTTGTAGGCATTTAAACACAACACTGGCCACCACCAGCCAGTCAGACCCATCAGATCAAAGCAGGTCTAGGTCAGACTGGTAAATTTTAATAGAAGTCAAAGCGAATCTGTTTGATTGACCAGAAAACATTCTTTTGTCCCTATTTCATTGAAATTTATTAGTAATTAACGTATTAAGATTATGAGACTATACTTTAAAATGCTACAAATTCTAGGAATAAAGCTATTTAAAATAGTAGGAACTTTAACAATATTCTGGTTTTCAACCTGTCCAACCCATTTCACACATTCCAATTTCAACAAAAGGTTTTAAAGTTTACTCAATTGACCCATTAGAGTAAGCAAACCTCTAGCTAAATCGTAAATGGATTAAAATTGCCAACTCTACTAGTATTAGGTGGTTGCACATCCCAAAAAAAATTTCTCCAGGCCCACCAGGTAAATGTGTTATGTAAAGAAAGAGTATGATTATGTGAAAGACAGAAACCTCTGCATGAGAATCAAGACAAACTTCAGCAAGCGCTTCCACCGAGCAGTCAAACAGATCATGTGAGTTTTCCTGCTCCAGTTTTTGAGTCTATAAAAGAGCTGAATATTCAGATTTGCTGGTAAAGATAGTCGACTATTAAAAGATTCTAAGAAAAGGGTTAATTTCCACTCTATAAACTAAAGATCAAATACAAGTAAATATATAAGCGTTGAAGCCCAATCCCAAGCTATATATAATTCCTAATTGCTTATGTTTATCTAAACCTAATTAGGGAATAATAAAATAAAAGCTAATAAATTTCTGGATAGTCATATAATTCTAATAATATGGAAAGTAAATTCGACAAAAATCAACATGCAGAACTAAAAAAAACTCAGTATACCTCCAGGCTGTCATCAACGGTTACAGGGATGTCTAAAAGAAGATGAGACAAAAAAGATTCTTTATCACAGTGTGCAAAACAATAAGAACCAGCGCAAAGGGAGAATACAGCCGCTGGCAAAAGTACAACCATATGCTCATTGAACACCAAACGTTCCTGAATAAAATGGTCACAGTAATTATTCATAGATAGCATTTTAGAATTCTTTTTCACTAAAATAAAATCACAAACTGGTACAAATTTTCATCCAACAAAAGAATACAAACACACTCTCGCAACACAAGAACCTTTAAGATTTATTATTTAACTTCGAGCCCTTATCAGTTATCACAAAGCTTTGCTTTCTAAAAAGTTCTTGATGAACAACTTTTAATTTCGTTTATGGGTATCACAATTCTAAATCATATATAATTAGTAAGTACTTTAAAGCTCAGAAATTTTAATGAAGAAATATAAACCTAATAATTTGGAATAAATAAATTGCCCATTGCTTACAATATACCTAACGAGCAAGAAACACATTTGATTTCATAAGTCAGCATACAACAGCATTGTGAGTATGCTTCAATAACAGGAACTTTAATGTTACTTGTTTTTTATTTAAGAGTTATACATTAGATTATTATCGCGGCATTAGCATAGTCATGCATTTAATCATTTTTAACCTCACTAATATGTTGATGTTGATGACCAAGTAAAGAAAAACCCAAATTAGTAACATAAAAAACAAGATGACAGGTATTGTGCTACCTCAAGGTGTGTAATCAAAAGCAAATGTATCAGAGCAAAAAAAGCCCCGATAAAGTGATTTTTATTGTTTTAAGTGGTAAATCAGCATTCAATAGAAAAAGGTTATCTTCAAAACAATAAGCAAAATACAGCCTTGAAGATAAACAAAAAACAACTAGACAGCACATATTAGAAAAACAAACCTTCCAATTAAGCAAGCCCACAACAGTCCTTAAGAGATCCTTTCTCACATGTAAAACATCCCGTATGTCACCCTACACAACCAACAATAAGCAGTAAGATTGATAATGGCAGAATGTTGACAGGTTCTATATATTCATATAGAATAAATTTCATTTTAATCAGGCGAATATGAAAGTGAACATGTTGATGCTATATGATGTTTTGTCTAATTACTTCTTCAAATGGTTTTCATCATCATTACTTTCACAATCCCACATATAAGCCAATTAAAATTTTCTCCACATTCAGCAAACTACTAAATCCGAATAACAAACACTAAAACCTCCAAAACCCTATATCCATGGAATTATGGGCAACAAGTCACCCGATTTTGTGCTAGGCCTATAATCATAGCATCATACCAATAGTCTTATATTGAAATAAAGCTACAGACAAGAAAATTGATGAGCCTAAAGAAAGCACTGAGAAAGAGATAAGTGTTCCGTATAGGTTCGTCTATATATATGCTGTGGCGCTATATGATCTTTAGCTATAGGCCTCGTGTGCTTGCTATAGAAAGTACATATACGAGTCACGATTAAGAGGAAGTGGCTCTCGCTTAATCCGCATCCTATTTTTTGGACTACTCCGAATCCAGCGTTGAACTCACATTTCGCCCCTGGGGGGACTCTTGCTTCTGTCTTCCTCTTTCTGGCATCTGGTGGAAATTCTCTCGATCGATCTGTTTCTTCTACTCTATGCCTACTAAAATCTTAACCATGCCCTACCACCAAGAACAGATTCTCGCCAAGAAAAAATCTCCTTAATGCGACTGCGGGTGTAACTTGGGCTCACTATATTTTTAACAGGTGAACAATTACCAAGATGTATAATTCGCAATGAAATTAATAGGGTAAACTCAACTAATCCTGGCCTGGCACGAATTATTACTTGTAACTTTCGACAGACTTAGTTCCCATCCCTAAACTCACTGAAATTACAAAAAACAGAGCTCTAAACCCAGTTCGGTTTCTTGAAATAGATGTTGGACCACTCTAGTGGGTCCGAGGCCACCACTTTTTATTATTACATAAAAGAGCAGGTCATAAACTTTGGGGAACATGATCATCTTTGTGATGAAGGTATAAAGTTACTATGGAATAATTTCATGCAGAACACTTACATTGGATCCTTTCTTTGAAAAATAGCTCGATAAGAAACGTAAAAGCGCCCTGATTACCATAATAAAAACAAATATCACAACATGACTACATGAGAATTGAAAAAGAAACAGAGTAATTTCAAAAGGCTAATGGTTAAAGTGAAACTTCAACTTCCAAGTTCCGAGAACAAATGGTAACTGTAACTGACTAATAGTAATAAAGCTTCTGAACATAGTTAAAACTGAATCATATATTTATAATTAGGGTTAATGGATTTAAATACTCCCAACTATTGGGAATTGGCCGCTGCCACCCCCAAGTATTATTTTGGTGAATATAACTCCCAAGTAAACACTTCGGTGTCTGTATCACCCGCCATTTGTCAAAACCCTAACAACGTTAACTTTCTGATGATGTGGCCTTAACCACGTCAGCTGCCACACAAGCGAGGCCTGTACACGTATGTGTGTCACATCATCAGAAAGTTAACGTCGTTGGAGTTCTGACAAACGGCGGGTGATACAAACACCGAAGTGTTTACTTGGGAGTTATATTCGCCAAAATGATACTTGGGGGTGGCAGCGGCCAATTCCCAATAGTTGGGAGTATTTAAATCTATTAACCTTTATAATTATGGCTATATGTTAACCAAAATTTAATAAGCCATGGAACCAACAAAATGACAATTTTGAGAATCATCAACAAGCAAGGCATATATTGTAAATAGTATTTACTAAATACCCATGTCATCAACAACTGTGATGAAGAGAACTGAACACAAGATATTTGCAATATAATTACTTGCAATAACAATGCAAGCACTACAGGAAAAAAGATGCTGAATAAAACAGGATGTTTTTTAAAGATCACAAATATTGGTAAAAAAAAGCATATGGTTGGAATACACATACAAACAAAAGGAAAACTAGCTAGGTTCACAAACAAATACTTACACTGATGGAGCACTTTTAAACAACCGTAGGTCCCATGCATCATGAGCTACAATAAAACTGTTCATTGGGTCCTGAAAGCAAAATGCAACACAATAACTCCAAAAATAGAATGAAGTCCATAGATGAAAATATTAATAAAAGAATTGAAAAATACTGGTTCGTTAGACAAAATGCTTACACTCAGATTAATGTTCCCAAGAAGTATAAGAGTGGCATCTACCTGAATAAACCAAAACAAAAGGTAAACAAGGCCTTATAGAACAATACCAACATCAATATATATATATATATCAATGGCACCGTAAACAACGTAGTAACATTATTGACATCATTAAATTAAAGGTGATGGCAGCATCAACTAAAAGAAAACACTTGAGATACTTACAACTGATGGAATGTTATTGAACATTGGTAAACCACGTAGTAGAGTGTTCCATATTGTATGCCAACCACTGTACAACTGAGAATTCTACAATACAAAGTTAATGATTAAAGACTGAAAATCAAAGAAAAAGTCATGAACATTATATTTTTCATTTCAAAGCTACAATAATACACACCATGACCTTTTACTAAACAACTATGAGCAAAGATTTCATGAGGTACAAGAAAGAGAGAAGCAACAAACAAAAAAAATGGTAAATGGAATCTAAACCTTAAGCAAAAAGATGGAATCATATTAGCTATTATAGTTGAAAGAAAGATTGCAATGAATCTATCGGCAAACCATACGGGTCATAAATTAAGCGATAATATGAGCTTTCGCATTATCATTCCTTCAACAGATTCAAAAGAAGTTTGTAATAAGAGCACAAGATTGACATAACACAATATGTTCACTTTTGGTTTCATTTACATCAACCCAAATAGCACAGAAAGATGTTAATGACAAAAGGACAATCAAGCCGTGACCCAAAATTACAAGTACAGGCGGTAAATTGGTCGGGTTGTGTAGCGGATTAAGTCGGATGCTTTTGTTCATGTTAGGTCAGATTGACCCAAAAAAAACTATTTGTCCTAAAAAAAATTACTCCGGTCAGTTCAGATTTTACACTTAAAAAATAAACTATGTGGCAATTGTGTTAGAAAGTAATCTTGATGCTCAAGGGTGTATACCGGTGAACCAAGAAAGAGGGTGGAATTAGTTAACAATTAAAAATTGTTAGTCAAGTTAAATATTAGGAAAGTATTGAATGTTTTGGTTGTAAATGGGTTGTCATTCCAGTTGTGTTTGAGTTGTGGTTCATAGTAATTAAGGTTAGGAGTAGTATTAAAAAGGATCATTGTATGGAGTTTAAAGAGTGGTCTTTTGTTATTCATATTAAGAAAAAAAGTCGTGGTAGTTCCCACAAAATACAGATATTATCTTTGTTCTTCTGGGCCAATATTCGAACAATTGGTAGTTATTTGGTGGTACAATTAAGGGAAGAAGATTGAGTATGTGAAGACGAAGAAAAAGATGATTGAGCTGTGAAAAAGAACGAGGCCACCCGATTAAATCTATGCGAGATTAATCGTAGCCCAAGCCTGTGATAGGTTCGAACAGGTCAATTAAGGAGATCAAAGAGGAAGAACCTGCTGAAAAAAAAAATCTAAGTGATTCTGATTGCAGAAGGCTGTGTGAAGTTGTGATCAAAAGTGAAGAAAACCTGAGTGATTCAGGTCACTTTGATTCTACGAATTTTTAATCTGTGAGGGATTATTCAAACCTAGGACAATCTGTGTGACACAGGTTGACATGGAGAAGAACCCAGACAAACAGAAGGCGAGAAAGTTTTCGTGTGACACGAACCTGATAGCAATCAAGGGAGAAGAAGGAACAAAAGCTGTGTGAGGCAGAACAGAAGTTGTGTGAATTAAAACAAGGAAGAAATGCAATTCCAGCGAGTGAAATTGATTGACTTGAGAAAAGGTGACTTGAGGTGAAAGTAATCAACGAGTAGAGACTGATTTTTATCAAAAAAAAAAGAAAAAAGCTTAGTGATTCAGTGTAGGAAGCAAAACAGTGTGTGAAGCACTAGAGACCAGATCTATGTGATTCAGATCAATCAAGAAAAAGAAGTAGTTTGCTGTGTGAGGTGGCAAAGGAAAAGGAGGACAAAAGTAGAGGACTTAACTATTTGTGTGATGCAAAGATAGTCAAGAAGAATCTGATCTAACCTGAAGTAGATGCCGTGATACTATCAGGATTAGAAGAGAAGACATGGCCAAAGAAGAAGATATACAGGTCATAATTTTCATCATTGTGATGGTAATGGTGATGATAGGGTGCAGGAGGTGATATCCGACCCTGCATATGAAGATGAATGGAAGTATGGAACATGGGAAGTTCTGGCAGATTCACGAGATGATGGTACTGAGCATGAAAATGGTCCAAGAATTATAGTGAATCAGCAACAGGATTCGGACGTGTAAGACCAAGGTGGTCAACATCAAGATTATGGGCAAGAATGTTAGAAAGTAATCTTGATGTTCAAGGGTGTATATGGGGGAACCAAGAAAGAAGAGGGTGGAATTAGTGCACATGTTGAAAATGTTAGTCAAGGTAATATTAGAAAAGTATTGAATGTTTTGGCTGTGAATTGGTTGTCATTCCAGCTGTGATTGAGCCATGATTTCATAGTAATTAAGTTAGGAGTAATGGAGTAGTATAAAAGAGGGTCATCGTATAGAGTTTGAGGCGTGGTCTTTTGTTCTTCATATTAATAAAAAGGGTCTCGATAGTTCCCACAAAATACCAAGTAATATCTTTGTTTTTCTGGGCCAATACTCTAACAAATTGACCTACTTCCTTTTAAAGAAACTGTTTCTTGGACCAAATAAATGGAAAGAAGCTACACCACACCTGATTATCGGTAAATTTCACTCTTCCTGCGTGATCTACTCCATAAACAGGACTCAGAAGTACCGATGATAGTCCTTGAAGACTCCTAGAAATGCACAAAGATAAGAGTAAGAGATCATAGAGAATAATAAGGACTAGAGGTGCTCATTGCAAGAAAACCATATACAAACTTGGGTTTTGTAGTTGAGAAAAAGGAAACATACAACACCCCTGTTTCAAGTATAGTAAAAAAATCTATAAAACCACTTTGAATCTGTTTCCAAACCAATCCAAGAACCAACTTTTAAATAAATATAAAACCACGAACCCGTTTTCTAGAAACCCTAGAACTAAAGCCAAACCAAATATAGCTGGTTTAGTTTAATTTGTACCACTCTCAGCCCCGTTTATATGGGTTTTGTCAGTCTGGACAAATTTTACACTGTTTATAAAGGTTAAAACAAGACTTTAGGGGATCAAAAGCTTGGAATGCATTAGATTTTGTCTGTGATGAGTGTATGAATGTATGATTCAAGTTGTTACAGTCATCTAAAAGCAACCACAAAAGGAGTTTAAAAGAAAGGAATACCGTAGGGTCCACAGTAGGCCATCATAAGCATGCTCCATGGTGGCAACATTCATTATTCTGCAATAACCCAAGAAAGTTACTATAAAAGCAATATGTATATTAGATTATCTGCAGAAGGGCATGAAATGCCATAAATTAAATAACAATAGTAGTATAGCACTGCAATTAAGAGACGTATACAAAAAGATAATGTTGCAGCTTATGTCAAAAGCAATAATAGTAACACCATCCCCTTATGTGCTAAGTTCTCATCATACTTGATACGTTTTCTTTATGAAACAAAAGGCTGTCAATATACGCATTTATATAGACCGTTAACATAATCATCACCTAAACCAAATGTGAAAGTAGCCAACTCGAAAAGGCCCTAGTTTACAATTGTACATAAGAGTGTAACACTATAATTTCCGCAAACATTTCAGTCATCTAAGACATTAAGATAATATATAGATTGGGCACAACAATAATATTAACCTTTGGTAACCTCTAAATGAATGTCCAAATTTCCAGTTAGTTAATAATGTGTTTGTATATACGTAAGCGCTGTCAATACAGATTATGCACCTTCTAAGTTTTAAGTAAAGGTTTTCATACAGATGCAATTTGTTTTGACCAAAGAAAGAATAAGATAATAGAATAAATTCAGTATAAACAATATTTAAGCAAATTTACCTCTCAAAGTTTGTGGATAATCCTTCGAACCAGTAGATTAAATGATCGTGCTTAACGCGACTAGAATAGCTGTGAACAAGGAAACAAAATGCTGCATTCCTGTCACAGAAACAGAAACGCAAACTGTTTTAATCAACTTATTTTTTATTTTTTTATTTTCTCGAAAAGTGTTTTAATCAACTTATATCTCATCCAATAATTCAATCAAACATTTTTTTAATGTACTAATGTATGTCATTGTGCATTTTGTCATAAGCCAATCAACATATTGATAAGCTGAGTGGTTAATTGACCTCCACGTCCACCCTTGCTCAAGAAAAACAAAAAAAACAAAAAACAAAAAAAAAAAAAAGAACAAAAACTTCTAGCAAAAGCATTGTATCATTTTTATTTTCTTAATATTAATATAATGTTAAGTTGGTGGAGGGTCATAGGTGTCCAGTCTCTCTTCCCCTAAATTCAAATCTTGTACATAAAGGGGACAGGAATGAATATGTTGTATTATTTCAAAAGCTTTATCTATAATATCATATGCATTTCAAAAAAGAAGAAAAGAAAATTAGGCAGAACCTTAATAAAAAACAAACAAATAAACAAACCGAGTGAGTCCCACTCAAATAGTAGGGCTGGGGAGGGTGGGATGGGGAGCAATTGAGCAAACCTTACCTCTATCTTATAAGATAAAGAGGCTGCTCCCAGGCAGTACCTTATTCAGTTTTTAAAATGTATGATTAAAAAAATGAACCAAAAACCAGAGAGCTAATGAACTTACCAAGACCATTTTCCTTTAATGATTTGTTCATGTATATAAACAACAGCATTTTCCCTTCTAGATCGTTTATCAGTTACAGATGCTTTACATGTGATAAGACATGCCTGAAAAAGTTAAAGCACACGGAATTTTTATTGAATATTCACTACTTTGAAAGTGCTTGGAAATTCAAATAAGAGTTGCTTTTAAAATAATCTTAAGACTCCATGCCATCACATATGTAAGGCATACACAAAATCAGACCCTATGAAAAGAATATTTTCAGATGGGACTAATCACATAAAAAGTAACTGTTAGGTATCACAATCAAAGTAGGTTCCAGCGGAAGCAATCAAACACACACAATCACACAATATATATATAAAGTAGACACGAGAGAATTATAGTGGTTCGGTCTAGGTGACCTACGTCCACTCTGCAACTAGGGTTTATATTATTATTATGCTCAAGAATACAATTACATCATGGGTCTATTTATAATGCTAGATTAGGGTTGTTATTAAGGTAATAACTTAGGCTCCAAGAATTAACTAATTAACCCTAATTAGGGCCTGCTAGCCCATTCTTTTGTTTATCATTAGCCTAGCAAAACAGGCCCGAGCCCCGTCCGGCTCGGCCCAAAGCCTTCACAACCCAACAATCTCCCACTTGAAGGCTTTGCACAAGTCTACAAACGCCGTCCAAGTAACCCAGATCCAGTAACTCCAGTATTCTTCATATCCAAAAGTCTTCCAAGCTTCAATTCCCATCAGCTAAGACTTCATTGTAACCCCTAGTTGCACCCCCTCTCATCAAGTACATGAGGGGACAGTTGAAGCTCCCCCGAGCTCCAACCCATTCTCTATCTCAACTGATATGCACGATCCACCAGCTCCAGAGATAACCCAAGAATCATCAACACTCTTCTCATTCAGCAAGACATCCATAGGAGAGAATTTAACAATCGGAGTAGTGGTCTTCACAACCCAACATTGTTTTGTGACTGTACCCGAAACACGCCCCGTGCTCCCACTGTCACCAAACCCCTGACCTGGTTTAGACCTCCGATCCCGCTCAGCTTGAATCACCTTGGCACCAAGCTTCAGTCTTGCAAATTGAACCCTCTTTTGCCCCTTTGACTCAGCGAACCCAACTTTGTTTTGAGGAACGGTCATACTTTCCTCAATAGGTACTTCCACCATGTATAACGATCCTCGCTTGTTTCCACGAGCAATAACCATATTTCCTTTTGTTACTTTCCATTTACCTCTACCAAACTTTACTTCTTGTCCCTGTTCATCCAGTTGACTAACAGAGATAAGATTTCTCTTCAACGCTGGAATCACCCTAACATTCTTCAAGTTCCAGTAGGTTACCAATGGAGTTAACAGATTAACATCACCTATGCCCGTAACATCAAGGATATTACCATTTGCTGTTTGTACCTTCCTAAAGTTGCCAACTTTTAGATTCACCAACGTCTCCCCGCTGTGCATGGCGTGAAACGAAGAACCGGAATCCATAACCCAAGAGTCCACACTGTTTTCAGCCTCGAGTAGTAATGTGTCATCATTACATTCATCCTCAGCGGCAGTGTTTACCTCACCAGATTTTCCTTGTTTACGCTTTGGACATTGACTCTTAACATGCCCAATCTCATCACAACTCCAGCACTTCACAGTTTTTCGAGCTCTAGACGAACTTCTCCCTCGACTCCCACTGCTCCTGTTATTTTCCCTTCCCCTGCCAACATACAAAAAACCAGAAGATGATCCACCACCAGTGCTTTTCCGGCGGGTTTCCTCACCTAGCACAATGTTTCGGACCCCGTCAAATGTTAATCCATTAGTCCCCACCGAACTAGTAATAGCCGTTACAGTTCCAGACCAACTATCTGGCAAAGAAGATAACAATACTACAGCTTGAGTCTCATCATCAAACTTCATGCCCACAGAAGCTAACCTGGACATGATCGAGTTAAGATCATTAATATGCTCCAAAACTGAAGTTCCCTCATTCATTCGAGTCATGAATAACTCCCTCATCAAGAACACCTTATTGGCAGCAGACGGCTTTTCATACATATTTGACAGAGCCGTCATTATACCACGAGCCGTGGTTTCATGCATAACGTTAAATGCAACGCTCCTCGTCAAAGCCAATGTAATAGCCCCTCTAGCCTTCTTGTCCTTTGAGTTCCAAACTGCTTCTTCAGCTTTGTTCATTGTAGTCGGCTTTTCTTCCAATACTACTTCCAAATCTTTTTCACCTAGCAATGCTTCTATTTGCATCTTCCACCAAGCAAAGTCTGTCCCGTTAAACTTTTCAATTCGAACCCTCCCGTCTTCAGCCATTGCAAACGAGAAACGAATACAATCAAGAAACAGAAACTGAAGTTGATGAACACCGTGAGAAAAGATTAACCTTTGAAGAAAAAAGCCAAAGAACCAAAGCTAACCGAAGCCAAGCACGCTTCCAATAAAACCCTAAAAAACCCGAAGATACCTAAACCGGTAACTTCACCTGCAGAACTGAGAGCAATACCAGCGACCCCAAGGGTTCAAGACAGAAACCCTAATCGCGAATCGCCAAAAAAATAAATAAATAAAACCCGGACAGCCCTATATCTCGAACCAGCAAAAAAATCGATAATACCACAGCCCTCTCGATCAGCCTCCTATGATTTCAGTGCAAACCCTGTGTGTTTCCGAACCTCGGCTCTGATACCACTTGTTAGGTATCACAATCAAAGTAGGTTCCAGCAGAAGCAATCAAACACACACAATCACACAATATATATATAAAGTAGACACGAGAGAATTATAATGGTTCGGTCTAGGTGACCTACGTCCACTCTGCAACTAGGGTTTATATTATTATTGTGCTCAAGAATACAATTACATCATGGGTCTATTTATAATGCTAGATTAGGGTTGTAATTAAGGTAATAACTTAGGCTCCAAGAATTAACTAATTAACCCTAATTAGGGCCTGATAGCCCATTCTTTTGTTTATCATTAGCCTAGCAAAACAGGCCCGAGCCCCGTCCGGCTCGGCCCAAAGCCTTCACAACCCAACAGTAACCAGCTTCAGTCTGATTTTTGTTTTGCTTTACCAACTACCATATAACTATTATGGCCAGTTACTAGGCAAATAACATTGAATCAAAAATTTTAAAAGCTAGTTAGCTTAAACAAGAATGTTTGAAACTTTGCTGGTTTTTTAAGCCTAAAAAAAGCTACTTACCCATTTATGCAGATAGCTCTTAAAGATATAAACAAGATACGGTAATAATATAAAAGAAAAGCATGAACTAGAATAGAATTCATCATAAACGATGACCCATACAAATATTTGCAAGGATAAGAAACTTCTAAGGACTTTAAGTTTCAAATAAGAAAATAACCAACTTCTAAAAATATACAGGTTTTCAAAAGCACAGATTACTTACCTGACAAAAGACAACAGCTGCAAGCTCCAGCAAACTAGATTGTGAGTTTGTCAAGGTACCTCGCTTATCATCCCTGGTTGTATCATTCCTGCAGAAATTGCAAAGTCTTAATCATTAATACAGCTTCATTAAAACTTGAAGTTGGCAATTCCACTCGGATTATACTCTAAGTATAACAACTCAAATTTAGTTAAAAGTGGAACGGGTAGAAACTGAGTAACTAACCGTAGTATATTTAATTGCTTATAACCTCTATATGTGCTATATTCGAAATAAGCAAAATAGCATCCTAGTAACTTAGTTTTCATATCATGTTCATAGTTAGCAGTTAATTCTCTAACAAAACTCAATAAAGTGACAATAATGTTGCGGGTCAAACCAACCCGCCCACAGCCACCACTAGTAAAGATAACAAAGAAGGCAAAGCACTTAGAAACAGAACTACCATGGCAGACTGGTAGTAGATGTGTTCATTTGATCTAGTTCCTTTCCTATTATATCCAAAAGTTGTTCAAGCAAAACACTGCCATCAGTAGCCCCTCTTGCTAACTTCAATTGTAACCTAGCGTATAAAACAAGTGCATCCTGCGAAAGAAAAAGAGAATAATGGACTTATTTCAAACCGGTAGAGTTACTATATATGAAACACTAAAAAATAATATATTACCTTCAGACCACGATCATGGGTAGTTACCCAAACACGAAAAAGAAATTTATGTACAGCATCATGAATTTCCAAGGACTGACTACCCATATTTGGACCATCCCTTATCAAGTATGTATTGATACACTCAACCAGTTTGCGTAGAATCTTCCCCTCATCCCTGGAAAGAACACAATTATGCTTTGTTCCATGAATATAGCGTTAAAAAGAATGACAGTATCAAAAGACAGACCAAATATTTATTCCTTTACCTTAAATTAGAAAAAATCTCAATAAAACCTTTTGTTATTCCTTCCCGTAGATCATCAGAAAAATCTCCAGGAGGGCTATCAAGAAGTGAATGAAGGGTGAGGATGCACCGAAAAACTTCCTCCTTGGGATTTGATTGCCCATAACTGCGCTCACTCAAACTTATCTCGACCTTTCCCATGTATAGAAGCACCAGACCTTCCAGATCATGGAAATGATGAGATGAATTTAAAGAAAATATTTATTGCTGAAAATTTATTTAAGTACTCACTAGTGTACACACGCTTCCTCAGGTGAAACTGAAGGTGTTTAACTGCTAAAAGATGCCGTAGAATAATTCCATACTCTGATTGGAAGCTTGGAACGTCTTTTAAGATTTCCCATATATGATTGAAAAGTAATTTTGCCACAGATAGAAGATGCAAACTCTTACCTATCAATAATAGATCAAATGTAGCAACATAATTTTATTATATGTAAAGACCTTTGTAGTCTAACATAAGGTGCAATTCCTAAGTCTTATCCTAACACATTATTAATCCTACTATTGCAGAAATCTTATAAAACTAGAAGTACTGCACATCAGATTTTACATATTTGTCCATTAATTGCGAGGTAATTTTGTTAACCACAGTATTATTGAATGAATAGTTGGTAATCAAAGAAGTAACATAGAGACTCTATCACACTATCATTATCAACATGTTGTAATAGAAGTTCTTCCTATGTAAGTTATCTAAATCATCAGTATCTGAAATTGGAAAGTAAATAATTTCAGAGAACATTAGCGTAAATGAAGATACACAAAAAGCAAGAGGTGAGCATATAATGCAAGATGGCTTGAGGTGAGCTCGTTTTGTGAAAGGGATTGAAAATCAGTGTCATGGTGGCACCACAAAGGGCCAAATGATGGTATACACACATGTAGCATAACAGTTAATTTCTCATTAAACATTACCCAATATACATACCATCTTCTGCTCGCTGGACCACGATTCTAAGAGTCTTCGCAAATGCCAATTTGGGCAGGCGCTTTTTGCTTGCATATACCTCCAATGATATAGCTTTAGTGAGCAATTTAACAAGAAAGGGCCATGTTTCAGCTGAAATTGAACAAAATCAACATTCAGTTCACATTACAACGTTATAATATGCAAGCATATGGCAGTACAGCACAAGCATATGTCTCGCGTGTGCATTGAACTGATAGAAATCCAACATTAATGCAATAACTTGTATAGATGAAATTCAGTCCATGAAATTCATATCCAGATGCTATCACTGTACAATGCTAGTGACAAAGCACAATTCTCCTAATCACTAAGGATCGTACTAATGTAATTTCAGATTCTCGATTAAATTGGCAATGCATTCATCTTACCGTGTGGTACCTCATTAGGTTTAAGCATTGACGTATTGCGTCCCAAATATCTACAAAAGTCAATCAACCTCTCTCCTTCTAGCCATGTATTCAACAACTTAATCCCTTCCTGATACCACAAAACAAACAAACAAACAAACATCACAATACACCAATCATACGATCACAAAACTGGCTTAATTTCCTTCGATATCACTCAATCGTAAAACAAATGCATAATCAAATGAAGAATCGGTGAGAAACTTACTTCACGGGCTTTGGCTTTATCGGACGAGAGCTTTAGGACGATCTCGTGTACGTCTCTGGATGTGACCATCGCATTAGAGCAGATGAACGCGAACGATTCGAGAGTACTTCAAATGTGTGAACCGATGATTTCAGGTGTGAAGATGAGAGGTATCTAGGGTTTTACTGTTGAAGTTTGGTGGTTTTCAAGAGGGTTTTAGTGGCGGGAGGAAGAGTGACGACGGTGTGTAGAGAGGGTTTATTTGGGGACAAATAAGGTCAATATTCAACTTCAACTTGAATGTATGAACAATACACAAATGATTCAGGGGCTTGCCGGAAATCGGAATTATTACTTTATCTCCTTTTTGGTTTTCTATTTATTAAATAGAAGCATTTGCATGTTTCCCTCTTATAAAATCATTAATACGTATTTTTTTAAGTTAAAATTTTAATTATATATTTTTTTATTTTTAAAACATATATATTACATATTTATCTATTTATTAAAATTAAATTATTAAAAGACTATTTATTTTTATTTTTAATATAATATTTTTAGGTATTTTATTTTCTACAACCATAAATTACATATTACGAGCACTCTGTGTAAATAAAAATATTAAATTACATCTCCAAATTCAAAAGTTTAAAACTTTATTTTAAAACAACAATCACCGATAATCAAAGTTACATCGCTGTATACAAAAAATTATTGTCAAAATTTTAAACAATTATAATACTAAAAAATTATATGAAAATTTTATAGTAAAAATAAGGGTAAAATTATCATTAAATGGTTTTATTTTTATGAAATTGATATATATGTAATATACATGTTTTATGAAGGAAAAATATATAATTGATTTTGTGGCTTGGGGAAATATGTAATTAGTGGTTTTAGGAAGGGGGAATATGTAAAAATCCCTATTAAATATTTAGTATTTGACCCGTCACGCGTTGCGACGGTGGCGTACACGGCGTGATAAAGTATAGATTATAATCGAATTGACTCTTTTTCGAACTAATTACTGTCAAAACGTAGAGTAACTCAATCTTATATCGTTGAATGAAAAAGTATTATATTTAGCCTGACTTTTCCAATTAGTCCAACTCGTATCTAACTAAATTTACATTGAAACGCAAATAAAACAAAAGCTACGTCGAAATGTAAATAACTTAAAACATACGTAAAAATAAACACAGAAATAAGAATTTACCACTCGTTTAAATACATTTAAAACCTGGTTTAGCATGTATTGATAACACATTGATTATACGTATATATACCACCAACCATTTGGTTGGTGAGCCGGGTCTTATCGTAGTGGGTCTTCAGATAACAAATTTTCTCTACAATTGATAACATATAAGAAATTTAAAAATAGTAATGAAAAATTTATAGAATAAAAATTAACAATAAATAGGAGGTGTTTTATAACATTTAAAACACAAAAAGAAAAAGAAAATTATTACTTTTAAAATTCAATTAAAAGTTATTTAAACCAAATTAAAGTTAAAAATAAAATTCATATTTAATGCTGGCACTTCAATGTGCATGTCTGCTTCCAGAGGTTGAAAAGTCTATCTTACAGAGCTATTGATGCCTTTGAAGACTTCTATTAAAGGTGCATTCATAGTAATTTCATAAACACTCATCTCTATTTCATCATCGATCACCGCAGCCGTCGGGCGGGTTAAGACCAGCATCTTTCTCAGTCGAAGAGTACAAATCGGGTTAATATCTGGTGGCCACGGTGGTATAGAGACGGAAATCACAGGCTACATTCGCTAATCAACACCGATGAACACAGTCCACCATTGCAACCATCTCCAACGAACGTGACGACCTAGATCGGATGTCATCCCATATCTCAATTTCTTGTTTTTCTTATTTTTCTCGTTTTTGACCAGCTGCAAATTCAGATAACCGGTTTTTTCTGTTATATGCACACCCATAAGTACTCTGGCAACGAAACATGAAAATCCGACAAGGTACCGCTCATATCGTCCGTGGTGGGTGACGTGACCCACCGTCGGCTATCATCGTCACCGTCATGAAAAGGATGTTACTCGGTTTCAGTGGCGGCAGATCGTTGTTAACTGGCGGAGCAAATGAACCCTTTTAAACTTGCTGCATAAGTTTGTTGTACATTGTGCTTGAAAAGATGTACTGTTAGCTACAACAACATCCTCTCACACCACTGACATTGTTTTTTGACAAAATTACAGAAAACATCCTTTAAGTTTATATAAAATTGCAGGTTTCATCATTTATCTTTAAAAAGTACTATAAACATCCTTTATGTTAACATTTTGTAACAGATATCGTCCTTTAGACTAACATTCGTTAATTTTTTATGTTAAGTCAAGGGTAATTTTGTCTTTTTATCTCTAAAGGACTATTAATGTAATTTTTTCTAAACATAAAGGATGTTTTCTGCAACCTTTTTATTTCTTACTTAATTTATGTATTTTTAGAATAATACATATAAATATGATTTTTTATAACATAATATATATTATTTAATTATTTTCATCCACGTATTATATATAAATATTAATTATATTACTTATATTTTTATATTATTTAATTATTTATATAATCTATATAGTTTAAATATGTGAATGAGAAAAATAATATATCTATTTATATATATATATATATATATATAATACGTGATTGAAAATAATTAATTAATTATAAATGGGTGAACCTATTTAGTTAGTTGTATGTGCATGAAAATAATTTATATATTTACTTATTTATATAATACATTTTATTTTCATCGATGTATTCTATATAAGTAAAGTTATATAATTTATTTAACTCTAAACACCGTTTGTATTATTTAATTATTTATATAATTAATATTTATATATAATACATGGATAAAAATAAATAAGTAATATATATTATGTTATAAAAAATCATATTTATATGTATTATTCTAAAAATACATAAATTAAGTAAGAAATTAAAAGGTTGCAGAAAATATCCTTTATGTTTAGAAAAAATTACATTAATAGTCCTTTAGAGGTAAAAAGACCAAATTACCCTTGACTTAACAGAAAAAGTTAACGATAGTTAGTCTAAATGACGATATCTGTCACAAAATGTCAATATAAAGGATGTTTAGAGTACTTTTTAAAAATAAAGGATGAAACCTGCAAATTTATATAAACTTAAAGGACGTTTTCTGTAATTTTGTCTTGTTTTTTAATATTAATTAAATTAGTGTATTTTGTTTTACAACATCTGTGAGGAAAAAATAATCAAACTTTTGCAGTTCGTAAAAAGAATATTATTTGTTTTTTAACTTCTGCATACTATTAAAATAAACTAAAATTTAGATCAACTATTTTTTAAATTTATAAAGAGTTTTTCAACATTAAAATTCAAACAAAAAAGATAAGAAGACTTTTTCTTAAAAAAACAAACACTACCTAATCATATAACCATTTTGTATTGGTGATAATTTATGATTTCACTTTTTGTGTTAAACTTTTGTTAATTTCTAATTTTTTAGTGCTCAAATTGGTTTTCTAATAATAAAGTGAATTATCGAATTTAGTTTTCAAATAGAATTTGATTTTAAGAAATCTCCAACCATACAGATTCAAATAACCCAAATCAAAATAACTTATAATTTTTTAACTTTTTTTACTTTCTATTATGCATCATAACCTATTTTTTTATACATGTGATATTTATATTTATTTTTCATATGTATGATATAGCTTTTATATAAATACATGATATAACTTATTTGAAAATGTCCAAACCAAATTCGAACTTTCAAAACCAAATTTGATGAACACCCTTAACTATTATATATAAATCAAAAGGTAACTGATGTGTCACACCAAATTATTTGAGCTCAACTACAAAGTCAAATTGAAAATTACGAGCCAGCACGACTCGTATCGTTTTTTGTTTTATAATAACATGTTCCATGTGCACCGCGGACGTGAGGCGGTAGCAACGACGTTTCAGCGATGGCTTGGCAGTGCGGTTAATTAAGGTAATTATATAATATGAGAGAGAAACGGGAAAATTTTGGTGAGAATGAATGTGATATCACCACGTGTCACCTCAATATACTTTTTTATTAAAATAGAAAAATTTTGATATGTTTATTTATTTCTTTTGGTTGATTGATGGTGACTATAAGTCTACAAGTTTTGTTTTGGTTTCCAATTAGATGAAGTTTAAGAATCTAAATTTCCAATGGAGTTTCGATTTTCTTTTTGTTTTTGGCAAATAAGGGAGAGGTAGTCCAGGTGAATAAAAACCGAGACTTAAAATTATACACAAAACAAATGTTGGAATTTCTAGAGAAAAATATGATTTTTTTTTAAATTGTTTTAGACGTTAATAATTATTTATATTTATTAATAAAATATTTTTTATTAGTGAGTTTGTATTATTATATGTTAGATGATCACAAGCAATCAAACAGTGTTTAAAACGAAGCTAAGATGAATAAGATGTCGATGTTTAAAGTTTATGGAATAAGTGGAAATGGTTGGTTTTGTCCCATATTAGTATAAGTTGTCGATGTTTATCATTTGTTGATGTTCGGCAAGCGTGCTGCTCTTGCTAAATGTTATTGTTACATATCTACTGAATGACAAATTCAAGTGGTTGCTACTCCTGATATATATTTATTGAAATGTAGATTTTAGTAGAGACAAAAGTTAATTTTGTAACAATTTTTTATGTTAATAATCACTAAGTACAAGATTAACTCGCTATTAATAACGAGACATTTGGTATGACTTTCTTAATTATCATTAAATACAATATTAACTTAGTGTTAATGACGAGAACTTGAGTATGACTTTCTTGAAATTGTTACATGCTCATCTTTCTACTCGAATAAAATACTAACTAAAGGTGACACGTAGTATTATCACATTTATTATCATCAATATTTTATTGTTTTTCTCTTCTATTAAATAATCACATTAATTTTTAAAAATATTATTTAATTTATTTAGATTAAAATAGTTTTTAATAAATTAAGAAAAAGATTTGTTATTAATGTTAATTCTAGAAAAACAAACTTTTATGACATAATTTTTTTTAATAAAACATCAAACTTTTTTATAAATACAAAATATTTTAAAATTTATGTATTTAAAAAGTAAAATATATATATATATATATATATATATATAAAATAATTAAAATTAAGAGTTTTAATAAGTAAGTTTTTAAAAATGAATATTAATAAATGTTTGTTTTGAAACAAAATGTTTAAGTTTTATTTCTGTATTTGTCGTGTTTTGAAAACAATTTACACTAGTACTATTTTATTCGCAATTTACCTCTAAAAACCATTGTGTACTTTTAAATTTATTTTCAACATATGTTTTACATAAACATGTAGTGGTCAGCCAGTTATTATGATTCCATAACGTTCACGCCTCGCAATAAACCGTCATGATTGGGGTGTGACAGTCAAATTCAAAATGAACCGGTTAAAACCAAATGAGAAAAGAAACCTGCTTAGTATGATCTCAAAACAGATCAGAAGTAAAAGAAGCAAAACAGAAACCGAATCTATAGTTGTCGACTTAAACCCATCAGACCATATGAACAGCCACTGACTCCATTGGTTTCCTATTTTTGTTGCAATAACCGAGACCTCATTTCTTTCCATCTCTACGATTCCTCACAAAATAACTCCAACTCCAGCCGTCCCCACAACCTTCGAAGAGGTTGGAGGTGAGCTGAAGCAACATTTAGAAAGGGGAAAGATGGACACCTGGGTTATGCGTGTATCAACATCAGCAAAGGAGTAATTTTGTGGCAATTTACCATTTGCTACTCAATATCCATTACAACATGTACAAACAGCTTTTAAATATTTGCCTAACTTAATTTTAAAACAAAATTTTACCTTTATAAAAATACACTTAGGGGGCATTTGGTGGAAGGAATGGAATGGAATGGAATTGAGAAACTAGTATAATTTTCAAGTAAAATTATGTTTGAGTTGGTAATGAAACGTAAAACCCAAAGGAATGTTTCACCTCAAATTCCCTTGGTTGTGGGATTTCAAATTCCCTTTCTAGGTGGAAAGATTTTGAAATCCCACAACCAAAGAAATTTAAGGTGAAACATTCCCTTGGGTTTTACATTTTATTACCCACTCAAACATAATTTTACTTGAAAATTATACTAGTTTCTCAATTCCATTCCATTACATTCCATTCCTTTCAACCAACGCGCCCTTAGGTTTGGAACACAAAGTGAAAATTGAGTGACTTTAAAGTTATAACAAAATATTTACATGATATTGATGAAACACTTGATAAACGTGGTTACTATTCTATAAAGTTATCCTAAACGTAGCTTGCCGGATAAAAGCTCAACATGCACATTTACATTATGATCTATAAACCTTAGTTTTATAACAATTTAATTTTATAAAGTCATATGTTTATTTAAACACCATTTTGTAACACATCGATTTGCAATACCTATCTCATCGAGTATTCGTTAATACTTGTGACACGACCCAACGTGTTAAGTCCAAGCTCATGTTCATTCACGTAGGCTGAACCTCTCTGAACCCATCTTCATATGAGAACCTCTTCGACCGTCTCTTGTCTACTCGTAACTGTTGCGAAGACATAACGTGCCTGAACCACCATTGACGTTCGCCGGCCTTCACATGTCGTCGCCACTCATCAGTAGCCTCTTGTCATCGTCACCCCCACTTGCAGCTTTGATTGTAGTCATAGCCACCTGTTGCCTTCGTTGGTTTGTTGTCGTCGTTGAGACATATGCCACTGATCATCACCATCGAGACCATTGTCGTCGTCGTCGAATGTATGCCACCATTTGGTTCAGCTGGTCACCCATTTGTGACATGTTTTAAGGTTTTTGATTAACACTCGAAAACATACGTGAATCTAATCCAAATTCCGAATTAATGAAACGAAAAATAAAAAGTAAATAGATATTTTCTTCCTTGACATTTCGTCTAAAAGCCCTTATCTCCTTCAATAAACACCAACGGTTTGTTGTCTAATTGAAATGTAAGATCAATCAAATAGCAAACATAAAAGTGTAGAAATCAAAAAGCAATCTCAATGCGAATGATAGTGCTTTTATCAAACAATAAAGCAATCGAACCTTAATCAAACAATGGAGCAATGACAATAACATACCTCAATTGAACAGTGCTAAATTACACGTGTTGAAGACTTGAAGTCAAACATTGTACTACCCTACCGAACTTTGTTGAAATCGATTTGTGCTTAATCCAAATAAATTGAACTTCATGTCCTCGAATAGTGTAGAAATCGAAGCTTTATGGGATGGATTGTGGTTAATCGGCTGGCTCCCTAATCACTTCATGTATTTATTAGTTTTAATTGAATATTAATTTTTTTAATTGGTTTTTATTAGATAACTAGGGTGTTGCAAAATACTAAAATACCATTAATTTTAACGGGGGATTTTTACGGTGTTAATAGAGTTGATGAAAATGAAAACATTTGGTAGACTACAGTGTTGAAATGACAAAGAAAAATATTTTTGAATTGAAATGACAACTTTAACAATACATCAGATACAAAAATAACATTTTACTAAAAAAATAATAGTAAATTACATGGATGGTCCCTGTAAATTATGAAATCGGTCCCTAAAGTGGATATAGTACTTAAATATTATATTTGCTTTCAAAAACGGTCCCCACGTCTATTAATGTTCCGTTAGTGATGCTAACGTTGGATGAAAGCTATATTGCCCTTTTATAAGTTACATTTAATCTCCTTTACTTTATAATTGTCTTTAATTATCATCCCCAATGCGGCAATGCCATTTGTGTAAATTAACACGAGCTTCTTTCTTTCTTTTAGCCCACCATTTATTTATTTTCACGGAAAAGAACTACACCTAAGAGATCATTATACGAAATATTAAAGCTCATCAAACTTTTGGTGAATTTTTTAACAACGGCCAGTGAAATCGAGCTGACTAAAGTTTAAACCCATCAAAACCTCCACATGAGTTAATAAAAGAATGCAAATGTATGAACTATACTGACAAATTATCGACTTCTTTTAGTTCCTCAGACTTTGTATATACTTATGGTTTTAGTTTCAAATTGTAATAAGCCCCCCAGCACAAACCAAAACATTAGACGATACAGAATTTTACCCTTCTTGATCATTTAGCACGCTCATTACGAATAAACACTCCCATTTCAAAGTCACCCCTGAGCCACTCGTATTAAGCGAAGAAGAGCGATAGATTTATGCAAATGACGGGAAAAAAATCATAAACTTTGAAGGGGGGTGGGGGGTGGGCTCGACCATTGATAGAGACGATGGTTGACCCGACTTGCACCGCTGATCAGTGATGAATTCATGAGTTTTTTGTCACGTGAGACAAAATATAAGTCGGGGCAAAGTATAAGTCAAGTCAAAATGAATCGATCAAACGAAACAATAATTAGTATTAAAATAATATAAAATATTTTATGATAACTAAAAAAACACTTTATTATATACAATACGTATACATCTTATAATCTTTTAGAAAACACTGAACCACATCAACTTTAAGATTAACACTTACCTTTTCAATTTTTTTTACATTGCTCCTAATGAAAATTTCATAAAAAATAAATAACTAGGATAAATAAGTTATTTCATCAAACGTTATAACTTAGTTAGACATTAAGAACATAAATTAAATGCAATAAATATATATAAGTAATAAAAAAAATTATTTAAATAAAATCAAACATAATAAATAAATTATACAATAAAAACAATTATTTAAATAAAATAAAAACAATCAAAACTTATGGATGCAAACAGAAATTTGAATCTAAAAGAGGGGAAAACTGAAATTTGAAGGGGGCACTAGTTTAATATAACACATTGGGCCCTTGAGGATGGAAAAATCAACCAATCACCGAGGTGATTATAGACTTGAAATTATAGATTTGTTCATCTCTTTGGAGTATAAGAGAAACCTACGGGATCATCTGTGTAATTTACATCAAAAATAAAGATTAAACATTACATGACTGATAAACACTTTATTATCTTCGAAATCTTTACAAATCTCAAATAAGTGAATAACAAACGTAAGTGAATAACAAACGAGAAGAGAATTAGTTGTTTTTGAATTTCTAGCCCACTTTTTTCTTTCTAAAACTAATGGTATTTACAAAACCACTATTTGACCTTCCAGTCCTTTACAAACTTTACAAATTTAGAATCTAATGGCCGTTTGGTTCGCAGAATGTTTTGCAAAGAAATTGGAATTGGAAATAGAATTGGAATTGGAATTGGAATCGGAATCTTGTTAAAACTGATAACGAGTTTGGTTGGTTAATTTTGAGTGAAATTGATATGTTAATTTTGAACATTCAATTGGATTGTTAAACATTCTATGGGTAAGTGGATGGAACGTGAATTCCAATAAATAAGGAAAAATTTTTCAATTCCAATTTCATCTATTGACCACTAAACATGATTTTGGATGGAAAATTTTCCAATTCCAATTCATGAGAATTTCATGAACCAAACGGGGCCTAAGATTTTGAGTGTTACATATATAGAGATCGACATGTTTACCAGGTACACATACAAAAATACATTATCAGACTTATCGCTTTGTTGAACTTTTCAACAATAAATGCAAGGAGAAGAATGTTTCTTTTTCAAGTGGTCTTAGTTGTTGTGGTGCATAGTTCTCCGTTATTCCTAAAAAAAATCCTAACTTAATCTTTAGTCATAAACAACAAAATGATCGTTAGAGATGGTATTAAGGTCAAAACCTTAGGAATCATCCTCATGGTCAATTCAGATATGGTAATATAGTACCATATAGTTTATTTGAATTTGATGAATGCATTACTTGTGAAATATATGTTCGTGTATTCATGTAGATTTGTCCGTTGTTGATTGAAATTAGAAACTGATATTAAAAAAAAATAATTGTTAAACTTCAGTATTGATTTTGGAAAATATGTATTTTGTGGTAATTACGTTGAGTATTCTCCAACAAATTGTTTATCAATGACTGAAGATTATGAATTTTATACTTATGATCATCACGGATTTATTTTAATCAAATTGTTATGGGTCGGTTACCATTGTCAATGATTGGCGGTTACACAATTCGAACAATTTTAAATTTTTCTAAAAAAACAAAAAAAACTTAATAACTCATTTTGATCTAGAAGAATGAAGGTTTTTAGTTGGTGAATAGATACAATTATATTCATAACTATACTGATTCGACGGAGATAATTGTGTTTTAATTTATATTAATATTCAAATAGATTTCTTTTATATTAAACTTGTACAAGATTTTTGATTTATTTACCTTTTTATATAGATAATGAATTTATCTAGATTAATACATGATTTTCTTATAGTCTTTAATTATAGGATTAGGTCTTATATCATGATAATAGTATAACTTGTCAATCTCATTTATTCTACATTTTCATTGGAATTAGTTGTTGTTTGTACATCGTTATTGTATATTCTATTGAACTTTCATGTTATAATTTATAGGAGTCATAATTGTTGCTTTTGCTCTAATGTTCATAAATAGTTCTATAAATTCTAAAGATTCTCGTACTTGGATCATAGGAGATAGAGCTGCTTTTGTTGGCTATAAAAGTCATTTTGTTTCACTAATTATTATACAGAATTATTTGGACTACAAAAGAAACTAGAAACTAGAGCAATATTTGACGAGTAATAGTTAAAAAATTGGTATTTATTTATGATTTATCAACAGATCTGTTTTCTTTTGTTCGAACTCATTTCAATAACTCTTTTGATTGTGTTAATCAGCCAATTGGTGTAGCTCGTCAATAATAACTATTTAGAACTGGAACCTTGTTATGAGTAATTACATGTATTTTTTCACTTTGTATATAAAATATAAATTATTTATTAGTTCAATCTAATCTAGATGTATTCGTTTATTCTATTACTTACGTACATGTTTTGAATGACTATTAGTTTTTTGTTGGTCTATATGGTTTTGTTACAAGTCGAAATATAGTTATGGCTTTTATGTGTCTTGAACGGGCGTGAGGGGTGGTGGCGTGAGCACAATCACATAGGGGGTTGAACGTGGGGGGCATGGTGGTGACGTTTGATCCAACGGTGGCGAGAGGGGAATCACGTTCTCTCTCACGAACCCACCACGCAAACCCTTATAGAAATATTATAACAATAAGTGGATCTACGATTTCTCTTTCTATAAACAGAAAAATCCGCTCAATACTTGCTGACTTTCCCACTTTTTCTTTTTATAAAATCACTCAAAAAGTTTTTTCTTAATCATAATAAGCCACTTAAAACTCTTAAATATTAAAATTCTTAAAATTAAGTGATCTAAATAAAACATATATGATCTTGTTCACCATTTAACGATTTTTTCTTTCAAAGTTAACCGTAAATATGAAGTAATTATAAAGAAAAAGCACACATTAAACAATAACTTTAATTTAAATCCATGACAACATGTATAATCTATGTTTACACAACAATATCTATGACAATATATTTAAACAATTAAGATTTATAAAAATCAATTTAATTACATATATTTATTCTGTCCATGTATAATCTCTTCAGCCACCCACCCATCCTGGTGTACACACAATGAACCAGCCTCCGGTCACCTACACTAAGTGATCGCAACATGACAAGCGCAAGGGCGGTCATGGTCGGCTTGTTTCGAGCTGCAACGGACCCACACCGGACCATGAGTGCGACCACAGGGCTGAACTTTTGGGCCAACGGCTCGGTGGTACTAGATCATGTCCACCGCCCCTTACCTGTTCATCAATTTGTCAATTCTGATGTTTTTGTTTTGTTTGTTTCTTGATTACTTCAGTCAATGTTTCAGCCTTTGTCAGCCATGCGTATGTGGGTTGATATTGACAATTTGACGTACCGTCTACCAAATTCTCCAATTTGTTTCTTGTTTCTTTATACTAGCAAACTAGAAAATAATATTTATAAGATTTATATTATATCAATGGTGTGGCTTGGGTTAAGTAACACAGTTACAATTACTAAGTTTAGAAGGTAACATTATTGAGTTTGTTTACATTTATTTGAACAAATTTTTTACACCACCAAAATTTCATTTAATCTTACAATTGTTAGGATTTGAATCAACATCACTTACTAAACCATTAGGTTATGAGTGAGTTTTTAACTTATTCCCCTCTCACTTTTGATCTTTACATTTTCAGCCCCGGTTACTTTTTAAAAACATTATAAGATATCACTTTTACCCCCTTTAAGTTTCTAAAGCTTCGAGTTTACCCCTGTGCAATATAAATTCAAGTCCGTTTACGTTTCGACATAATTAGAAACGACTAGGGTCAAATATAAAATGTTTCCAAGCTTAACTCTATACACTCTAAGATTGTCTACGTTTCGACATACGTCCATGTTTTGACGTAAATTTTGTTCAGAAATAAGTTGGGTCAAATATAAAACGTTTTAGTTTCGACATTGGTTTGTTTGGAAACACGTCAGGTCAATATAATACTTTTTCATTTACTATACGTTTTGACGTAAATTTAGTTCGAAAAAGGTCGGAGCGATTGTAAATCTATGTTTAGACATTAATTTTGTTTGAAAACGAGTCACGTCAAATATTAAATGTTTTTGTTCAACGGTATAAATTTGAGTTACTCTATATATTGACGTAAAATTAGTTCGAAAACGAGTCGGGTCTATTGTAGTGTATACTTTATCAGGTCACGTACAATGCCGCGACAACGCGTGACGGGCAATAAACCTAGTTTAGCTTCAAATTTAAGTTAAAATTTTATTTTTATTTATTTATGTTTTATATAAAATTCCAACACTTCAACTAAAAAATTCTGGTTTTATCACTGATTATATTGTTAACGTATAAAAAAGATACAAGATTGCAAAAAAAAAAAACATATTAATTATTCATTTTATATTATTTGCTAAACATATCACTAGTTTTACTGGTTTTAAACAACAATTGTTTTTTACATCATACTTTTATATACCATGCCATATCTACACGTCTCTTTATTCTAACTAGTATTTACTCGCCGCGCGTTGCGACGACATTGTACACGACATGATAAATTGTAGACTAACAATTGACTTGACTTATCTCTCGTCAAATGGTAAAGTAACTCGAAGTTATACCGTTAAACGAAAACGTATTACGCTTGACATGTTTTTTTTTCAAACAAAATTATATCGAAACGTATACCAACTCAAAACGTACATAAAAAAACATATAGATTACAATTGTCCCTATTCATTTTCAAACTAATTTACATTGAAATGTAGAAGAAATCGGATTTATACCGTCAAATGAAATGCACAGAAACATTTTACATTAGATCCGACTCGAACCGACATGCACATAAAATACAAACATAAGAAATTAGTTTTTTTAAACAAAAATTATACTGAGGGCACATAAAATACAAACATAAGATATTGGTTTTTTTAAACAAAAATTATACTGAGGTAAACATGAAACTTTAAAAACTTAAAGGGTTAACATGACGTGTCAAAATTGACAAATTATAATTTAATTTAATAAACAGTTAATAAATAAATATAATTTAATAAACAATTATTATTATTAAACAACTATTATGATTATATAAATATTATTAATAAACAATTATTATTATTATTTAATTAATATTATTACTGTTCAATAAAAGATAAATTAATATAGATGTAATTATTATTATTTAATTAATATTATTACTGTTCAATAAGAGATAAGAGATCAATTAATATAGATGTAGTTATAATAAAATGTTTCCCACGTGGCATCAAATAATGGAACACGCTATCAAGAAAGAATATATGCCTTGTTTGTTGGAAGCGGAATTTTTTTTAAAAATAGAGTTTTTAGAGAGAGAGAGTTGACAAGAGGGGAGAGTCTCGTCAGCTTTTGACTTTAAGGGTACCCGCTCCTGCCAGGGGCGGGTTCTGCATCTCGATCACATACCCAATGTTTGACCAATGTTTGATGCAATGTTTGATGTGACTGCATGGAGAGACCACGCCCTTGGCAAGGGCGGGTTCTTCAAATCCTATGAACCGTCCGATTTACTTACCCCAACAATCTCAACCACACATTTTAACTAGCTTTAGTAAACCCGTGTGTTACACGGGTTGAATAAAATAAAACGTTAATATAATAAAATTTATTAATTATAAAATGATATTCTAAGATATGATATGACTGAAATTACGTATGAGAAATAACTATAAATAATAAAACAGTGATATCAATTTTTTTAAATTTTGTTTTTAAAACTTTTTCCAGAAAAAAATAAACATTTTGTTCTAAAACAAACCGTATAAAATGTTATTTTTTAAAATTTCCTTATTATAACTCCCAGATTTAATTATTTTTTGTTTTATAAAATTGACTTTTTAAAAATATCAATTTTAAAATTGACTTTTTAAAATGTGTGGTTGAGATTGTTGGGGTAAGTAAATCGGACGGTTCATAGGATTTGGAGAACCCGCCCTTGCCAAGGGCGTGGTCTCTCCATGCAGTCACATCAAACATTGCATCAAACATTGGTCAAACATTGGGTATGTGATCGAGATGCAGAACCCGCCCCTGGCAGGGGCGGGTACCCTTAAAGTCAAAAGCTGACGAGACTCTCCCCTCTTGTCAACCCACTCTCTCTAAAAACCCTATTTTTAAAAAAAATTCTTAGAAGCGACCACCAAGGTCCTACTTGCTGAAATCCTGCTCATAGTCTGCTTTAACTCTTAACTCATGTCACCCACGTATTTTAAGACGAAAAATCCCATAACGCTCCTTTATAACTAAAATTCTTTTAAAATATATTCTCAAAATTTTCTTTTTAAAATATTTTCTTCGGATAAAATGCTGGTGTCTTCTTAGACAAAGCGCGAACGTCTAGCCACTCAAATTATACATGTATTATGTAAAGGCGTCTGCCCCCGCCAAAGAGGTGCCCGACACCATAAAAGGACATGTGTATAATTTTGAGTGGCCCACTATATAAACGTTAACCCCTCTGTCTAATGAGGTACGAAAGTTTTATCTGGAGGGGACATTTTGAAAAGAAATTGAAAACATACTAAGAGAAATAAGGGGGAAAATAAGCATTTTGAGAATTTTCCCTATTTTAAGACCTCCTCACAACTGTCTATACTATAACCTTGACCGTAAATGTGAAACCCGACCCGAAACTTATTCAACAATTCATCTCGTGACCGGTTCGTCATTTCATATTACATGTGTAGAAAGATTCGTTTGAACTAGGAACAAGTAAATTCACAATAGGTTTATCATATTATTATGAGTGTGATTTTGGTATAATAGGTAATGGTTGTAATTAATTATAAGCGGAGAAGAAAAAAAAATGTTAGTATTTATCTGTATATTTAAAGAAAACAATGTTCACTACTATATAACTTTAATATTTATGAAAGTAATTATGAGTATAGAAGAGAGAAAAAGTAATGAAAAATGTATAAA
This sequence comes from Flaveria robusta, assembly GCA_025506415.1. Lineage (NCBI taxonomy): Eukaryota > Viridiplantae > Streptophyta > Magnoliopsida > Asterales > Asteraceae > Flaveria > Flaveria robusta. The sequence goes on from CM046475.1 coordinate 23,798,784, forward strand.
AACTATTATTTAATTGAAAAATATTGATCTTTAATATAATTCTAAAAATAATGATCTTTAATATAATGATCTTTATGAAATCGAGGCTTTTTCTGTGAAAGAAAAAACTGCTCTTTTTTTAACATATATAAAAATCATTAAAACTTTATCTTAAACACAATCAATACGTATAGCCACATTATTTTTTTGACGAGTACATTTTTTTTCATCAAAAACACTCTTTTTAATCTAAAAATATTTACAAGAATTCCATAAGTTAGCCGACAATTAATCTATTATATCTTCTTATTCGATCTAAAAACACAAATTGATGAATTATTACATATATTTGAGCATGATTTTGAAGATCGGATCGGACCGACCAGTTCGACTGGAAACTAGAGGGGTGACCATACTGGTCTAAATCAGTTCGTTTTGAAGTGGTTTGGCCAGTCGATTCTTTCCGGTTCGGTGGTCGGACCAAAATTTTATTTTATTTTTTACATTTTTGGATTTTAATGGATAAAACCGAGAGGTTGAATAGTAAATTGGTGTGCTAGACATAAGATTACTGCTAAGTTTTATATATAACTATAAAATACGCATATGAATTAATTATATTGAATTATATATATGTATATATATAGGGGAGGGATCCCTTGAAAACCATGTTATAAATAAAAATCATGAAAACTATGGGTTATATATATGTAAGTACCTATTACAAAATGTACAACTAAGAGTTACATATATGTAGGGGTTATGCATATGTAAGTACGTGTTACCAAGTGTACAACTATGAGTTGCGTACGTGCAACTCATACAAGTTACGTATACGTAAGTCGTTTCGTTATCATTGTCGTTACTTGGAGATTAAACTAAAATATATATAATGACCTCCAAAAATCAGATTGAAGTTTAATCAAATATACTTTAAACACTTAAAAGGATAAATCAATTATCAATTATGTGATTTGGTAGTGGTGATTTTCACGGTTTTCAATTATAAGCATGGTTTTCATTTGATACCTCTCCTATATATATAATATCATATATATATATATATATGTATATATATATAGGGGAGGGATCAAATGAAAAATTATGTGACCGGAATCTTTGGTTTTTTTTAGTTTTCTCATAATATTGTGGTTTTCTTAGTATCTCTTTTATATATATATATATATCATTTTTTAAACGTATACTTTTTATTTTATTTTATATGTTTTGTATTATTTATTCATGTGGTAATATCATTTTTTAGCTGGGTCATAAGTATGATTTATTAAAAGTTTTTGCACTTAATATGTAAAGTTGTAATGAATTTGTCCATGACTCTTATAGACGTTAGGTTGAAACGTTAGATCCCCTCATGTAATCTTGTGAAGAGCTTACCACAAGGATCATTCCATTTGATAATTAACTCCTTAAAATATTTCAATATATCTAGAATATATTTAAAACTAAAAACAAAAGATTACATAAAAGAATAAAATTTATATGACCTATAATAATAAAGTTACGCAAAAGAACATGTTCATATAGGTTCGTTTATAATATTAACAAAAAAATATAAACACACACCTATTTTCTTAACTAAACAAAATCAAACAATAAAATCATTCCTTTAACTACTCATACTCATTCGTTTCGATCACTAGTTAAAGTTAGATTAACAAAAACAAACAAGCCTCGTTCGTGCTAGTTCCATTCAATAAACGCCTAACATTAAATCAAGTAAAACCTAAAATACACTAGCTGACGAGATATCTCATTCACTGAACAAAAACAAAAAGTTTCGCCCTTGCCTTCATCGCCCCACGAACAGCCGGTGACTGGTACGGAGGTTTCACCGGTGGTTTCTTTAGCTCCCAATTTATGGTAAGATTGTTAGATGGTCTTTTGAGGAGAACAAAACGAACTTCCGGTGACTGGTGTGTGTGTGATTGACCGGAGGAATCGCCGGGGAATCGGTTGGAGAAATCTTAGGGGAGGGGAGGAATCGCAGGTCTTTTGGGTGTGTGTGTTTTGATTTGGGTTTTTGGGTTTAGAGGAAATATGAGATGAAAAACAAATTATTTTTTATCTATAGAGACTAAACATTGTCCCTATAGGTTTTTATAAATTCTTTTTATTTTTATTATTATTATTTATTTGAACATTTGCTCTATAAAAAGATAAAAGAAATTAATTTTAATCAATTGAGACTAAACATAGTCCCTATAACATTTTCACAAGCGTCAAATATTCCCTTCACTTTGCCAAACTTTTAGCGACTAAACTTAGTCTCTATAGGGTTCTAAAAAACAAAAAAAACTGAAACATGTGTTGCGACTACATTTAGTCGCAATAGATGAATCCATAGAGACGAAATGATTTTGTCGCTAAAAACTTTGTCGCTATAGATCAACTTTCTTGTAGTGGTATGTCCTTATTAATGTCATGTTCGACTCCATCCACCATACGCCAAATTAACTCATTATAATAGCGAAACATCAAAAGTGCATTATTCATGCGGTTCCGTATAGTTTATGGTCCAACAAAAACAAAATAAGTTCCAAACGATGGGACCAAGGGGTCCACACATAGGCTCATGCCATCGACAGCAGGTGATCCCACCAGGGTCCCCTTTTTATTCCTTCTTATTCACACCCAACTGGGTGCATTTTCACCATATAAACCTCCAATACTAAACCATAAAACCATTATAAACCTCAATGTCTCTAACCACCGAGCCCGTGGTGCCACCAATGGCGAAGCGGCTAAAACCGCACACGGACCCGGACCAGGGTCAAGACCAGGCCCTGGTCCATTGCCCGCGGTGTGATTCCGCCAACACTAAGTTTTGTTACTACAACAATTACTCTTTATCCCAACCTCGTTATTTTTGCAAGTCGTGTAGACGTTACTGGACTAAAGGCGGCACCCTTCGTAACATCCCCATCGGCGGCGTCTCCCGGAAGAACAAACGGCTCTCTTCCGTCGCCGCCGCCCACCTCCGCCAGCGTTGCAGTGAAGTGCAACCTCAAGATCGCTCGTACTATGATAAATTGGCCATTTGTACGTATATTATTTCTCTCATGCACACACTTGGTGAATTTGTTAGCGTGTTACACCACTCGAAACCTACATATTATAGTTAGGTTTTAGATTTGTTAATTTTTTCAAGAATAATTTTTTCTACCTCTCAAAAAACAGAATTATTACTCTTAAATATTATCTAATTCTGTATTTATAACGATATTTATAACGATTTAAACACACAGTAAAAATATCACATTTTTGGGTTATAATATTAGTTGTGATGGATGTCTTTTCATTAATAAATATAAGTTTGAGGTCAAAATTCAACCCATGAACCCATCAACCTGACATGATATACGTGTTTTTTTTATATATGCCATTTTGTAAGCATGGACAAAGTTAACATGTATAACTTGTGTATATGTGTTGCAGTGTCGGACGGGACCGCGATTAGCCGGAGCTCGATCGAGCTCCAGCGTTCGTATCCGACATCACCGGTACCATTCTCCAAGAACCCTGATCATTTTGTGTTTGAGGATCTTACTATTGATTTCATGGAGAGTGGTAGTGGCAGTAGAGATTACAATGGTGGTGATTATTGTCCGTTCATGGCCCGTGGGTTTGAACCGGGTACGGGTAATATCCACGGGCTGAGTCCGTTTACAGAAAATATGTCGTACTTTGATGATCATTATGAGAAGATGATAAATGGAGATGATGTGAAGGCAAAGTTATTTGACTTAGAATGGAGAGATCAAACGGGTTGTCATTCGGATCTTCATGGGTCGGGTGTTGGAAGAAACGGGTCGGTTGGGTATCTACTGGGTCATGGGTCGACATGGGCCGGGTTGATTAACGGGTATGGATCGTCGTCAAATAACCCATTAGTATAGTGATTAAATATATGATATTTCTTTTTGTCACTTAAATATATATCTTATGTTATATAGAATATTAGTGTTTTGTTGGGTGAATGTTTCGTAGCTGAAATGAGTCAATGGACCTTTTCATTTGGTTCAATATATGCAATTTTTTCTAGCTAGAGATCATGATGTGTTTTTTTAAAAGTATTTTATATTTCATAATCTCTTATTATTTTTTAGAAGTATTTTAGTTGGTGATTGTTTGTTGTTCTCTAATTCAAACCTCGTTTGATCGTTTTACTAGTTGTGCGTGAAAATTAAATTAGGGTATGCATTCTGGATTCAAGTCCTATACGTTGTGTTAAATCAATTCATTTGGTTCATTTGAATTAAGGTGTAACGGGTCCATAACCTTGGACTAAAGCTATTATTAATGTCAAGTTGTCAACATCGTCATGCATTCACACTTTGACTAATCGCAAGAGCCTTACGATTCAACTGAAATACCAAAATTCATTCACCATTTGTTCCATCACTGAATCATAAGTTCCTTTACTAAAAAGGGAAGTCTAAAGTTAATCATATGACAATCATTTAAGTTGCTTGATGATAAAATATAAGACACATAACAAACAATGACAATATCATTTAATATTTCACGACCTCTTGCAAAAGCACACGATTTAGTGTGTTTACTAGCTAAAACTAGAAATGTCACACGATGAGCAAAACCACTAAGTTAATATAAGAACAACACATTTAAATGATAATTATAAAATATTAAGGACGTACACAACTAGGCAAACAAAGATACATATTTGTGTTAGTTACATCTAAGTTATTTTCAATAAATTGTTGGTCACCTAAATAAATATTACGTAGTCGTGTACTTCAAAATTCATGATTTTACATTTAATCATCCCATGGTTAATACTTATATATTTTTGCCAATTTGATTTCTCGTTACAAACCTTTCTTACATTAAATCATCAATTTAAGTGTTTTTAATCGAGTTATGATCAAATATTGATCAAATATTTCTAATATCCTTACCATTTCACTACGGTCAAACCTTGACCTCATGATCTCAATTTTCATTAATTATAACATTTAACCAATTATAATCGATGATTAATATAGTTCAATTACTTCAACTGCATTCAAAAGCCTAAGACCAGATGGTGTGGCCATGTTTCCTCTCTTTATTATTATTAAGAATAAGAATTGCATCCGCTTGTGCGTATTAAAGTTTTTATTATTTTTACATAACCTAATACAAATGGAATGATTTCGTTACTTAACCATTTATCATTGCAGAATTTAACTCCTTCATGAATATCACCCGCCATTGCTTTCACGTAAACCATTACAAATATAATGGGCATAATACCTAATCATTTAACTTTCATCTTTTTGTATACTCCATCAACCGTTATTTTCATTTAATTCGTTTCAAAAGATATGAACCCGCAACTTAATCACCGATCTTGTTCATTGTTTCATACATTTCATCAAACTTTATTTTTTCACGTACCTGATTTTAAATGAGACTGGTTGCTAACTAATGATTCATGATTTTGCACTATTTCATTCGTATTAATCTTTTCCAAACGATTACCTTGATTTGTTTCATTATAACCTTGTTTACTATAACAAGTAAATATCAATTCTTTCCGTTATTATTACCATGACATGAAGTATGCTCTGGCTACTTAATCATATTTTACAAAAATTACAAGTAATTAACCAACTAAGCTTATTTAGCTTGGTTAGTTCTCATTAACACCCATTTATCTCTCACCACTATACTAAGCTTATTCAATCTAACCATGCCTAATTTCTTCAAATCACCTACAAGAACACAAATGCAAGAATCCACTCATGCCTTTTTTTATAACAAATCTCATATAGCAAAATAAATTTTTTTGTATAACTGGACTTGAACTCTTACACACCAATTGAATCTACTTCTAAATTACATTATTCTTTTCTCATAACAAGACTTAAACCCTCGCAAATTGAAAGAAACACTATTATGTAAACATGCTAGTAATATTAAGCTACAAATCTTCTAGTATATAGAAAAGCGGTGTTAAAAATTTTCTTACATTTTCATCTTCTTGGCCCATCTTAACTCGTTCTTAACAATATTATTCTTTTAACTAAACGACAACTCATCACATCTACTTTTACTCTTAAATCACACTAAATCCAAAACTAGTTATCGTAAAAATTAAACACAACTCTTGTCTAAAAACTCTTTTTAACTCTTTTACTAGGCTAGTAATCAAGTGATAAAAAAAATAAATTACATGTATCCTTTTAAAAAAACTTATAAAATTACATATCTATTTAAATATAAATTTTCAATGCATAAAAACAATACTATAATCTTTTAAAAGATGATTTAAAGATATATAAGGTTAAAACTTTAGAATATAATATATGAAACACAAAAAATATCAAATTTATCTATACTAATAAAAGAATATTTTTGAAAGTCACATGTTACAATTCTAGGCCTTTTAAATTATATTTTCTCGTTTCTCTCTTCTAATAAATATCACATTAACTACTAATAATATTATTTAAATCTTTTTCATATCAATTTTTTTTTATTGAAGTAATAAAGAGATCTTTCAACAAATGTAATTTCTAAAGAAATAATTTTTTATAAAATAATAGTTTTTTTTAAAATATCAAACTTTTTTAAAAAACACAATATATTTTAAAACCTATGTTTTCTAAATAATAAAATTCTTATGAAATAAACATAATTATAATTCAAAGTTTAAAGAAATTATTAAAAACGACACTTTTTCAAAAATGATTTGTTTTGAAACTGTTTATTTAAAAACTAATTTTTTTAAGAAATACAAAAAAAAAATTAATAAAATTTTAAGAAATGACATTGTTTTTATACGTAATGTTAATATTTTATATCAAAAGATTGTTTTATAATTTATTAATTTTTATTAATAACTATTTAATATTTTATTTATTCTTATCCTAGGTTATTAACCTAGCAATTGAATCAACCAATCAAAAGCCCTCTTTAACAAAACCACTGATTTCATCGTCTTCAATAGAGCAAGAGGTGAAGTGAACGCAGATCGGGAGTGGGTGTAACTGTGTGTGTGTGTTTCAATGAGGCCTCAAATAATATTATTTGGTGATTCAATCACAGAGCAATCCTTCAGATACGATGGATGGGGTGCATCTCTTACTGATACTTACTCTCGCAAGGTTCAATCCTTTGATTTTAGGCATACATTCTTCAATTTGTTGCAATCATAGCAGATCCCTAACTCTGATGTCTTATTTTGTGTGCAAAAGGCAGATATAGTGGCTCGAGGGTACAGTGGATACACCACTCGATGGGCTTTGTTCTTGTTGCGTCACATTTTCCCTCTGGTAATTCATATCAATGCGTTTTCAATCTGTTTTGTTCTAGGTGATTCATGTTTATGGCAATTGGATCATTGATTTGATGATTGCTAGTGCTTACTTGTTGTTCCCTGGTAGTTGCTTAGCTTTGAATCTGAGAGATAAAATGCTTTAAGTTTTATGATGATTTTAATGAGGTAGATTCGTTTGAAATGATAGCTTAATAGTATTGATCTGATCTATTAAGCTACAGTAGATTAAGATTAGTGTCAACATGCTTAATAGTTTTGAACTTTTGATTAGATCTGATCTAATCCAGCTAGTGTTTGAAGTTATTGCGATTTTGCAGCGGGATCATCAATTTGATGACTGTTAGTGCTTAATTGATGTTAGCTGGTAGTTGCTTGAAGTTGGTGCGTACTAGTCTTGATCTGATCTAATCCAGCTATTGTTTGATGAATGTGATTGGAAATTTTGAATTCACCTGTGTTTCTACTCGGGTCCTTGATCCCTCTGTGAAGCAATTAAGAACCTCTGTGAACCTTAATTCGAATTTCTTGATCAAATCTTTTTTCTGATGAGAGTATATATGAGGTGGTGACAATGGCCTGTGAAAGTTGCAACTTGTCACTAGTCACATCGTTTCATTTGAATACCAATCTGTAATATTTCATATGTTTGCTTTAAGAAACTACAAAATGCAGAAATCTTATGGACCAAAAGCAAGTATCAAGCCATCTATATGTTGTAAAGGCCATATATGAAATTAGTGAGAAGGATCTATAAAAGAAGTGAGATTTGTGGGCAATATTTCTTCTAGGATATCATGTTTCTTTTAAGGACTATGTGGATGCATAATTTACAGAAGTTTATACTTCATCTACCATTTACTTATTTGATCCTTTGATAAGTAAGTTTCATATGAAGACTATATATACTACCTAAAAAACTACCGTACTGGGGACATCCCATGGACATTGAGACTTTCGTGAATAGGCCATAGTTCAGCTTATATTACTTGTGCACGCATAACTATTGTTAAAGGGTATTTCGGACTTTTGATCAAGAGTCAAGTTTATGTATGAAACCACATGTCAAATCAAACGTTGTGCTTTTCTTGGGACATAGAGAAATTATTGATAGTTTGTTGGTTACTTTTGTTCATGTAAATGCTAATGAGTGCTAAGATTTCATCGGGTTAATACCATAAAAAACTAACATACTTTCTCATTTTGCATGAAAAAGTTGTCCATCACAATTTCGCTGTATTAAAGCCCTTCAACATGTTTGAAATACTCATATTTGTGAAACGAGTTATAAATGCTTGTTACTAACACTATCATTACCTATGTGGAGGCTATGCAGGCAACTTTTATTGACATGAATGTAATCTCTTGTGGTGACATGGAACACAATATCATCAGTTTTGATCGCTTTATACAAATTCATATCATGTTATATGATATCTACGTCTGTATTTTAAACACTTGGAATATCATTTCATCAAATCTTAACCTGTTTAAGTGGTAACAAGTTGTTTGAAAAAATCACAAGCACATGTATTGTATACATGTTCAAGGACTTTAATATATCAAAATTGGGTTGAGGGACTTTATAGTGCAATATGAAGTAGGTTTTCTTATGAAATCAACCCTATATCTTCTATATGCTTCAAGTAATTCTTGACAACTTTATAATCCTATCAATTTCTGTAATATTGTTTGCCAGAACGATTTTCACATACTTTTATTAAATGTTCATTTTTGCAGGGTTCAAGCACCCCTCCTGTTGCTGCTACAGTCTTTTTCGGGGCTAATGATGCAGCACTTCCAGGTAGGGCCAGTGAAAGCCAACATGTTCCCCTTGAAGAATACAAAGAAAATTTGAGAAAAATCGTTAGCCATCTAAAGGTTTTGCTCATTTAATTGTTTCATTATTTCCAGTTTCATTTCACTCTACTTTCTGATTTTTTCTGAAGTAGTCAAATTTGATGGTTTCAACAACATATTAATGCAGGAATGTTCCCCCAACATGCTAATTGTCCTTATAACTCCCCCACCAATTGATGAGGAAGGGCGCCTAGAGTATGCAACTTATAATTCAATATTTCAATCTGCTTGTCACCTTTTTATAGATGTGGCAAGATGGGCGGGTTGGCTCGGTTGGGTAACCAGTCTGGTTTAGATGTGCTCTCTTTGGCATAGGTAGAAATGGTTATGGGTCAGGTTGGGTTGACCTGCAAACACTTATCTTGTCCGTTTCTAAATAATTAATGTGTTAGTTTCAACTACAAAAACAAAATTATTACAAATTTTGAGTGTTTGCATAAAAGCAATTAAACGTTATAACTCATTTGCTTATTGCTATTTAAAATCAGATAAGCATTTTTGCAGCTATTTGATATTACTTACTTTAAACTGAATATTCTTAGGGGGCTTGAAATTACAAGTTTACCCTTGGCATGAAATAAGTTGATTATCTTCTTCAGTTTATAAGCATTAACTTAAGCTGTTTAAATAATCAATCCCCAACCACCTTCTTAACTTTGAATAAAAAACTTAGGATGTATGTATTTAACAGACATTCAGAAGCTTTCAACCCATTTGACTCTTTCCCCTTGTGCCTTTTTTATTTTTTAAATTTAACTTGTTTAACAAGTAAATGGGTCAAAATTTGCCACTTCTCTCACTTCCAAATTCAGTTATAATGTATGTTTTTGAGATATGGTATATTTTGATTTACAGATCTGCATATGGAGAAAACGCAATGAAACTTCCGGAAAGAACAAATGAAGTCGCTGGAAATTATGCAAAAGTGTGTGTCGAGGTAGCAAAGGAACTAGGTGTTCCTTCAGTCAACTTATGGTCAAAGATGCAAGAAACACAGGGCTGGCAGAAAAAGTTTCTCAGGTTAGCAGTTTTACAGCCTTTACTGCTCATATGGAATCTTGATTTTACAACTTATCTAGTACTAAGCCCCCCGGCGTTGCATCGGGGGCGTAAAACTGTGTCAAGTAACACCAATGTCACACCACTGTCAGCGACCACCAACACAAGAAAAACTCCTTTTAAAAAAGAAAAAAAAATCGAAAAAAGATAAAACTGAATGAAAAGTAGACTAAAAAACGTTGAATCACATACGTGAAATGTAAAACATTAAAAACAATAACTAAGTCGATCTAGGACCTGCACGTTGCGACGAAACCATTAAACGGAAAAAAATAGGCGTAACAACGTTGAACCACACACGCACGTTACAGCGTGTTAACTTTCAAAATTTAGACCGGAATGTAAAATGGAGAATTTGTAAAAGACTAAAAGATGAAAAGTATGGGGGAGCAAAGTTGAAAATGAAAAATTGTAGGGGTTAAATTGTAAAAGATGTAAAAGTATTGGGTTTATAAAAAAAATTAAAAGAAAGAAAAAAATTCATGTACAGCCTTTATTGCTTATGGTACAACACTTAATACAACTTTAGGTTGACAATTAGTAATATTTAAATTTCCAGAAGATAAAATATACCATGAAATTTCTCAAACAGATAAAACAGAAAACGGTAATCCTCCTAACCATTTTCTTGCAAACTAGCCTTGTGTATAATCTGAATCAAGCTTCATATACCTAAGTGGCAAGATGGGTATATGTGGCAATATGGACGGGTCAAGTTGAGTAACGGGTTCAAGCTGACATGTTTCAGTTTTAGTAACAGTTGAAATGGCTTGGTCATGTCATATGTGTTTAATAATTATAATCTAAAAGTTTGAATAAAACAATTTAGGAGAGTGTATGCATTATAAATACACTTTAGATGACATTCACCCTTTGACCCTCTTGAACTAAAAACACAACCCAAATCCATCCGCTATAAGTAAAAGGGCTGAAATTGCCAAAATGCAATATTTGGGAATCATTACTAAAGAAAAGAAATTGATATTTACTTTCAAACACATGTATATTGTTAAATCCATCTATTTGTTTTTTATATTTTTTTTCTTTTTGGCAATTAATCCAAGTAAATAACTAGTTTTGCAATTGTGTGTTTGACAGTGATGGACTGCACCTAACACCAGATGGAAACGAGTTGTTTATGAAGAAGTTTTAAAAGTATTTATGGTGCTTCGCTTTCTGCCCCTGATATGCCTTCTGATTTTCCTCATCATTCAGAAATTGATTTTCAAACCCTGAAAAAAATTTCCAACAAAGATGCTTGTAATCATACCTTTAATATTTTTACTTTGCTTTTACTAAATCAAGATTCTAAGGAACATATTTTGTATGTTAATGACCCTCTTTTGTTCCATTATCATCAGAATTGCCTGACAAGTAAGTTTATTCACACTTTGATATTCTTTGTTACATAATCGTCAAGGCTTGCATTATTTTGCACTTATGATTCTAAAAGATAAGATCGAACACTATGTCCTTTTCAGGAAAAGATAGCTTCCAACCGTTTAATAAGGTATATGAGTAAATGAAGATGCATTTAGAGAATTGCATTGCGAGGAAACTTTTCACAACCTACGAGCGAATATCTTCGAGCATCAAATATGTATCTTGTGATAAGACAAATGAATTTTAAAAAGGTTTATTGTTTTAAACTGATTCTACACTATAGTCCCATCGGCTAAAACTAGTGTTTTTTCTCGCATTTTCGTGGTGAGATGTGGTGATAAATGTTTCTTCGGGCACTTTAACAAGGCACCAGGTAAGACATCTTAGAGAATCTGTGATATTATTTTTAAGTCTTTGTATGTGATAAAAAATCCATCTCTATCAAGGTGTTACACACTATTAGCATGATTTGTATATCAATTTATAAGTGTAAAATGACAGGATTTAACTCAAAATGTTATAGCCACCACTATTCTCACATTATTATTAATCCAACCGTTTCTAAATTACTTACAGTTTTTTCGAGGATTTTACCAATACGGTCATAGTTGACCAATTTTTTTACCAGGTCGTCAATTTTTAGCTTACAAGTTCTTTGGTCATGGTTGATTCAACCAATCACAGCCCTTCATTTTACCCATTTTTAGCCTATAGACTAACGACTTACCCGGCACATTCGGCACACAAAGATAAAAGATTCTACACGTGGCTGACTAGAACACATCACGTGTAAAGTTGTAGGCTGAGACAACATGTATGACATGTCAGACAGTTGTATGACACGTCAGCCAGTATATAAGAAACATCGGCTTCAAGGCTTATTCAACCTACAACCTTGAGCGAATATGCAAGCTAAGCTGACCCATTGTCATCCTCCTCAACCAAATACTTGGCTGAGCGGACATTTAGGGTCAAATTGTATTATAGTTACAGGCTTAGCATGCATTTTTTTTTTCTTAGAGTCAACATGTATCATAGTTATAGGCTTAGCCTTCATCTTTTTCTTAGGGTAGCATGTATATTTGTTTCAGGCTAAGCCCACAAACATGAAGTTATAAGCTTAGACTACACAACTATCTAGTTTTACTTACACCAATGTCAGTAAACCTAGACAGTTGTGTTGTCTAAAACATGCATCTTTGATGTGGGTTTAGCTTGGAACGACAATACGGGGTGACCTTAGAAAAAAGATGCAGGCTAAGTTTGTAACTATGACATGGGCTGACCCAAGGAAAGAGATGTGGGCTTAGCCTTAAATGAAAATGCAAGCTGGTACTTGGAAAGAGATGCAGGCTAAGCATGTAACTAGGGGTGTGTAAGAAACCATAATAATCAAACCGTAACCGAAATAACCGACGAAATCGAACCGAAAAAACAAAAACCAATAATAAACCGACGGTTGGTTTGATGGTTTCTTAAAAACTGATTTTTTCGGTTTGGTTTCGGTTTTGCTTAAAAACCAAAAAAACCGAACCGAAACCATAAAAACCGAACTTGTAAATTTAGAGGTGTATTTTTACACTTATAAATATGATTTGCTTATTAGTTACTTATTTAACTTATGTTATCTATTTTTTGAATATTTAGTTTTCAAGAATAATCTTTAAACTTTTTTTTATTTGAATTGGTAGATTAAAATGTTTTATTGAATTTTTTGTTATTGTATTTTATGAATTTTAATTCTTTTAGGGCGTCAAGTAATTACCAAATAGTAAAACCTCAAAAAATAAAGCCGAACCAAAACCAAAGTGAAAAACGAAAATCAAAAACCGAAAAAACCGAAACCGAAACGGATTTAAAAACCTAAAAGCCGAAATATCGGTTTTTGGTTTCCGTCTTAGGATAAAACCGAACCAAACCGACCTATGCACACCCCTACGTGTAACTATGATACGGGTTAACCCTAGAAGTTTGCTCAGCCTACAAGTCGACTTAGTCGAGTCTTTGGCTGGGGACGACCCACCGTGCGCCGACTAAATTTGTATCTTCGCTTAAAGTTGTAGGCTGATGAGCTTGGAAGCTGACTTGTCTTATAGGCGACTGATGTGTCATACACCTGTTCAACATGCAACTTTACATGTTATATGTTTTGGGGTAGAATTTTTTTATCTTTTTGTGTCATACGCATGAGCTAAACCATCAGACTGTAGGCTAGAAACGGACAAATTAGAAGGCTTGGATTGGTTTGATTAACAATGATCAGGGAACTTCCAGACAGAAAATTTATGAATTATGATCATTTTTGTAAAAACTTAGTCAACCATAACCATTTGGGTAAAAACCCTTACTTTTTGACTTTAGCCCTTGTAATTCTTTTTTATCAATTGAACCCTCTATAAATTTTTAATTTAATATAATGAATAACCTCTTTCAACTATGTGTCTCCTCATTATCTAGTTATGGCGTTAATATGTTTGAAAGATTGTGGACACATCTTACAAAAGTAGTTCTCCTCTTCCCTAATGAACCTACCATCAAAACTTGATTGCTTGCTTCGAGGTTGGTACGGCCGTACGGGTGAATAGGTACTAGTCAACATATATTCATGATGAAACAAGCTTGTCTGATTGGTTCAATCTATTATATTTTTTATTATTATTTTGAATCAACCACAAATATGTTTCTTATAATCACAAAAGCAATATTATTACATTAAAATCGTTAAATCAACCCTTTAAGGTCATCATGAGTAGGGTGTAGCTCCGCCATAAGGCCGTGAGCTCATGAGACGTGATGAACACCTCACCGCCCCTCATAAGTGGGGCCCTGGGCAACTTATCTTGAAAGAACTCACGAACGTGATAGAAAAAGTTAGTAAGCAAACAGAATGCAAAGTCAATGACATATTTACGCATGTTAGGTTTTTTTTATTGAAAGTATGACACCCGTGTAATAATAAATTAATAATATTTTACTGGACCATTACGGATACATATATTATTCTCTTTGAAAACAAAAGCCCTCTTTGCTATGTTCCCGAGTTTACTTAACGAGAGAAAAGAAAGGAAAAGAAGGAAACATTTTCTTTTCCTTTCTTCTCTTTTTCTTCTTTCTCTCTTTCCTTTCTTCTTTTCTCTCCATTTCCTTTCGATTTGAAAAGAATGTTTTTAGCCCTTATATTCCTTTAATTTCCTTTCATTTCTTTTTTTTCTCTCCATAAGTAAACTCGAGAACACAATCTTTGTGTTTTCTTCATTTCCTTCCATTAAAAAAACTCAGGAACACAACTTTTTTATTTTTCCTTCCGTTTCTTTTCTTTTCTCTTCTTAAATGAACTCGGGAACATTGCTTAAGTCACGGTATATACGACCGTTGGTTTCATCGTCGTCTAGAGTGCAGCAGGTGAAAGTGAAGTATAAGTCGGTGATCGGGAGTGTGTGTAACTGTGTGTGTGTTTCAATGAGGCCTCAAATAATATTATTTGGTGATTCAATCACCGAGCAATCCTTCAGATACGGTGGATGGGGTGCATCTCTTACCGATACTTACTCTCGCAAGGTTTAATCCTTTGATTAGGAATACATTCTTCAATTTGTTTCTATTATCGCAATCTCTAACTTTGATTTCTTAATTTTGTGTGATTTAAAGGCAGATATAGTGGTTCGAGGATATGGTGGATACACCACTCGATTGGCTTTGTTCTTGTTGCAGCACGTTTCCCTCTGGTAATTCATATTAATGTGTTTTTAGTTGATTTGTTTCTAGTTGATGACGTTTGTGGCGATTGGATGATAGATTGATGATTGTTACTGCTTTATTGTTGTTAGCGGGTAGTTGCTTAGATTTGTATCAGTATCTGAGAGATGAAAACGGTTTATAATTTTATGATGATTTTAATGAGGGAAGATTTGTTTGAAATGGTTGCTTAAGAGTCTTGATCTGATTAGTCATTTAGCTATCGTAGATTAAGATAGTATCAACATGCTTAATAGTCTGGTCGTTGATAGATCTAATCCAGCTATTGTTTGAAGTTATTGACTTTTTGTTTGCAACTGGATCATCAATTTCATGACTGTTGGTGCTTAGTTGATGTTAGCTGTTGTTGCTTGAAGTTGTAGCGGAATAGTCTGATTTCATCTAGTCAAGCTATCAAAGATACAAAATACAAATTTTTAGAATATGTTGATAATTGCGGTTGGAAATTTCGAATTCAATATGTATCTTACTGGGATCTTCGATCCTTGATCTATTCTGAGAAGTTATTAATGAAGCAACGAATAACCTCTAGAAGCCTTAGTTCTAACTACTTGATTTTGCTGATGAGAGTTTGAGGTGATGGCGTCCCGTCCATGAAAATAGCAACTTGTCACTAATCCCATCGTTTCATTTGAATGCCAGACTTGTAATATTTCATATATCCTTATATCCTTAAAGAATTACAAAATGCAAAAATCATAGGACCAAAAGCACTAGTATCAAGCCACTATAAGTTGTGAAGGCCATATATGAAATTAGTGAGAAGGTGAGATTTATAGGAAATATTTCTTCTAGGATATCTTGTTTCTTTTAAGGACCACGTGGATGCATAATTAAAAGAAATTTACACTTCATCTACCATTTACTATTTTGATCACCTTGATAAGTATATTTCACATCAAGACTATATATACTCTCTAAAAAGTACCATATTGGGGACATTCCATGGACATTGAAACTTTCGTGAATAGGCAGTAGTTCAAGCTAAAAATTACCTGTGCATGCGTATTATTGTTAAAGGTACTTTAGTCTCTTAGATCATAGTCAAGTCTATGTATGAAACTGCATATTAAACCAAACATTGTGGTTTTCTTGGGACATTGTGAAATTACTGATAGCTTTTGGTTACTTTGTTCATGTAAATGACAATGAGTGCTAATATATTTTCGGTTTATGAACATAAAAAACTAACGTACTTTCTCGTTTTGCATGAAAAAGTCCTCCAACCTAGTTTGGCATGTTAAAGTCCGTCAATTGTTTAAATACATGTATCTGTGAAATCAGCGCGATAAATGTTGGCTACTAACAGAATCATTACCTACGTAAAGGCTAGCTATGTAGGCAACTTTTATTGATGTGGATTTCATGTAATCTCTGGTGGAGACAAGGAACAGAATTTGATCAGTTTTGACTGCTTTAAATAGAAATTCATTACCATCTATATGAATCCACGTTGGTATATTTAAACAATTAGAATATCACTTCACCAAATCTTAACCCGTTTAAGTGGTAGAAAATCGTTTGAAAAGCCACAAGCACATGTATTTTAAACTTGTTCAGGGACTTTAATATATCAAAATTGGGTGTTGGGGACTGTTTAGTGCAATACGATTAAGTCTGTCTGTTTTTAATGATATCAATTCTATATTTTCTTTATGCTTCAAAATTTATTCACAACTCTATTTCGTATCAATTTCTGTAATATTGTTTGCCAGAACGATTTTCAAATATTTTATTAAAATGTTCATTTTTGCAGGGTTCAACCACCCCTCCTGTGCTACTACAGTCTTTGGGGGCTAATGATGCAGCACTTCCAGGTAGGACCAGTGACCGCCAATATGTTCCCCTTGAAGAATACAAGAAAATTTGAGAAAAATTGTTCTCCATCTAAAGGTTTATTCATTTATTGTTTTATTATTTCCTGTTTCAGTTCACTCTACTTTCTGATTTTTTTCTGATCTAGTCAAATTTGAAAGTTTCAAAAACATGTTAATGCAGGAATGCTCCCCCACCATGCTAATTGTCCTTATAACTCCCCCACCAATCGATGAGGAAGGGCGCCTAGAGTATGCAAAGTATAATTCGATTTGCTGGTCATCTTTTTATAGATGTGGCAAGATGGGCGGGTTGGGTAACTGGTTTGGTTTAAACGGGTCCTTTTTGGTTAGGTAGAAACAGTTATGGGTCAGTTTGGGTTGGTTTGCACACACTTTTATTGTCCATTTTTTCAATAATTGTGTTAGTTTTAACTACAAAAACAAAATCATCACAAAATTTGAGTGTTCGGATAAAAGCAATGAAATACTATAACTCTTCTGTTTATAGCGTTCTTAAAATCAGATAAGCAGGAAGAAAAATAGTGCTTATGCTTGTCTGCATATTCTAGGGGTTAATGAGTTGTTCTTATAAGCATTTGAGATTACTTATTTCAAATGAGTATTCTTGGTGGACTTAAACTTACAAGTTTATTCTTGGCATTAAATAAGTTGTTTTTAATAACCTGATTATCTACTTCAGCTTATAAGCATAAGCATAAGCTTTAAACAATCAATCCAAACCAGCTTCATAATCTTTGAATAAAACACTCTTTAGGAGGTTGCATGTTGTAAGTTTACCCTTGGCACTGTATAAGTTTACACTATGTATAGACACGGGGAAGCTTTTAACCCATTTGACTTATCCCCCTTTTGCTTTTTAATATTTTCTATCTCATTTGACAAATCAAAATTGCCACTTCTCTCACTTCCATATTCTGTTGTAATGTACGTTTTTGAGAATTTTTATGGCATATTTTGATTTACAGATCTGTATATGGAGAAAAAGCAATGAAACTTCCAGAAAGAACAAATGAAGTCACCGGAAATTATGCGAAAGAGTGTGTTGAGGTAGCAAAGGAACTAGGTGTTTCTTCTGTCAACTTATGGTCAAAGATGCAAGAAACACAGGGCTGGCAGAAAAAGTTCTTAGGTTAGTAATTTTACTGTCTTTGTTTCTCTTATGGAATCTTGATTTTAACTACTTAATTTCAAGAAGCTAAGAGTAGAAGATATAATGCTTATATGGTTTAGCAGTTTCCTAAGTCTATGGTCATTGCTTGGACTTATTATGGTTCACCTCATGTATGTCAGTAGTTAACATGGAAGAATGCAATTTTTTGAGAAGAAGAGATAAAAACAGATAACACAGAAAACAGTAATCCTCCTGATCATTTTTTCGCAAATCAAGCTTCATATACCTAAGTGGCAAGATGGGCGGGTCAAGGGGGTTAAGTAACGCTGTAACGGGCTCAAGCTGACATGTTTCAATTTTAGTATAGGTTGAAATTTCTTGGTTGTTTAATGTGTTTAATTATAATCTAAAAGTTCGAATAAAACGATGTAGGAGAGAGTATGCATTATAAACACACTATAAACAACTTTCAACCCATTTGACCCGTTTGGTTTAAAAGCACACCCAAATTGACCACTATAAGTAAATGGGTTGAAATTGCCAAAAAGGCAATATTTGGGAACCATCAACTAAAGAAAGAAATTAAATCCATCTATTTGTTTTATATTGTTTTTCTTTTTGGAAGTTAAATCAAGTAAAATAACTAGTTTTTCAAATTGTGTTTGACAGTGATGGACTGCACTAACACCAGATGGGACAGGGGTTGATGAAGAAGTTGTAAAAGTATTTAATGGTGCTTCGCTTTCTGCCCCTGATATGCCTGCTGATTTCCCTCATTTCACAGAAATTGATCCTCAAAACCCTGAAAAGTTTCCAAGAAAAATGCCTGTAGTCTTTACATTCAATCATTTTACTTAAATAAGATTCTTGAATAACTTCTTTTAAGGAACTTATCAAGTCTGTTAATGACCTTCTTTGTTTCATATCATCAAGTTTAGTTTTGTCTCAGCTCGTTTGTGTGTACATGTATATAAGAGCGGCGTTCAATTAAATCACAAATAAATTGAGAACCGCTCAAATCATTGCACACATAGTTTTAAAGGGTTGTTCTCTAATTATGTCCCTGACATGTGTACTGTGATATTTTATTTAAATTTTGACAGTCAAATGTCTTGAATAGACGTCTATGTGTACTGTGATATTTTATTTAAATTTTGACAGTCAAATGTTTTGAATAGACGTCTATGTGTACTATGATATTTTATTAAAATTTTGACAGTCAAATGTCTTGAATGGATGTCTATGTGCATTACATGTATACATGCATGTAGTGTTAAAACTTAAAACTAAATTATCTTTGTATCTCATATCTACAACAAAAAAACATGAGCAGGGCATGAGAAACTACTCTTTATCAGTCCAACATAAATCAGTATCATGTGTGTAAAATAGAGTTTTGTAATACAAATGTAAAAAAATGTGCATGTTGTGTTGAAATACTATAAAGTCTATAATTACATTACAAACATACACATGAAACCTTAATATCTACTAAAATCATCATCCTCTAAATCCCTCTCTACATTTTGTTAAATTCATATCTTAGGGTTGTTATATTTGAAAATTTGTGTTAAATTCCTCTTTACATTGTGACTATTTTCTAAAGGAACACATCATACAGAAGTAGAACTCTTTCCTAATGAACCTAACATCTTAGGTGGGTAGTTACCATCTGTATTACAGATGGCAAGACAGGCTGATTGGGTAACAGGTCAAGATAGATTCATGATGAAATGCTTCGGTTTTAGAACGAGCCTGGTGGGGTCAACCCACTAAATGTTTTATATATGTATTAACTACAAATGCCTTAAAATAACAAAAACAGTATTATCACATTAAAATACAAATCCTTGAATAACCAAGTGATTCGGTGGATATATAAAATAAAAAAAATGTGGCTCGATTTCGTATAAAGCAAGCTAAAATTGGGCTTGAACTCGGCTCGGTTTCAAAAGAAATTAATAAACGCTTTCAAGTTCAACGGTTCAAATTATAATTCTAACATAAATTCAACCGAATAAAAAAACAAATCAAGTTCAACCGAATACATAAAAAAAAGTAAAACCCGAGCCTCCATGGATACAGTCATAAAGGTTGCAAGTCACTTGGGTAACACAATACAAAATAAAGTAAGCTCATGAGCATCAGAATCAACATAACACCAGCAGCAGAATCACCAACTTGCAGTCCTGCACATTAAAAAATGTTACATTTTTGTAATGAAACTACCAGTCCTTTAAAACAATAAATTACACAAATAAACTATATGAAAAGAATATGAACACACACACAAAATCAGTCATGAAAACAGTAAGTAATCAATCACACCTCAAAATCCCCAACTATTTCATGCAAATTGTAATCACCAGATTCTATTCTTCATTCACGAAAACAGCAAGTAATCACACCTCAAAATCCCTAACTAGCTATTTCATGCAATATGAAATCATCATAATCACATCCCAAACTGTTAAACAAAACCATGAATAATCTTTAAAAAAACCCCAAACAACCAACAGCCAATATATATAATTATATATTATACATACTAGTTACCTCATCCTCTCTTCAATTCATGATCATCATCAGATTCTTCTTCTTCTTCTTCTTCATAATAATCATCATTTTCTTCTTCGGTATCACGATAGCAATATAAGCGGCTAACTTCTTCACGGGTGTAATCTGAGAAGTTATCGAGTCCTAAGGTATAGGAAGGATCACCTGTGGAGTTGTGCAGGTCAGCCCTGCTTAGTTTTCTTTTAAAAATCTCAAACCTCATCTGTTTCTCTTCAGGGGTGTTGTAGATTCTGCCATGTTTAACGACCCATTCGTCGAAAAGACTCCTCACTTCGTCGTCTGTGCGCAGGGGCCACGGGGGACAACGGGAGACTGCGTGCATATATATATATATATATATATATACATACATATATATATGTATATATGCGAGGGGAATGGAAATCCGATTATGATTAGTTTGGTTAACAATTGATTATCGATCGAATATTGTTTACATGAAGAATTGAATGAAATTGTATGATTGATACCTCTTGATTGAGTAGTCCAAGGGGAATACATACATCGTCGCAGGGGGCCGAGTGTTTCCATAGCAGGGAGCGGGCCATCGGCGTCAATAGTGATGAATCCGTCGGCGTCAATTCGAATGCCAACACCACCAAGGGGAAATAAATATTAGGCTGTGAAGTATTAAACCTTGCAACACTCTAAAACTATAAAGTATTAAACATTAGATTAGTATCCCGTGTATTACGGGTTGAATAAATAAAATATTAAATAATTATAAATAAATAATTAGAATTATAAAACTATGTTTGAAGATAAAATATGATTATAATTGCATATGAATAGCTACTTTACGTAATAAATAATAATACATTTGTTAAACTTTATTTAATAAAAATTTTGGGTTTTAAATATTTTATTTTAAGAAAAATGAATTTATTTAAAAAAATTTGTTGTACTTTGTGTTTTATAAAACTTATTTTTAAAAAGTGTGTTTTAATAAAAAATGTTTTAATTTATTAAATTATATAATTTTAATATGAAAATGGTATGATTAATATTATTAGTATTCAATATTGTTAATAATAATAAAATAAATGAGATAGTTAGTATGATAAAACTTTAATTATGTCATTTTTATTTAATTTTTTTTGTTATAGATATATGAGTATATAAATAAATAGATAGGCTAAAAACTCATTAATTAACGGATTATAGTTAGTAATAAACACGAATAGTTACATTGTGATTTTTATATAAGATACGATAAAATTAAATATGCATAATAGTTTAAGAAATAAAACAATTATACTATTTTTTAAACTCTCTTATCTAAAATTTTTTTTACATATTTGTTTTAAGATTATTTATAAAAAAAATTATTGTTATAAAAATCTTGTTTATTTAAAACTTAGTTTTGAATTATTTTGTTTGTTTTAATAAAACTGCTTTTAGAAAATTTCATACTTTTTATAAGGTTTTTTAAAAAGGACCGATTTAAAATATTATGTTTCAAAAGTTTTATAAATATTATTTTTAAAAATGATCAATTTAGAAAATTTTATATTATATAAAATTTGTTTTTTATTATTTCTATTTTAATAAAAAGATACAATTTTTAATTTTCTTAATAAAGTTTATTATTAAAAGAATATCTTGATTTTAAAAAATGTAGATGAGAGAGATTTGTATCAATTAATAAAATTGATATTTATTAAGAGAGAAAAATAAGTTTGATTGTCTAAATTACTACAATAACCTTTTGGAGGGAAAATGAAGTGAAGGTGTTTAAAAAAATAACAAGTGGCAAAAAGATGGTTTGAGAGAATGACATGTGGCAATAGAAAACTTTTTTTATTATATTCTATGGATAATGGTAAAAATTTTCATTATTTTCTAATAATTTTATTTGTAACAAAATATAAAGTATATTAAACATAAGGGTAAAAATGAATTTTACAATTTAAAAAATAGTGGGGAAAAAACTAGTTGCAAGGATTGAACCCAGGACCCAATTTGTCACACCCTTGATTTCCACAAACGGGATTTTACCGTTAGGCGCGTGACATACCAGGATCTCAGTCGATAATTACATCAAATGACACAATAATTACATAAAGTAGCATTGTAATTATTATTATATAATTCCAAAACATCGTTAATAGTCAATGCAAATTTGTCAGTCGGATGAGAAACAACCCTTCCCATTTAGGTGCAAAATAAACAAAAGTCAAATAAACGAAATGGAAATCAACGAGAATCAACAGTTCCGGTGCTATTCTCAGGCTCATCATGAAGCTGTTGCTGGGGTTCTTCCTCTGTGGCTTCTTCAGGTGCCTCTTAAGGTTCTTCTTCCGAGTCCTCTTCTGGTTCCAGCACTACATTCAGTGCTTTGATGTGGCCCTCCATGTTATCAATTCGTTGACGGTTTGTAGTAATATCCTCTTCGTCACCATCCACACGCTCAGCCAAAGTTGTAACGTGGTCCGCCAGCATGTTATGGTGATCGATGAGGCTATTGAATCGCATCTTCAGTTCTTCATTTTCTTCTCTTGATTCTAGAGGTGCAAACGAGCCGTGCCGAGGCCGAGCTCGTATGGGCTCAAGCTCGGCTCGTGACGACTTAGGAGAGCTCGAGCTCAAGCTCGGCTCGTTTCGAGCTTTATTTTTAAAGCTCAAGCTCGGCTCGACAAATACTATTTCAAGCTCGAGCTCGGCTCGTTTATTTATTTAAAATTATTTTTAATATTTTATATTAATTTTGATATATATTTATAATTATATATTTATAAATAACATTATACATATTTTTAATTGTTTTTATCATAACTTCATATATAATAAATATTATTTATATAATGTATTTAATAAATTATATATATATATATATATATATATATGTATATATAAAGCTCGTTTAGGCTCGCAAGCCAGCTCGAGCTCGATAAGTGAAGCTCGGGCTCGAGCTCGATAATTAAATGAGCTTTTATTCAAGCTCGAACTCGGCTCGAGCTCGATAAAGCTCGACTCGTTTTGAGCTTTTTATTTATCCGATCTCGAGTAGCTCACGAGCGGCTCGGCTCGTTTGCACCCCTACTTGATTCCCTCAACCATTTCCTCAATGTCACGTTGTCATCCATGAGTTCCTCGATGTGCTTACGCTCAACGTGCAAAGTGGCTGTCAGAGCTGCTATGGCCTGCTCAGGTGGACAAGTAAGAAAAGGCATAATAGGGTCATTAGGAAATTGGAACGGAGCGGACCTAGTACGGGGTAGACGTTCAGGAGGAAGAGGAACATGTTTCTCCCGAATCAAGCAGGTCATATAACGAGGATAGTACTCCCACTTGTGGACCGGCAGGTATCGAGGTAAGGTGAAAGGCTGGTCGTGATCGAACTCATCAACATCATTAAGACGCATAGGCCACTCATCATCCTCATCAGTCTCTTGTTCATGATCATCATCAGATTCTTCTTCATAATCATCATTTTCTCCATAATCAGTTTCTTCATCAGATTCGGTATCACGATAGCAATATAAGCGGCTAATTTCTTCACGGGTGTAATCTGAGAAGTTATTGAGTCCTAAGGCATAGGAAGGATCACCTGTGGAGTTGTGCAGGTCAACCCTGCTTAGTTTTCTTTTAAAAATCTCAAACCTCATCTGTTTCTCTTCAGGGGTGTCGTAGATTCTACGATATTATGTTAGAATGCTAATAATCAAGAAATTAGAAAAGTCAAACAAAAAAAGTCAACTGCAAATTAATTGTTTCAATTGGTAGTTAGTTAGTTAGTTATGGTAGTTATGTATGTAACCGCTAATTGTAGGGTATAAATACCCATTAACAGTGTCATTTGTAAATGTGGAATTCATTGTGATTTAGTGTGTTTATTGTTCCCGATTGTGTCTTTGTTTCCACCGAGTCCCTGCACAATCGGTGCATACTCTTATCAATTGTTCATCCATAATCGATCCTCGATCCAGGGCCTCAACATATTCAACGGCCCATTCGTCGAAAAGAGCCCTCACTTCGTCGCTGTGCGCAGGGGCCACGGGGAACAACGGGAGACTGCATGCATGCATATATATATATATGTATTATATATATATATATGTATTATAATATATATATATGTATTATATATAGGGGAGGGTTCCTGAGAAAACCAATAGTTATGTGAAACCAAAGAAAACCACGAAAACCAATAACATAATTCATAATTTTTTTGTTATTTTAATTGTTAAAATGTTATTTAAGTATGTGATACATATATGTTGAGCATACATACAAGAATGAAGAGTTTTACGTATACGTAACACTATGTCAAATGAAAATGGTTACGTATACGTAAACAATGTGTGACGTATATGAAAAACTATGCTACGATTTTCATTTGATTCATAACTATATTATATATATTCACACATATATATAAAGGGTAGTGATTAAAAAATTTATACATTATTTGACCATTTTCATTGGTTTTCTCTAGTTTTCTCATAACTTTATGGTTTTCTTAGGATCTCTCCTCTCTCTCTCTATATATATATCGTATGTATGTATATATATTATGATTAGTTTGGTTAACACTTGAATATAGATCGAATATTTACATGAAGAATTGAATGAATTGTATGATTGATACCTGTTGATTGAGTCGTCCAAGGGAATACATATATCGTCGCAGGGGAACCAAGTGTTTTCATAGCATATATACCCTTGTAAAAATCCCTTAAATGCATATATACCATAGCAAAAACTTTAATTGCATATATACACAATTAATTATTATGACGATATTACCTTCCCACTAGGTTTAAACAAAATCATCGATCATCCATCTCCTTCAGTCGCCATCGATCATCGATCTCCCTCAATCCATTCGATTTCTGCGATCAGTCGATCATCCATCTCCTTCACATCCATTCAATCGATCATCCATCCCCTTCAGATCCATTAGGCGTCGATCATCCTCTCTTGCATCTGTCTTTCCCTCTATCAGGTATGTTTTGGTCGATTTTAAAGTTCCACGAGGTAGTTTAAAAGAATTCATTGAACCCACACATGTGGGATATACATGCGATGCATGTATCTATCTAAACATCTATACTGTAGTACATAATCAACGATTTCTTCAATTGAAGGTCCATCAAGTTCCTTATTTTTGCTCGATTATTGATTTGCTAATATTGTTTTTTTGTTTTTTTACAAATAGTTGATTCAAGATGGGAGATGATAATGCACATGTAACCCCAACACGAGAGATGATAACTCAATCATCAACACTAGAGCCATCGAAGTATAAGATAAAACTAAAATATGGAGGCTACTTTCTGTTTGCTATCATAGTCTTTACAGTTCAATCAGAGTATTCCTTAGGGGATGAAAGATATCATAGTCATTACAGTTCTACTAGTGAATTGGAGATGCATAATTTCCTAGAGGAAACTTCCAGCAAGAAAAGTCCAACCATCAAATTAAGCTTGACATTTGACAATGTTAACGTGTTTAGAAGTGCATTAATCCATTATGCGCTGATTAATGAATTTGAATATTTTATTGAGAAAAGTGAGCCCACACGAGTAACGAAAAAATGTGTAGACAAAGATTGTAAATGGAGAATACATGCCTCTCTCAAGCAAGATAGGATCACATTTGAGGTAAAACTATTAGTTACCACTTCAACTTGTCAAAACGGAATTAAATACTTCTTTTTATGTGGTATAGGTTCATTTATTAAATTTGAAAAAAGTAACAGTTATGCATGGAGTTATGTATGTGGTATATGTTCTTTTATTAGTTACCTTTATCAACCGAAATACTTTTTTTTGTTAATAAACTGTGCTTGGTATAAATCATGTAGGTTAAGGCATTTGTAGAAGAACATTCTTGCATTAGAAGCACAAGGGTGGTAACAATGTTGCATCTCAAGGATGGATTGCTAGTGTGGTTAAAGAAAAGCTAAAATCTGATGGAGATGTCTATCCCAAAGAACTCCAAAAATGTGTTATGAATAACTAAAATGTTGATGTATAGTATGATAAAGTTCATAGAAGGAAAGACCAAGCTTATGCTGAAATCTGTGGTATGTGGGAAGAATCTTTCATGAAAATGAACGGCTACAAAGAAGAACTACTACTGGGAAACCCAGGTAGTGTTGTTGACATTGACTATGAGAAATACGGCAACAAGAAACTATTTTTATGGTTTTTTATATCACTAATAGCTTGTTTGAAAGGGTTTCTTAATGGTTGTCGCTCTTATATTGATCTTGATGCATGTCATTTGAAAGGGAGGTTTAATGGGGTCCTAGTCTCTGCAACAAGTGTTGATAGTAATAATTCAATTTTTTCGGTGGTCTAAGGTATATTAGAATCAGAAAAGAAAAAATCATGGATTTGGTTTCTTGAGTTACTTAAGAAAGCAATTGGAACACCTAATGGTCTTGTTATATCATCTGACATGTAGAAAGGTTTGGAAGTTACCGTTACACTAGTTTTTCATACAGTTGAGAATAGAGAGTGCATAAGACACTTGTCTAGCAATTTCAAGAAACATTTTCGTGGGGACTTTTTTTAGTAGAAATTTATGGCAGGCTACAAGAATGTAAAGTCTTACCGAGCATGATAGATTACTGACAATCACAACAAAATATGGAGTCGATGCAAGTTGGGACTACATGCAAGTGTGATTACTTTACTAACAACATATTAGAGGCATCTAATTCTTGAATTGGTGAATTGCATAAGCCGGTTCTTGACCTCCTTGATTCTATTAGGGAGAAGTTTATGGTACGATTAGACAAAAAACAAAGGATTCTAAACCAATGGAAGGGTGCACTAGTACCTAAGACTAAGAGATATCTCAAACAAATCTCCAAGGTTAGTGTTAGTGTTTATTTTTTTGTTCTATTTAATTGTTAAATTTATGTAAATTTTGTTAATATATTTTCTATGTTGCATGTAGAATTTGGGTGAGTACAAAGTATGTAGAGGCGGTGAATTCGAGCAGAAGTTAAATTTGGGGAAAAGCGTTGGGAGATCATACTTGATGAGCGAACATGCACTTGCCGGGTTGGCAAGTTAAAGGTGTTCCATGTATACATGCATCTGCTTTTATTGCATTCATACGGGATGAATGGGATAAATTTGTTGATTCTTACTTCATAATTGAGAAATATAAACTGGTTTATGCTTTAGAAATTGCTCCTACGCCTACAAAGAATCAATGGGTGTAAACCGGGGAAAAGATTTACGCACCTAAAATCAAACGGTCTTCTGGGAGACCAAGAAAGAATAGAATTAAATCAAGTGATGAGCCATAAAAAAAAGACATACATGTGGGCGTTGTGGTGAGTATGGACACCATTAAAAAACTTGCAAAATTCAGCACCTCAGGATCAACCGTAATGGATTAAAAGTTGGTATTTGATTTTTTTTTTTTTGGATATTGCTATGTTGCTGTTTCATGACTATTGCCACTAGTTTCATGACTATTGTTATGTTAATGTTTTTTGGATA
Source organism: Flaveria robusta (assembly GCA_025506415.1). Classification (NCBI taxonomy): domain Eukaryota; kingdom Viridiplantae; phylum Streptophyta; class Magnoliopsida; order Asterales; family Asteraceae; genus Flaveria; species Flaveria robusta. The sequence goes on from CM046475.1 coordinate 23,827,116, forward strand.
CTCTTGAAATTATTGCTTACAAATATCTCCATGATTCAAACTATTGTTTAGGTGGAAAAAACTCACCTAATAAACAACAAATTTAACATATTATGAGCAAGGTTAGTCATGAGTATAAGTAATTTGGTTTAAGAAGTTTAGTATAATTAATTAGTTTGAGTAAAAAACATAAATGAAAAAAAATTAATAACAATTACAAATGGATAAATTTGTCAATTATCAGGTTTGTAAGAGGAAAATTGTCAATTATGAAGTTTTAGTAAGAATAAAGACAAATTAGTCATTACATAAACTATTTTTAATGAAAATGAGTAAATTTGCCAATTATGAGATTTTGTAAGGGGATATATGCATTAACATTTTTTGCTTGGATATATATGTCATTAAAGAGTTTTAGAGGGGGAAATATGTTTTTAACCTAATTTTTTAATATGTATTTTTTATTTTAATGTAGATATTAAATAAACAGTCGTCGTCATCAATCAATCAACACGAGTTTTACTCGAGTGATAGGTTGATGATATCTTACTTTGACTTCTTTTGTCAATTTCTAGCTGGTAGATGTAAAGGTAGGCAAAAAACCGGTTTGAAAACCGGCACCGGTTACCCAGCCCAAACCGCCAGTTCACCCTCAGTTTACCCCCTTACTACATAAACCAGTTTAAAAACCGGTTTAAGAATTAAAAAAAAAACGGTTTATGAAAAAAACCAGTTTCAAAACTGGTCCGAAGCGGTTTGAGCGGTTAAAGTATTCAGCGAGCGAAACCGATTTGAAAAAAACCGGTTTGCCCACATGTCAAAAAAACCGGTTCGGTTAAAACCCGAACCGGTTTGGGAAAAAAACCCGGCTTGTACACGTCTCGGTAAATGCATATGCGTACATATACTTACTATTATCTAAAGAAATAATGAGGACTGTCATATGTGATATGTCAACTGACTTCACCAGGAATCCTTAATATGAAGTAAAGATACATATTCTACTGAATAAAAGAATTGTACATTCTGCTTTAAGATCGGTACTACTATTGACGCGTATCCAACTATGATGTAGGGGTGTGCAAAAACGGATATGAACCTGTAAAATTCAATGAACTGAACCGGGAATGGATTAGATCTCGGTTTACAGATCTACAAACCATTTCGGGTTCAGTATATTTTCATAACATAGTAATAAACTCCATCTGGTCTAGACCGCTTTCATGCTGTTTCGGTTTATTCGTTTCACCTGTGAATATAGGAATACTCCAGCAAGGGCAATTCCAGTGCCTGTATAAGATAAATTAACAAATTTATAAAATAAGTTAAATTTGGGTTTACTTGCAAGAGGGGTATTATGGTAAATTGACACTAATGATATGAGAAGATAATTTATTTACCTATGGAGTTTGTGAGTGACATGGGTGTACGGAAGAAGAAGATAGATGCTACAATTACCACGACACGCTTCACACAGTTACCCACACTGTGTGTAACTGGAGATACTCTTTGCAGTATCATATAAGCAATCTGTGTAACAAAACACATGTTAGCATTTACACGCGTCAAACGGGTCATTTTTGTTAGGGTCGGGTTGGCGTGAAACTCTTTTTGGACAAAAAGGTTTTGGGTAAAGCCAATTTGGCCTGGCCCGGCTTGTTTAGACTCGAACAGAAGAATTATATGATATGACTCATTGCCCAATCCGTCACTCATTTTGCCACCTCTGTATAGAAACCATACTATGAGTTGTTTGTACATCAAGCCCAGCTTGAAACTCAAGCTTAATAGGGGTTTGTAAACACAAGGACTTGTATATATACCTGCTGATATGCATGGAAGCATATTGAAGCAAGGATAGATCTAATGTACACTTGTTTGATGTTTAATCCCTGAAAATATAAACAGGAGAATCATATGGTTGGAATGTTAGATAACCATTTAATGTTGCTACTTATTAGAATAATAAGATGACACTTTCAGCCCGTTTACTTAGAATGGGTCGATTTGAGTTGTGTTTCTAATGAGTCAAATTAAAAAATTGGCTTATGGGACTAACTACAGCTAGAAAGCTGCCCAAACTCTACTTTTCTAATATGCACACAACCTCTCAAACCATTTTATTTAAAATATGTAAATTATTACTGTAACTATTGTTTTCATAAGCATAATTTAACAATTAACTAGTTGTAAAAGATTCAAATAATGGATAAAAGGTGACCCAACCCAACCAGATTCAGCCCGGCTTCGAGCAGTACTAAAAAATGATGTGTTTCAAACCAAATCCATTTTTACCCATTATGTACCATAAACCAGCAGCTTCTATAGTTATAAAATAATAAATCTATATCTTGTTTAGACTAATACTCACAGCGGATTGCAGGTATGCTGGGGTAAATTTGACTCCTTCCACTAGTAATGCAGCAGGGGTGAACAAGAAGAAAGACATAATTGTTATAACTGAGAAGAGAGTAATGTTGTCCAATGATTCCTGTAAAATATGAATGTTGGTTAACTTTGTTTTACATTTATATTAGCATATAAGATATGATGTTAGATAATAGAGTTATTAGCCAAGATTACCTCTTTCTTAACCATAAGTTTCTTGCTCAGGACATTACGTGACTGATTCGCCAAATTGGATGCCATTGCACTCCAAAAGCCAGGCCTATTACCAGAATGCAAACATAAGAGATTTTCTGTAGTTACTTAATAGAGGTGGCAATTCTGACCCATTTACTCATTAATGGGTCAATTTGGTTTACCGTTTATCTCCAACAGGTCAAGTAAAAAAAGTAAGTTGAACAGGTTGAAAGTTAATGAAAGTGTCTTTAATGGTTACCGCCTCCAAATTGTTTCATTCTAGAAGAACTTGTATGACGATTATTAACACATATTCTGTATCATATTTGAATCATTAGCTAACTATAAAAAGATGAATGAAAAGTGTTTGTCGGCCAACCCAATCTTGTTCGACCCCTGCCTACCCATGCTAGAAAAAACTTGTTTTGATCTGATACCCAGCCCGCCCATTTTGCCACGAGTAACAAAATCCAAAGACTAAATGAAATAAAGAAAAACAAGAGGCATCAGGTGTCAACTTTCTGTCCTCACCAATTAAAAGAGACATCAGTCATAGATGCAAGTATTACTCCACCAACAATTGGTACAAGGGAACTCAATACCCATGGTGTTGGTATCTGTTCAATGAAAATGAACAGTTTTGTTACTTGTAGGGGCCAAAATATGTATATTTATTAGACAACTTTCATAGTTACAGAACACAACAATTAAACATGTATATGACAACTTTCAGGTAACTTGTAGGGGCCAAAATATGTATATTATAGACAACTTTCATATTACAGACACCATTAAACATGTATATCGATAAAAGGAATAGAAAAAAATGCATGGAAGTAGATAAACAGTAAACACCTCTCCTAGAAACATAGTAGATAGTACAACTGTAAAAAATGGTTCCATCGCTTTGACTGTGTGAGTAAATGACACAGAAACTTTGCCAAGACTCATGTTGGTCGTAAGATTACCTAATGTATGTATAATAGCCAATGGAAGGATTGCTAAAAGCTGCCAAAATGTAATCAAATTAGCTTCAAGACATATAAAATTTGCAACAGATGAATCAGTTTGATCAGTTTTTAAATACCTGTCCACGACTAATATTAGGCCACTTATGCAGATTTAAAGCCCATGACATAAATATAATGAAATTCCCAACAACAAGCTGAACAGCAGTCATGGTTACTGGATTTGGGAAAACTTCCAGAACCTGTAAAACATTGATCAGGACGAACTGCATTAATTCTTCTGACTAAATCTTTATGAAAACTTGGTCCTAATTTCTGATCATTTTGTACTTCCATGGTTAGATTCCACAGCCATTAGAAGAAGATATTAGTCTAGAAATTAGCCTATAATCTGCATCATATTATCTATTAATCCAATGAAAAGGTGAGGCAAACTGTAAACAAATATTCAAACCAAATCATGTTTCAGTGGTTAGATGGTGAATCCATTCATGGAATATATTCTTTCCACTTTCATCAATTCAATCAAATTACAGTTTTGTGTTTGGTAACTCCACTTCACTTGTGGGTCCATCAACATGTCTACTTTTTCTTTTTTTTTTTTTTGAATGACAAATTTACTATACTCTTACACTACACCAAATTACACCATTGCTTGGGTTTGAACCCAAGACCTCCTTTTTAAGAGGCAAAGCCTCTACCAAGTGGGCTAGCCTCACATTGACAACATGTCACTTATATCAAGTCATTTATGCTAGCAAACATAAAAATAGCCAAACAATACCAAATTAGGTTAATGACGCCTAAACACATACTAGTTTCTAAAACATTTGGCAATTTTAGGTCAAGACAAAAGAAAAAGTCACATGAATTGATCCTACAATTACTCCAAAAGGTAACGAAATACACGATTCTATACAAAATGTATAGAAAGTGATTGTATCAAGCATCAACAGAATCATTTCACGATTGCTTTTACACATTGAATCGATGTTCATTTGTATTCTATACGATGATTGATTATTTGATTACCGAATTCAAACGAGTTAAATAACTTCAATAAACGACCAAATCGAGCTAACCTGTTTATTATAGATGTTGAAATATATATTAAAAGGTACCAGAGCCCAAACAACAGCCCAAGCACTATCGTATCCGCCACTTTCTTCTTCACCACCGGCCCCGCCGCGTCATGTCCGCCGGAGCTCTCCGGCACCAACGTCGCTCTCACTATGCCACCGTCACGTGATCCACGCTCTGCATCCAGCACAGGATTCGAAATCCAAGCCCTCGGATTCCACGACGAATACGAACAACAATCGAAGGCGATAAACGGCCATTTGAGCAGCAATCGATCGACGATTCGGAACGTAACGGGAGAAAAACGTGATTGAACCTGTGAAATGACGTAGGATTACGTTGATTTTGAATTGAAATTGAAGTGTTTGTTGATGAAGGATTTGTGAAGCATTTTCGCCATTGATGAGAACTTCGAGCTGTGAATATGAATAATGTGTTGAAGAAGAAGACCGTGGGAAGGAGGGAAAACAATGTGATTTGTGTTTCGTTTGTGTGTATTTAAGCTTTTGATTATTAACAGGGTTAATTGTTTGGAGTGTCAAACTCAAACTAATCTATTTTTGTTTTATCTTAGAAATAATAATATTATACTGGTATCTTTTCGTACCGAACCAATTTTAAGTAGAGAATTATTAAATTGATAATAAGTTTGTACGAATGTTTTGATGATTTTATTGAGAAAAAGATAAACGGTTAGAGCATTCACAGTAGATTTCTTATATTTATGTGAGTGTGTTTTTTATATTTTAAGTAATGGTTATAAATGATTGTGAGTGAATGAGAGAAAAAAGTTACTGTTTAATTTGTATGTTTGCGGAATCATTTTCAACCCTTATAAATTTTTTAATATTTTTAAAAGTGGTTGTGAGTAGAGGAGAGATAAAATAATGATAAAAGTATAAAAAATATTATTTAATTGAGAAGAAAAAAAATAATATTGTTTATTAATTATAAAAAATAAAGATAAAAAATATGACATGAATGCTTTTATGTAATCATCTTTCGTATTGTATTTCAAGTAAAAATATACCTAATTGCATGAATCATGATCAATTGGAGTATGTTTTCTTATGTTTCTTTGTTTTTATGTTAATCGAATATACCTCCAATATTCCATTATAAAAATGATTCATGATACTACATTTGTATTTTGTTGATAGTCATACGAGTATAAGTTCACATACATTATTATCAATGACACAAACAACACATAACATATGTTATATTCAATAATACAATATACACTCTATAAATCTCGCTTGGATAACTAAATTTATTATTTTTACGATCATTAAGCTAGTGATAAAAGTGTATGTTTTTCATTCAAATATGTTGGATTTAAGTCTCATTTGAGACTTGTCGTAGATTTAAATTGGAGTATAATAGGAGTAAATAGAGCCGTTAAAAAACAACAAAACTTATTATTATTTTTATTAATAAATAGATACATTATTTATTTTTATAAGCAATAATTTAAATGATTATTAGGTCTAGTTAGTGTATATTTTTCCTTTAGACTGGTTTTTTTAAACTTATTTTTATGTAATTACCAATTAGCGATGCATATACTATTAATATACAAGAGTATAAAAGCCAAAACTGGTAGTGCAGTCATACTTTTAAAACAAGATTTTTTTTTACCATCTACATATAAGTTAGACGTCGTTGATTGAGATACACTTTTAATGTGTATTCTGGCTTATTACATTTTAAACCGTATTTTAAGTGTTTTAATGGAAAATATAAAAATAATAATTTGAAAAAACATAAGTATTAGAATATATTTTTTATTTAGTATTTAACCATAGAACTACAATAATTGATTGGTATTCCTCAATGATTTTGTTTATAAACTGTAAATATTTATTAATACGTTTTGGATAAAGATATATCAAGTAAACAGTTCTGCCGTTCAAAAAAAAAAGTAAAAGTTCTTTAAATCATTAATCGCCTTTACATCCTACCTTTAATGTTTTCGGTTTGTAATTATTATGTATTACGTGTATTTGTAGTTTGAATATTAGTTTATGAATATAGAGCATGTATGAGTCCAGATACATATATATGTTTGACCCACATTAGTAGAATGATTTTTTAAAAAATCTTTTTTCTGTTTTATTCAACCATTTATATAATTTTTATTTTCGTAATTCTTTTGTTGTTTTGTGCGGTTGAGTCGTATGTTTTTTCATAAAAAGAAAAGAAGATCCTTGTCGATATTATATGAAATTTATCAAGAGTTTGTTACAAATACACTTAGGTATGTTATTTGGACATTTGAATACGGATCGTATGGTCGAATACACATATTAGTCTTTAAATATCAAATCAGTCAATTTATATGTTTTTAAGGTGTGTAATGGCTTTTACTTACATGGTCGTTATGAGATTTATGATCGTAAATAAAATTTTCTAAAAAAAGCATATTTAGATTCAGAATTTTTATTTATAATTATTTTAATATTTATGATTTATTAATTTATATTAATTTTTGGGTTTATTTTTCAATTTCATAAAATGCTTATTATAAATAAATAAATTGATTCGTCATATTAAATAGTTGAATCAGAAGATGAGTAAACGATTAACTTTGTTGAATCATTTTATTTATTAAATTTGTAAATAGGTATTATACAAAACCAGAATATAAACCTAGAATAATATAAAATTAATAAATCGTAAATGATAAAATGACATAACATGATTAATTAATGTATTTATTAATTTTGTAATAAGTAAATTATGGAAGCAAAATAAAAACCAAAAAAATAATATAATAATCATAAAATAATAAAAAAGAAAATTTAAAAATCTAAATCTAAAATAAAAAAAACATAAAATCTTACTTACTGTCATAAAGCTCATTACGGACATGTAAGTAAAAGTTATTACGGGCCATAACAACCAATACGAGAAAAAGGAGCATCCTTTCAGCTAACCCCACCTTCACCACTAGTTCTATGAACCACGTAATCAAGAGTGTTTATATGATGACAAACCACATTCGTGAGGATGCAATTGATCTTGATGAAAGAAGAATGTTTGTTGTGCGAGAGTTCTTAGATGATTATACTTAAAAAGGTTTTGTTGTGCAAACAATTTTGTTCATATTGTTATAACCTTTTTCAAGGTTCTCAAGACTCGAAGACAAGCCTTTTCAAAGACGAAAAGAAGGAGGCTCGATGACCTAGTACCAGATACAAGAACGAATTGTGCATGTAAATTACTTAAATTGAATGGGGAGCGCATAGATGTTCCCTTTAACTCGATGGCTTTGGTCCGGGTTTGTGTTGGCAAGCTTGCGTAAAAGTTGAGGATGAGTTTTTTTAACCACGAATTATTATGCAAGAGCATATTAGATGAACAGTTTTAATATAATATATTTTTCCAACATTATTTGGAAGCTTTTGTGAATAATAGGGTTTTAAGCCTTTTGATTGGATTCGTATCTGTATTACATGCTAAGTAAATTGAACTGTAAATCAAAACAGATTAATGCTTAAGATAGAGGTGGTGACAAATTAAAAAAAAAACAAAAAAAAAAAAAGTAACTATTCTCGACCTTTATCTACTTCAATTATTTTTTAAGGGGGATTTACATTTATTTCTTCTAAACTTATAAATTTGCATATTTTTTCAACACATAGACTTTTAGTGCAAAATTTATAATGTCTTTAAACATGATTTGAAAAAAATGTGTAATTTTTTATGTTTAGAGGGGAAAATATGAAATTACCCATTTTTAATAATTTGATATAAATCACACCATAATATCATACATTTTATTTGTTTTAATTCAAGTATATCATACTACTAACTACATATTCTTAAAAGAAAAGTTCTTTTAGAAAAAAAAAACATTTGTTTTAATGTATGTAACTATGTATAGTTATAAAATTACACTGTGTAATTCTATATATAACAATTGCCATATGTACTGCTCACGTGTTTGTGAGTTTGTCTTTTTGTGCCAATTTTAGTACGGTATTTATACGATAATTGTTTAAATCTAACAATAGAGGTAATGTAACTCGGTTGGTTAAATGCCCACATTTTCACTCGGAAGATCATGGTTCTATCCCTCTCTTTTTAAAGTTAATATTTTTAGCCGAATTCTTAGACAAATTCTTCCATTGTGCCTCCAATATTCTACTTTTATTTAGTCATTTCTGCTTTCTTTTTACTTTATTATTGATTAATCTATACTTATTAATAAAAGAATAATTTTAGTGTCACGTGTCATTCTCTTAAGCCTCTATTTTTTTCAATTCCCGCCTAAATATGTATCTGTTCTTAGTGTTAGTTTAGGTTCATTTGACTAAAAGTCAACTTTTGATACAAGAGATATTTAAAGAAATTTTTAAAATTTAACCCTAAATTAGAGCACATCTTTTTTTGGAAATTAAATCATACCCGTTATTTTTTTTTCAAATAATTCATCAACAAAAACTATAGAAATCTTTTGACTCTAATAAAATAGTATCTTGAGGTGACACATAAAATCACCACATTCATCCTCACCAAAATTTTACCGCTTCTCTCTCCTATTAAATAATTAACTTAATTACCAATTATATTATTTAATTTTTTTAGAATAAAAATAGTTTTTTAATAAATTTAGAAAAAGGTCTTCTTATTTATGTTTTTTCTAAAAAATAATTTTTATAAAATAAGAAATTTTATAAATCATCAAACTTTTAAAATTAGAGCTTTTAAAAGTAAATTTTTTATAAACAAATAATAATAAAATTAAAAATTATAATAATTTTTTCTAAATTTTATTTTTTAATACGTTTGTTTTGAAACAAAATATTATTTTTTTAAAAAAAAAGTTTCATAACAAAAGTTTAAAAAGTTGATATAATTATTTTATTACATATTGTTCTTACACATACGTAATTTCAATCAAATTTTATCGTAGAATCTATAGTATATAATAAAAGAGTAACTAAGATGTCACATGACACTCTTCTATTATTCCTCAAAAAATATTTCCCGCCTAAATTAATATATTATTTTAGTTAAGTTTTTTTATTTTAAGAAACTAAATTAATATTTATTTTGTTTTTAATTTAATTTTTTTATATTATAAACTAAATTATGTAATCATATGTTATTTTGAATTATACATACTCTTATAGTACAATAAGATTTAATTGAAAAAGTTAAAGAAAAACATTTATTGATATACTTATATATTATGGGTTAGTGTCATTTAAGATAAATGATTTTTATTTTACACGGGTCAATTGTATTTTATATTACCTAAAGAAGTATTCGAATATATATAACTTAAAAGTATAACTTTTTGTGTTTTTTGCTTTTTTATGTAATACGTAACTTAATCATACGAAATATTTATACAATTATAAATTATATAGTTTTTTATATTTTCAACCCGTGTATTACACGGGTATCTAACCTAGTTATATTAATAAAGTAATAATTATTGATTCCCTTCTATATAAATTTAGTTAAATAAAAGTTTTACCTTAGAGAATTTAGATGTGATTTCTTTAAATACATCATTTTGTTGTGTATTGAAGCAAAGTTTGAAGCTTCGTGAGTACAATCAAAGAATGAAAAAATATATAATCAATATAATAGATGGAATTTTTTGTTTTTATTTTAAAAATCAGTTGCGTGTTGTTTGAATATATATTTTATTCAGAACTGACCCAGGTCAAATTTATATATATATATAATATATATATTATATATATATATATATATATATATATATATATTATTTATGTCTTTATTTTCATGTTTTTTAGCATTCATGTTCTCTTAAATTCCGGATATAATATAGTGATGTGTTGAGCTATAATGTTGCGGATACATTTTGGGTAGTTCACGGTAATACCTTTTGACAATACATTATCGCGCGGTAGAATTTTGCTAGTTTTATATATATATATATATATAACTGTGTGTAATTATATATGTAAGTGTGTGTAGAAACAATGTACACAATCGTGTGTAGTTAGTTATATATATGATACGTATGTAACCAAAAATTCAATTTGCTTCACACCAATATTTCGTCAATCAGCATGAAAACGCCATATGTGTTTATACATGTGTTTATATGAAATATCATTTATAAGGGTTTGGTTTGGACCACCTATTAATGGTTGTCTGCTTGATGTGATTATTGTGGACCACCAATTATTAATTAGGTTCACTTAATTAGTAGATTAGATTAATAATTATACGATACAAATTCAATACAAATATACGAATTATTGATTGGAGTAAAGGATTGTGGCCACCCCAACAATTGCACTAGCTACCCCTTTCACTATCAACTCTTTATACCTTCCCTTAGTTTCCAAAAATAACCACACAACGTATTTATTTAATTTCTTTTTCTTTTTTTTTTGTTTTACAAATTCGACAGATTACGAGTAGATGCAGATCGATTGTATATTAATAGCTATAATGATAAATCTACGCCAGTATGAGCACCAACTGAACTATAAGGGTTTGGTCCATTGGCCATTTGATTCATCAGTTTTTTTCATTAATAGAGATAAACAACCCTATTGTTCTTTGTGGTTTATCTCTCAAATATTATTACTATGAGAGTGGTTATGATGAAGAAAGAAGAGTAAATCCAACATGACTAGAATGTTTTCGATAAGGCGATAACGCTAGAACCAGAACTTTCTAGTCGGAGGGTTATTACTAGAATGTGTTCTTTACTCACTACAACAAGAAGTCCAACTTATATTTTCATAAAATAAAACTCAACTTTAATATATAAAAACTATAAAGTTTAGGGGTTTAAGGGACCATCTTGACCCTTTCTTATTTACTCGCTAGTTTTCGGTGGTAGGTGAAGTGCTTGGTTGTAGATAATAAATCGAGTGGAAACAAAAACAACTAGAGTGATGGATGGTATTTATTTTGCATATTATGGGCTTTTCAAAATAAAAAACAAAAAAGAGGCCGAACTTATTTTAAGAAATAAAATCAGAGTGAATAGTTGTTTTTTTTTTTCAAGTACTTTTATTATATTTGTTATTTTAATCCAAAAATATATATATATTTTTTTGCATCTGGCTCTTTAGTAAAAAAAATTGTCATTTTCATAAAAAACAAAAACGTTGATTTTGTTAATTTAAAATGTTAAATATCTATCATTAAAATGAGTGATTATGTAATTTTACATATAAAATCAAAATATTCATTTATGTTTACGTGTTACTAATAAAATTATATTCACCTACTATTGTTCTATTCACGAAACACACATCGGACTTTGTATCTTTTCATTTTCAAACCTTTTATCATCGATTGAATCATGAGATTACTGGCTTTCATCGATGAGAAAGGAGGATGGATCTGGTTTTTGTTGGCGATTGGAACCCGTTGCGAATGAGTTGTATAATGGATATCACCGCCTCTAGTTATCCTCTCCCCTACATCATGATTCATGATCACACCCACGCAAACAATCCCATTATAAAAGAGTTAAGATTGTATCAGTTTACATGTTTAACATTTTAAATTAACAAAAATAATATTTTTTGATGAAAATAACAACTTTTTAAAACTTTAGAGAGCCGGATGCAAAAAATTTAAAATTTTTTTTTTTTTTAAAGAAAACAACAAATGTGACCAAACACATAGAGAAAAACAATAGTTCACTTTAAGAATTATATTTCTTCTTTTACTCTTACATTTTTTAGGGATAATTTTACTGTATAATAACCAAGTTTTAAATGTGTTTTAATTAGGTCAACACGTTTAAAGAAAACTTCAATTAAATCATTCTTCTTTTATGGGTGTTTTTTTTTTTTTAAATTGAAGGTTAACATGACTTTTAGTATTATTTCTTTTTGTCTTAGTTAGGATTATTTTTATGCTGATGTGAAGTGGTGATGTGAATTTTAAGTATTTTTTTATTTTTTAATATAATTAATATGTTTTTATATTTTTAAATAATTTTATATATTGAAAATCTTGACCCCCCACATTTTCTCCTTCATTTATTTCTTAACACATAAAATCCGATAGTGGCTCGATTTGATGGTTTAATAATTCAATTTGAACAAACTATGAATGAGTGACATAATCAAAACCCTTATAAAACTCGATAACTATTCTGTAATATTTTTTTATTTTTTAATGCATTCGGCTTTTTCATATCTGGATAACAAATCTACAATGAACGTTGAGAGTACAACTTTCTAAAAAGTTCTGTCATCTTATTGTAAAGGGTGGAAAAGTGTTCTTCTGTCTATTATTTTATTTTTTTAATGTTACTTCACTGGTACATAAAAGATGCTTTACATCCGTCGTTTTTAATATGAAGTGGTTATAAACGAAACAACTACTAAAAAGAAAAACACCGCTCCAAAAATGTGTTTGAGAGGTTAATAAAGAACCGCTTTATCAATTAAGATATCATATACAACGTGTAGAAGTAAACCGACTTATTTACTATACCTGAATTTCAAAAGCATTAATGGATTCCTATTTTTATAATTTCCATTCAATTTTCAAAAGCATCAATTTCATATGATATTATACGTGGTTAATGCTAATAAAAAAAAGGTTTTTGGCCTTTGCCGCAGGTCATCTCACACTCAACTTTTGAATTTAATTATCCTATATATGAAATTTACAACTTGATCAGCAGTTAATTTCTTTGACTTAGTGGTTTGGCCACTATAATTTATAAGGTTTGCATCTTATTATCCTATATATGAAATTTACAACTTGATCAGCAGTTAATTTCTTTGTCTTAGTGGTTTGGCCATTATAATTTATAAGGTTTACCTTAAAAGAAGATCAGTGATCTTTGCTTACCAGCCAACTCTCACTTTTCAATTTTTGAACTATACATTTTGATTTTTTGCAAATCACTATAATTTATAAGTTTGCATCTTAGTTACCTTAAAAAAGAAGATCAGTGATCTTTGCTTACCAGCCAACTCTCACTTTTTAATTTTTGAACCATACGTTTTGATTTTTTGAACTTAAATTTTAAAAGTTTGGGGTTACCCCTTGTATATTTTTACTTAAAAATATAACTACTCACGTTCTTATTTTATATATGTGTCTATGTAAATTCGAGTCCATGTATGTTTCGGCTTGACTTTTTTTACGCTTTCATTTGACGGTATAATTCAATTAACTCTACGTTTCGAAATAAATTTGATTTGTAAACAACTAGGAGTGATTGTAGTTTATACTTTATCACGCACATACGCGCCGCCGCACGTGCTTATTTTTATGTACGTTTTCAACATAACTGAGTGATCATGTCATATATAATATGTTTTCATTTGATGGTGTAAATTCGAATTACTCTATGTTTCAAAGTACATTTAGTTCGGAAACGAGTCGGGTTGATTGTATTTTGTACTTTATAAAGTCGTGTATAGTGTCGCCGCAACGCGTGACGAGTTAAAAAGCTAATTAAACTTAAAAAAAAATTTTATTGTAACAGGCTAAATGTTTGTGGAGGGCTTGTTCGTAAGTTTTAATTAGTTTTTATGAAAAATAATAATATAGAAACAAATAAATAAATAAATAATTTGCTATTTCATGTTCGTATTAATTCGTTAGGAGTATCTTCACGTTTATTAATGCTTGTTTGCAAGGTCTCGAAAAGTAAGATAAAACCAAATGAACACATACGTATTGGAGGGTTGTATGCGGACCTTAAATATTATTTAAGAAAACACACATAACAAAATGAATCATTTATAAACGCACACATACATTGATGGGTTATATGCAGAACATTAAATGTTAAGAAACACAATTTATATTTTACAATCTTATGAATTTAGAAATAAAAAAATGATAAAATTCAATGTGCTGTTTTCTTTGGAGATTCAAAAAACTGAATAGGTTTTGTTATTGTTTTAAGAAAAATTAGATTTTAATAATACAAACTATGCATAATTGGCCGATAATAATTCATATTATCAGTTTGGCCAATAATAATCAAACTTTTATTTTTTTTGTCAATAGCAATTCTAGTAACATAATTATCATTGATATACATTTGATTTCCACTCAATTTTAACTCGATTTCATTGTATATTTCTTTATTTCATTCACAATCATTAGTGAGCAAAATCGAATGAAAATCTAGTGTAAATAAATGAATGTTTATGCTAGTAGGATTATCCTTAGCAACAAAAATGAAAGTTAAAATTATTGTTGGCCAAATTAATTGTATGGATTATTATCGACCAATAAGTCATAGTTTAGATTATTAAAATCTAAATTGTCTTGTTTTAAAAGTAGGAACAAGCATGTTGTTAACTTTTAAAGTTAAATCTAGTTATTAGTTTTATAGAACGAAATAACTTTTATATGTTGCTTATGTTTTTGTAAATTATAACATGAAATAGAGAATTATATTATCATTAATTTGACTACAGTATTGCTATAATATTTTTTTTCTATAAAAATAAGTATTTTAAAATAATACGTAATTAAGTATGTGATATCACAATGTGTGATTTTGAACAATTATGTTGGTGCATTATTATGTATACGTGATAGTTGATCGTAATTACAAACATACATTGAGTGATTATACATACATGATACGTGATTGTATATGCAACACACTAGGCAAATCCCATATCTGCCGTGTACAGTAAAGATTCCTGATTCATAACAAATGCTCTGCCTCAAATATCACCAACGCGTTTTGAGCGTATTGGTTGTGCATAAGAGGAGAACTTTACATTTAAGCGTTCTCATGTGAGAGCAATAAAGGGATGAGTGACCTCCCTATGAAGTTTTTACCCGTGCAAACAAAAGCAAATCCGTGAGTTCTTTATGGGCAAAACGGACGATATTGGTGGTATGAGTGAGCGGATGTCACAAATGTTATCAGAGCCGCTCTTGTGCCAATCGTGATGGTGAGACAAACTTCATCAAAGATGGTGAGTCCTTAGGGGTGTCATAAGAGACACCTTAGGCAAATCCCACATACCTGATGGGGATGGTGGGGCAAATCTTATCGATGACGATAAGTCTAAAGGGGGGTGATTGTAACACCTTAGGCAAATCTCATATCGTTCGTGGACAGTAGAGATTCATGCTATATAAGTAATGCCCTGCCTCTAATATCACCAACGTATTTTGGGCGTATTAGCTGTGGTTGGGAGGAGAACCCCACAGTTAAGCGTGCTTAGATGGGAGCACTTCAGGGATGGGTGACCTCCCTGGAAAGTTTTTACCCGGACAAACAAAAGCAAATACGTGAACTCCTTATGGGCAAAACGAACAATATTGGTGGTATGAGGGGACGGATGTTACAAATGGTATCAGAGCCATTCTTGTGGCGTTTGGGATGGTGGGGCAAACTTTATCACGGATGGTGAGTCCCCGGGGTGTCATGAGAGACAACTTAAGCAAATCCCACATTCCAAATAGGGATGGTGGGGCAACCTTATCGAGTACGATTAGTTCAAAGGGAGGGTGATTGTAACACACTAGGCAAATCACATATCGGCCGTGGACATGACAGATTTTTGGTTTATAAGAAATGTCATGTCTCTAATATCATCAGCGTTTTAGGCGTATTGGCTGCGGATGAGAGGATAACTAGACAGTTAAGCGTGATCAGGTGGAAGCAATCAAGGGATGGGTGACCTCCTTGTGAAGTTTTCACCCGGACAACTAAAAGCAAACCCGTGAGTTTTTTATGAGCAAAGCGTACAATATTGGTGGTATGAGGAGCCGGATGTTACAGCATACTCATTTAAAATACATGTGTATAGTCTTTGTGGCTTACTGCGTTTTGTACAAAAATAAACTTTTATATGTGAGCTCACCTCTTAAATATATACATAACCATCTTCACACATATATATCATCTGAACACTAATAATGAACATAACAATACGTAAACTACAATGACATAGACGAGACTTATGTTCGTATTCTTACATACATACATAAAATATGTTATCTTATTCATTTATTTTGTGAATGAGTAAAAGTATAAATTTTCGAGTTAATAGATGCAGAGGCACATGGGCTTTTGTTTTAAGCGATTTGGACTTGTCTTTGTCATGTTTTTGTCTACAAAACACAAGTTTTCAAAAGACTTTCAAAGATTGTATTCACTTTAAGGTAACATGATCTAAACATACTATAGTGTGATGTGTACAACACATATTTCTACTAATACATGAACCAACTCTTAATCAAGAAACCCAAAAAAATAGTGTGAACAACATTATTATTAGTAGATATTTAATTTCAAGATTAGCACATAATAGACGTGTACAAACCGTTTTTTTTTTTTCCAAACTGATTCGGGTTTTAAACTTTACCGGTTTTTTGACATGTGGGCAAACCGGTTTTTTTCAAAACTAGTTCGGGTTAGAAACCGGTTTCGCTCACCGAATACTCGAACCGCTCAAACTGGTTCGGACCAGTTTTGAAACTAGTTTTTTTTCTTAAACCGGTTAAACCGCTCTTTTAATTTTTGAACCGGTTTTTAAACCGGTTTGTGTAGCAAGGGAGTCAAACCGAGGGTGAACCGGCGATTTGAGCCGGGTTGGAACCGGTTCTAGGTCAAACCGGTTTGGGGCCAAACCAGTGCCGGTTTTCAAACCAGTGCCGGTTTTCAAACCAGTTTGGAAACCCAAACCGGTTTTTTTTGCCCACCACTAGAACATAATGGTAACAAGAAAATCATACGAATAAATCACTTTCTACCTTGTAAGTGTATTATATATTCATATATGTATATTCATGTTACTTTCTTGACTTTTTTTGTTTAGTAGTCAGACATGATATTTTTTCTAAACCAAAAGAACTATCTATGAAACATATTTTTAATGGATTTTCACTCAAACGAAACTTGATAGAGTTCTAGTATTTTTATTAAACCATTAGTATTTTAAAACCTAGTTTTGAAAAAAGAAAAAGAACAAAAAAAAAAAAAAAAAAAAAACTCACTTTAAGCCGAAAATAGTCATTACGTTGTAATTAAATTTCAAAGGAAATAAAAATTGCTCATGTGTGGCACCTTCTTAGCGGTGCATGGCAAACTGTAGGCTCTCTATTGATAGTCAGAACATGTGTCGAGTCATCAATCAGATGGTGGTACTTGTATGTGTTGACTAGGTGAGTATGCAACCGCTTGAATGTTCTTTTTTAATGAAAAAATGTTATCGTACTCGTACTTCTAAACTACACTTCATATGTATTAAACTTGTCAAAGATTGAATCTTGAACTTTCTCATAAGTGGTGCTCCTAGTAGGCTCCTAGACTACTAGAGACTTTGCCACTTGTAAAACTATAAGTAACCGCTTAAATGTAGTAGATGGATTGTGATGACAGCAAAAAAAAAAAAAAATCTAAAAGAGTGACCTCATATCAATCTATTTTCTTTTTCTTCTTATTATGTATACATTGAATTTTTAAAATATAATTATATACAAAACATATGCATTTAGTTAAATCTTACTTCAAACAATAGTGTTTGAGTTTTTCTATGTATGTTTTAAATTTTACTAAAAGAAAAAAATGGAAAGCGAATAAAAGAAGAAATAAAAAAAATTATAACTATAAACTTATAAAAGCTATAGAAAATTTGCAACAACCGCGCACCACCAAATTCCTACTCGGATGCAATATTAGGAACCTAACGATGAAACCCACACAAATAAGACGGCCAATATTGGAGCTGAATTCGTTAGCCCGGCTACCCGGGTAAATCTATTGGCTAAAGCTCACCCACGTCCTGTGAACACGACGATGTTGGTGACCCGGCCAAACCTTCATTTCAGGAGAAATCTATCACCTAAAGACCTAATGTGGTAAACCCCTGCACCATAAATCATATTAAACCAAGTGAGGCTTGAACTCATGGTATCTTCATTGAAAAATCAGAAGTGTTTTTTTTCCAAACTAATTGATCTAGAGCTTATTAGTTTATTATAAAATCAATTGATAAATATCTTAAAACATCATTGGACATATATTTTAGCTGTGAATGCAAATTGCAGTAGTATGAATACAAATCCCCATGAAAGCTTATTGTATAAGTTGAGACAATGGCGAATTTGACTAATAATTCGTAGCTTCATCACACAATCATTTATTTAGAACATTTCCAAAACACACGGATGGCTAATTTGACTAATAATTCATAGTTTTGACTTTTTAAAGTCAAATAAAACATTAAACCTAGTAGAAAACTTAATTAGACAAGTCATAGTAGAACTGAGTAGGCAAGTTTATTGTAAAATATAAGTTTACATATGGTTAACACATGTAAATTTAAGTTGCATATTTTAAAAATATTTGCAACTCTTGAAATAAGTTGCAGTTTTAAGTAAAACTGGTATCATTTAAAAAAAAAATTGGAAATTAGATGAAATTTTGCAATTATTTATAAAAATTGTTGCATTATATCATTCAAATGCAACTTTTATGTTTTTTATATACTTTGATGTTCTAAACTGTTTTTTTAATTTGGACATACTAAAAACAGGTTCAGTCTTGTAAATATAAAGTAAACAGAAAAACATTTAGATACTTATATGCTTACGAGTTATGACTTTTGGTGTAGGTGACAAAACACGAATAAAAAGTGGTTCTATAAAGACACAAAAAAAAAAGCATTGCAACGAACAATAAAACAACACTGGCTCAACGCACGAGATGAAATGCTATTAGTTTTTCATAAAAACGATGGAATTTAGACGCATTAAAAAATGAAATGATGTGAGTGAGTGAGACCATAAGGCCATTCAATGTAGTGTGACAACACAATCAACTTATTTATTACTTTTCTAATATAATATTTGATTTATCAATTAATTTGATTTTCTTAAATAACATATGTTCATTAATTTAAAAAATAGATAAATAAACAATCTTGTTTGTTTTTCTATGAACATTCGAGTACCATTAGTGAAAAGGGAGTTTATTAAAAAATTACTTTTTGTTCTGGTAAACGGTTTTTCACACGTGTTTAGTCTCGTAAACAGTTTACCATGGTTTTAATTAATAATTATTTTTTTACAAAAATAAAAAACTACTCACACACTAAGTATGCCCTTCACTACTGAGCGATGAAGAACGTGAGGTGGGGTTACGTGTAAACAAAAACAACTCACTCACTTATCATAATTCGCAATCCACACATTAACAAGAAGAACTAAGGGTCTGTTTGTATGAGTTAATGCCATGTACGAAGGAATGAATGTTGTTGATGTATACTAAGGTGAGAGTAAGTAAGAGTGCTCTCACTCTCCATTATAAATGCCTTAATAATCTCAGAATGTCATATTACATAAAAAAATTAAAAAGTATGCATAAAAAAATAATAAAAAGTGTACAATGAAATCTTGGGGAAAATTATGAAGTGCATAGAAGCAAGGTCTATTTAATAAGCAAGGCAAATAATCATGGTAATTTCACTAATCTATAACATATAATAAAAGAAGTTTTTTTTGAAATAAGTGTCGTCATTCTAACATATCAAATAACACGTGTCATCATTCTACAATATCAAAAAAATTATTTTCCGTCTCTCTCGTAATAAATACGAAAATTATAACAACAATCAACTTGACTTTCCTTTTATACTAAAATATGTTAAAACAAACATATTAATATTCGTGTTTATTGTCTCTCTCATATTAAATAATAATTATTTTAAATAAGTAAAGTTAACTATCAAACATCTAAAATATTAATACTCTTATTTTAATAACTTATTAATACATTCTACATTATATGATTTCAAACATATTCTATCTTTAAATATAGCGTAATAATTTATAATTTTATTATTTGTTATAATTTTTAGATATTTATTATATTTTTATTTCATCATTAGCTAATCACATCTAAAAAATAAAATATTTATAAAACTAATGGTTTTGACATGTTATGTTTTTTTCCACCCATGTAATACATGGGTTCTAAGTTCTAACCTAGTATATTATAAATAGGCTTTAATAGGTTGTTATTCGGCTTTAAAAACTTTGAATTTTAACGATTATAACGTTTCAAACGTTTTATATGGATAAGTTTGCAAATAATTTTTTCACAATTCGTTATTTGTTTATGCACGTGTGACACATTATCTAATTCCAAAATGGGATGTTCTAAAATTCAAATTTTAATTGTATAAACTAATTATAAACTAAGTAAACCTTGTGCTCAAAAGTAAAGCATGCACCTTTTCCATATAGGTATGAAATATTATTTATTAGTTGGTTCTCACGTAGTTGGTTTGGACCATTAGTAATGGTTGATGATGTGGTTGTCATTATGAAAGGAGGTTCATTTAATTTGTGACTGATATTTATATTTTATTTTTAAGTAATTGTTTTTTTCATTTTCCTGTGGCCGTTTGGTGTCCAAAATTAATTTTGCGAGTTAGGTGATTCCGATCACAAATAATGAGGCTTTAAACTTTAAAGTAATTAGGATAGCTATTGACCGAGTATTGATAATCTCATGTGTCCGATTGTAAAATCTTATCCCAAACCTGGTCTATTATTCATCAGATATTGGTCGGGTAATTACGCGTTGGGTAGCGACCTTTTCGTTAGTATCAGGTTACGGGAAAGCATGCTAGTATCAACCAACACCAGCTAGGTTGTCAAGTACATTTATATAATTTTGTTTTTATGTATTTGATACATCTTTTTAAATATCAAATATGATCATCTTTATAAAATTTCTAATAGTAAAAACTACAACAATATTTTTATTTGGTAACATTTGCCATCAAAAAATCACAACAAATTGCTTAAAGTTTTGCTTCTTAATTTTAAAATAGCTATAACATTTAAGTATCTTAAAATTTCACATCCAAAATAGTTATTTTCATATGTTTTTAAAATTTGATATCATAAAGTTTCATATCCGAAGTACATATCAAATAATCCAAAAAAAGTAAGTTCATTTTGCTTTCATAGGCAAATAATATAACTTCGGGTAAACGGGTATGTTGTTTCGGGCAATCGGGCCGAGTATCACGTAATCTCATACCCGCAAAAATATTAAAACTAATTTCATACCCGATACAATATCCCTAGGGCTTTGGGTATACTCGTCTGGCATATTTCAGGTTTCGGATGTACCCACCAGACTCGATAGATTTTTTTTGCCATCCCTAAAGGCCATGTATGATACGACACAAATCCAAAATTAATATTAATATTTTTAAACTATGCTTGTTAATAAAAGTTAACTTATAATTTTATCATATTGTAAGTATTTAAGTATATGTTATGCTTATTAACTTGTAGTGTTGAGATAATGTTGAATAATTTTAGATAGAACTTATATTTTTAAAATATTGTAAGTATTTAAGTATATCTTAAGTATTTAAGTATATTTTAAGAACTTTAAAATCTATTTGATCCGTTAGAGGCTTAAGAAAACTCAAACAACTACTTTAACATAAATTAATTAAGCATAAAAATGACGTAAATGTGTGGTTGACTTAGCTCATGCTTTGACTAAGGTGCAGGAAGAAACCGAATGACTTCACAATTTGTTATACCCATGAAACTCACATAATTTTAAATGGAGCTTCCATTTTGCTGTTGAAATTTAACATCTAATATTTTTATAAAATTGTAATATTACTTATAAAACAATGATTTTGACTAGAATCTACTCAAAGTGGTGATTAATAATGGTCTTAAATGATCTAAATTACTTTCTTCAGTGTTTTCAAACTTACAAATAGATATGAAAGGGCGAACTTGTTTCGAAGGTTTTTGAAACGAACGGGTCATGTCCGGTTATAATTGAACAGTTTCTAGCTCAAATCCACTCTCATACGTTCGAACATTTTGGATAGATAGTGTTGAAGTGGTCACATGAAAAATAAAATTCATTATAAGGTCGTTCGATTGGAATTTGTGTTAATTTAAGGATGAACTATATGTGTTCAAACTAGTATTGAGTAAAGAAAAATCAATTGGGAACTTATTTTGATAATGTGATTAGGTGATCACATAAAGTTCTTATATACATTGATATAATTTTATTCAATTTGTGTTTTCGTCAAACACATCAAAACTTAAGGGGGAAAAAGTTTTATTGTTAGGGATAAACAAACTTTTGGTATGTTTTATCAAATATTGAAATACTAATTAGACGACAAAAGAAAATTCTGACATCAGATAGCTATTTATCACATGATTGACCAACCTGTAGTTTCACGTGATTCACACGAAAAATATAAAGAAAATAAAATTTGAAATATATGGAAATATGGGAAAACTATAGAACAAAGCCCAACATTAGTGAATATTGGGCCTCATGGTTGGGCCAAAGCAGTGTTTGGTTTTCTTTAAGCTCTAACTGTCTAGCCCATCACAACCTTTTCTCAAGATATAGAAATTTTCCAACTCTCTCACCAGTTGGGAGATTTGTGAGCTATGAAGTTGTGCTAATTTTGTACTCGTTTACGTGTGTTTACTTTTCGGTTTTGACGGTTTAAGTCAAGCATAGAGGTTTACAAAACGGTTTTTTTCCAAAACCGGTTCGGGTTATATACCAAACTGGTTTTTTTGACGTGTGGGCAAACCGGTTTTTTTTTTTTTTTTTCTTTTCCAAACCGGTTCATGTTACAAACCGGTTTGGCTCACTAAATACTCGAACCTCTCAAACAGGTTTGGACCGGTTTTGAAACCAGTTTTTCTTTACCGCTTTTTTTTTTTTTTTTTTTAATTTTTGAATAGGCTTTGAAACCGGTTTGTGTAGTAGGGGGGTCCAACCGAGGGTGAACCAACGGTTTGGGCCGGATTGAAAGCGGTTTTAGGTCAAACCGGTTTGCGGCCAAACCGCTACCGGGTTTCAAACTGGTTTGGAAACCCAAACGGGTTTTTTTTGCCACCTCTAGTCAAGCATGAGCCAAATAATTAGAAAAGGTTTTTTTTTTTTACAATTGTAAACCACAACTAAACTGTTGAAAACTAAAAATCGAACAAAGTATCATTACTAACCGTTTGACTTTAGTTTTAATACATTGTTGGAGCGTATTGGGCCTTTAAAACATAAAATGGATCGAAATAAAGACTGTTCCGAAAAATATAACTTTAAAGACCAACTTCATATTGCGCTTTTAAACAACATTAACTCCTTAAAACTTGGTATATTCAACTTCACTAATAAATACTTACAAAGTTTTTTTTTTTGTTTGACAACATTAAGTGCTTAAAACTTGATATATTCAACTTCACTAATAAATACTTACAATGTTTTTTTTCCTGTTTGACAACATTAACTCCTTAAAATTTGGTATATTCAACTTCACTAATAAATACTTACAAAGTTTAACAGGACAACATTAACTCTTTAAAACTTGGTATATTCAACTTCACTAATAAATACTTACAAAGTTTTTTTTTTCCTGTTTGACAACATTAACTCTTTAAAACTTGGTATATTCAACTTCACTAATAAATACTTACAAAGTTTTTTTTTTTGTTTGACAACATTAAGTGCTTAAAACTTGATATATTCAACTTCACTAATAAATACTTACAATGTTTTTTTTTCCTGTTTGACAACATTAACTCCTTAAAATTTGGTATATTCAACTTCACTAATAAATACTTACAAAGTTTTTTTTTCCTGTTTGACAACATTAACTCTTTAAAACTTGGTATATTCAACTTCACTAATAAATACTTACAAAGTTTTTTTTTCCTGTTTGACAACATTAACTCTTTAAAACTTGGTATATTCAACTTCACTAATAAATACTTACAAAGTTTTTTTTTTCTGTTTGACAACATTAACCTATTAAAACTTGGTATATTCAACTTCACTAATAAATACTTACAAAGTTTTTTTCCTGTTTGACAACATTAACTCCTTAAAACTTGGTATATTCAACTTCACTAATAAATACTTACAAAGTTTTTTTCCTGTTTGACACAAATATTTTATTAGAGTTGGGACCGGATGGGAACTACATTTCTAATACGATGTACATATAATCCTACACTTTGGTTTGATTTTTTCTTATTAAATTTAGGGTTATTAGATTTTAATAATCTCAAGTTTCATTTATTGGCTGAGATTAATCCCAACTCAGGAAATATTTGCAGACACTCTCAACTTTGAAATTACTTTCTTCTAACGATCCCTTACTAACTGAGAGTTAACCTCCGTTAGTTTTTTTGATGAAATGGGGCCAACATCAAGCCATTTTTCAACTACGTCACCGCCTAGCCTCTATCAAGTCTTTTTTTCGGTGTCTAGCCTCGAACGACACCTGAAATCTACCTCCAATGAGTTAAGTGGTTCAGATCAGAAGTTGAAGATTGACGGGTTTTATGGTGCAGAAGTTTCAGATTGACGAACCAGATAGTTGATTTCAACTTTCGACTTAGTTTTTTGGACATATAAACAGTTCACGTCATCAAAAAACTAACGGCGTTAACTTCAGTTAGTAAGTGATCGTTGAAGAAAAATAAGCTCAAAGTTGGGAGTGTCTGCAAACATTTCCTTAGTTGGGATTAATCCTGGCCAATAAATGAAAGTTGAGATTATTAAAATCCAATAACCCTTAAATTTAAGTATAAACTATAAGCCTAAAAAACCAACCCCGAACCAAACAAATGTTCAATTTGGACGAGTTCACCGTTATATCTTTTTAACATATGTAGGTTTTATATATGAGTCCATTACTTGACGTGTTACATTGTTACAGATAAAATACAAACTAAACCAAATAATTTTTTAAATTAAATAGATATAAATAAAAGAGTTTGTATATCTGTCAACGAGTATGAAAGATAGAAGAATATAAGGTCAGACAAATTATCAAACAACATCTCTCTCCGGAATCACATTAGCAAGGCATGCGACAGGAACATATTATTAAGTTACCAAACTTTAATAGCCAAACTTGTAAAACCACAAAAGATGGTTGCAGTCATCGACAAAAGACTCTAATACATAGTTAAACTAGGTTAGAAAACTTGAATATTACATGATATGAACATGAAAACAAATAGTATTTGTTAATGATAACTTAGAAATTATAAAACGATTGAACAATTTAATTGTTAAACAAAATTTTTAATTAAAAAAATTTGTAAGTTTCTAAAAGAATTTAATATTATTATTTAACTAGGTTAGTGCCCCGTGTATTACACGGGTTGAATAAATAAAATAATAAACAATTATTAATGAAAATTTATAAATTATAAAACTATGTTTGAAGATAAATATGATTATAATTGTATGTGAATAGCTAATTTAAGTAAATAAACAATAATATATTTCTCTTAAACTTTTATTTTATAAAAAAATATGGGTTTTAAATATTTTATTTTAAGAAAAATAAATTTATTCTAAAAAAGCTTGTTGTATTCTATATTTTATAAAACTTTTATTTTTAAAAGTGTGGTTTTTAATAAAAAAAATAAGTTTTAATTTATTAAATTATAAAATTTTTAATATGAAAATAGTATGATTTATATTATTAGTATTCAATAGTATTAATAATAATAAAAAGAAATGACAAAGTTAGTATGATAAAACTTGTAATTGTATCAAGTCTTATTTTAGATTTTATTTGTTATAGATAGATAAATATATAGATAAATAGATAGGATAGAACCCCATTTATTAAACGGATTATAGTTAGTAATAAAAACGAACGGTTACAGTACGATATTTTAATGTAAAATATGATTAAAATTATATATACGTAATAGTTTAAGAAATAAAACAATTATACTATTTTTTAACTCTCTTATCTAAATAGTTTTATTTTAAATATTCGTTTGAAGATTTTTTTTATAAAAAATGTATTGTTTATAAAAATCTTGTTTATTAAAAATCTGGGTTTCTAATTATTCTGGTTGTTCTAATAAAACTACTTTTAAAAAATTTTATATTTTTATAATTTTTTAAAAAAAGATAGATTTAAAATATTTTGTTTCAAAAAGATTTAATGTTTAGAAAATTTTATATTATATAAAACTTTTTTTTATTATTTTTATTTAATAAAAAGATGTACTTTTTAATTTACTTAGTAAAATTTATTTTAAAAAACATAGTTTGATTTTAAAAAATATAAATGAGAGAGAGAAATGTATCAATTAATAAAATTAATTTTTATTAAGAGAGAGTAATCAATTACTAAAATTAATTTTTATTAAGAGAGAGTTTTCAATTACTTAAATTAATTTTTATTAAGAGAGAGAAATTAGTTTGGGTATTAAATTGCTATAATATACTTTTGGAGGGAAAATGAAATGAAAATTTTTAGAAAAATGACAAGTGTCAAAAGGGTGGTTTAATAGAGTGACAAGTGACAAAAGAAACCTTACTTTATTAGATTCTATAGATAGGAGAGAAAGTGAAAAAACAAGAGTGACAAGTAACCAGATAGTAACATGTGTCTAGTCGTTTAACAGGAGAGAGAGATACATGAAAATAACGACGAGAAGACATCAGAGAATGACACGTTTCTAATTAAACATTTATTCATTTTATATATTGATATTATATATCCACTGGCAGATTTAGAAAACTGTTTCAGGGGTAACGCTATTTAAATTTTTTTTTTACCGTACATTAATACAAATAAAAAAAAACATGATAATAAAGAAAGTTAAAGAAATACCTAATTGATCTCAGAACTCTCCTCTTTGATTTTTCATAGCTTGAAAACGAAGCATTACATCCTCATTTGTTACTTCGTCAAATGTTTCCCTTTCAACCGCACATACTAGAGCACTGTTCAAATATTCCTTCCCATTCGATTTCGTAAATCCTTCTTAATAAGCTTTAGTTTAGAAAAACATCTTTCAACGGTTACAGTTGCAAGGGTAAAATCAGTGCTAGCTTCAATATCCGATAAAACAAAGGAAAAATTAGATTTTTTCCGGTTTCCACCATTAGCCGATCAAGATGACACATTCCATTCAAATTTGTAAATCTATCATCTTCTTTTACCGAGTGATAAAACACCTTAAGCTTACCCAAAATACATCCTTTTTCATTCATATTAAAATCAACCGGATACATCTCAGAAAAAGCCAGTATCTTAGATATGTCAAACTTTGAAAATCCATTACAAGGATTTAAACCTGACATATTTTCTACCAATGTAGTCGATACCTCATTAAATCGATTTCCCAATTCTTGAATTTGCATATCCAAAACCGTATTAAAAATCTCAACCTCAAAATGATGTCGAATAGTAATTACAGTCTTTCGGTTTCTTTGGTTACCATAACTTTTCATCGTATCCAACACCTTAATATGATTTTTTTCAAAAAAGTAAGTCACTTTTTCTAACATAGCATCAAACCCCTTTTGCATTAAATCATTCAATACTTGTTTTGTTCCATTTATCAAAATACTCGCTTCTAATAAGTCTTGACTTTTCTTTTAAGAGTTTTAAGATAAAACATTTGTGTGTCCCAAAATATGTTCCATCAAGTGTGCATAAAAACAAACTCAAGTTTTTTAAAATAGAATAAGATATCTTTTGCACTTATTCGTTGTTGAGTGATATCTCCTTCTTCTTTAACATAACGAAGCACGTCAACAACTTCTGGAAATAATTTAAGCACGCTTATGGTTTTGGAGGGGGGGGGGGGTGATTTTGGTATTTAATTTGGTTTTTATGTTTTATAATTGTAAATAATTGGGTTTATATGTTTTATAATAATTTGGGCTTTTAATAATAAATTGAGCTAAAGAAAATTTTGGGCTTAATTAACATTGGGGCTTTTGAATGGGTAATTGGGTTAATTTGTTATAATATTTTTGTAAAAGGTAACATTTTTATATAATATTAGACTACTTTTTATAAATTTTAAAATTTTTAATAAAGTTTTGAGTTTAAAAAATTTTTAGAGATAACTTAATATTTTCTCAGGGGTAACGTAAAACCGTAAAAAAAAATTTTTTTAAATAAAAACGTAAAAAAATATTTTTTTAACACTACGCGTAAAAAGTTGAGTGGTAGCGGAGGCTACCCCTCAACCCTTAATAGGTCTGCCCCTGTTAATAGCATAGCATAGATTGTTATTAATAAACGATCTTGCATGCTCAAGCAAGGTTGTATGCTTCGGTTAAAGATGCACGTTTATCACATTTAATATTTCTGGTCCTACAAATTATTAAGTTCTTGCTAATAATAATGAAGTTTAAATTAGAAAATGTTTAAATAAAAAGAGCTATAAAACTAAAAAGTGTAAGAAATATTTTTAACAATCAATCTCTTTAATTAATGGGTGAGATCAAATAATATGTAAAAATTTGTTAGAAGACTATTTTAGAAATAACCTCTTTTATTGACTTTTTGCAAGCTTCTCAACTATTTTTAAACGTTCATAACTTTTATGTACGTTATTATTTTTTTATAAAAATTACACCAGAAAAATGAACGTTTTTTATCTTTAAAACGAGTGTAATATTGTTATATAAAAAGATAATGATTTTTTTTATATTTTTAAACTCATATCTCGTTATTATATCTTTAGTGTAGTTAATTGTATATTTTTGTTCGTTACTGTGATTTTCTGAATACTATTGTATTTTTTTCTAAAATGATAAATTTTAAGAAAATATAATTGTGAAATAACATTATTGTGTATCTCTAAAATGTAAAACACAATAATAAATTAACAACTAATTAATCTAATACATTAAAAACAATGACAAAATAACACAATTTCTCATTGTGTATTTTGATGTTCATTATATTATCTTGAACATTATGAGTTTTAAAAAACACATTGGTGAAATAATATATGTGTATTTTTAATTGTAAAACACAATGATAAATAACAACATATTTATATAACCTATAAAAAACAATGACAAAAATAACATATTGTGTTATTTTTAACATTATGAGTTTTGAAAAATACATTGATGAATGTATATTATTATGTACTTATAATTGTAAAACACAATGATAGATATCAATTTTATATAATCTATAGAAACAATGATAAAAATAACATAAAATAATCTAAAATATAAAATACAACGGTGAATGCATATAACAAATAATATAAAATATATGACGCAGTGAACTGATATTTGACATAGTAAACGTATAAGAAACAATGAGCTGATGTATTTGACAACATAAGAAAAATGACATCCTCTTTAAAACAGTAGAAATACACATATCAAGCCCACAATCCTTTTTAGTCTTTTTAGATTAAATACTCTTATTACTATAATCCTACCCTTTTAAATTTGCATTTATAATGGTAATTGTATTATAATATAAATTTTTTTATCTGTGTGTTGCGGCAATGACATATGATGACTTTAACATGGTTAAGGTCATGCTTGTAAACTTTGTTACGTGTATAACGGTGATATTAACATGGTTAGATACACACAACTTGTACAAAGTTGTGACGGATGAGTTTTGGAGATTGAAACATAAATGGAAAACAATATTATGTATTACACGTTGCGGTCTAATAATTTAAAAAAATCAATTTAAACGAAAACAAAAAGAAATGACAAATAAAAAACTCAAAAAAATTGAAGGCTTCATGACTCAAAAAAGACATGTGCCAAGGTGGTGGCAACCCACTGAATTGCTAAATAAGTTATATATAATTCTAATTTTAATATGAATGAAAATTTAACTTGCGTATTAAGTAATCAATCAACGCCATGAGACATGAGATTATAAAATCATAATGTGTTACCGGAGTAATTATACGTAATTTAACAGTTTATTTTTTATTAATACTTGCGTGTTTCTTAAATTGTTGATTTTGGTCTGTGAGATTAAAATATTAAAGACATTTTTTATCAATATTTATACAATCTGAGATAGCTGTAGTTTGGTGACTACTAAGAGATGTGAGATGAAACATTTGTTCTACCTAACATGAATAGAAAATTGAAATGAGAAACATGTATTTATCTAAATAAAACCTAACTGTTAAACGAGGCCACCCAACTTGTTTAGTTGGGGACGATAATGTGATTATGGAGACTCAGGGCGGCCAGAGAATTTCCAAGAAATCATGGGCCCGAGTCGAGAATAAAAATGAACCCCGATAATAAGATATAAAAAAATATTTTTAAATCAAATAAGTTGTATATAAAAAAAATTATAATACGAACGATAATTGAGCTAAACTATTTAAAATACTAATGAGATCTAACATAAGGTTTAATAGACTAAACTAATTAAAATGTTATTGGGTTTGTCAATGGGTTTATTAATAGTTTATAGTTTTTTTTAATACATATTATATATATATATATATATATATATATGTATATACATATATATATAAAATTTAAAAATTCCGAGCCCCAGAAGAGATCGGGCCCTGAGCGGTCGCCCACCCGCCTCGCCTTGGTGGAGTGACAAGGAATCTTTACATAAAGACACCATTATACTCAAGTCTCATATTTATACGGGTTATTGGATTTTAATAATCCCAAGTTTCGTTTATTGGCCGAGATTAATCCCAACTCAGGAAATGTTTGCATGCACTCCCAACTTTAAATTTATTTTCCTCCAACGATCCTTTATTAACTGAGAGTTAACCGCCGTTAGTTTTTTTGATGAAATGAGGCCAACATTGAGCCATTTTTCAACTACGTTGCCGCCCAACCTCCTTCAAGTCCATTTTTTGGTGTCTAGCCTCCAACGTCACCTGATATCTAGTTCGAATGAGTTAAGTGGTTCAGATAAAAAAGTGGAGATTGACGGGTTTTCGGGTGCGAAAGTTTCAGATTGACGGACTAGATGTTTGATTTCAACTTTCTGCTTAGTGTTTTGGCTATATAAACAGTCCACGTCATCAAAAAACTAACGGTGTTAACTCTTAGTTAGTAAGGGATCGTTGAAAGAAAATAAACTAAAAGTTGTGAGTGTCTGTAAACATTTCATGAGTTGGGATTAATACCTGCCAATAAATAAAAGTTGAGATTATTAAAATCCAATAACCCTATTTATACCCTAGTGTTAACATGTTAAAAGAGCTTTATGTAACTTTAATCACAATTTGTATCACACCACTCATGCGTGGTATGAAATCATACCGGACTTATGATTGAAAAGATCATACGACCCAAATGACATTTTACAGAGGGATGTGACTCTCGAATGCTAATTATTTTATTAAAAAATCATAATTTTTGTATATAAATACGCTGGTGACTAATTTTCGGGTGGTGAATAGTTGGTTCAAATTTAATAGTTTTGAAAAGTGTTATTGGATTTTAATAATTTCATGTTTCATTTATTGGTCGGGATTAATCCAAACTCAAGAAATATTTGCAAACATTTCTAACTTTGAATTTATTTTCCTCCAACGATTTTTTACAAACTAAGAGTTAACATCCGTTAGTTTTTTTAATGAAATAGGGCCAACATTGAGTTGTTTTTCAACTACGCCGCCGCCTAACCTCCATCAAGTCCGTTTTTCGGTGTTTAGCCTCCAACGTCACCTAAAATCTATCTCGAATGAGTTAAGTGGTTCAGATCAGAAGGTGGAGATTGACGGGTTTTAGCCTTTTAGGGTGCAGAAGTTTCAGATTGACGGACCAGATGGTTTATTTTAATTTTCTTCTTAGTGTTTTAGTTATATAAACAATACACGTTATCAAAAAACTAACAGTGTTAACTCTCAGTTAGTAAGAAAATCATTGAAGGAAAACAAACTTAAAGTTGGGAGTGTATGTAAATATTTCTTGAGTTGGGATTAATCCCGGCCAATAAATGAAAGTGGGGATTATTAAAATCTAATAACCCATTTTTAAAAGTAAACTAGA
The DNA here is from genome assembly GCA_025506415.1 of Flaveria robusta. NCBI lineage: Eukaryota > Viridiplantae > Streptophyta > Magnoliopsida > Asterales > Asteraceae > Flaveria > Flaveria robusta. Next base: position 23,859,495 of record CM046475.1, read on the forward strand.
AGTAGTTATTTAAAGAGAAAATGTTTATTTCATATGCATGCATATTACCTCTATATTAAGGATGTGCTAATGAACAGTTTAAAAGGGTACAACTACTTTATGCATCCCCCTGGGTTGCTTCATTCCTTATATCCAATCAGTTTGTGCTTTTTGGTTATTTGAGAAAAAGAGAGTGTGTGTGTGTTTGATCTTTGTGATTGTTGCCAGCGATGCTTTCGTTTAGAGAGAGTGTGTGTCATCGCTGTGAATGTGGCGGCGGTTGCCGGAGTCGCCAATTCTGTCCTTGAACAGCTTTTGTCCGATTAGATCTATGTTTTTTTAAAGAGAGAGAGAGTGATCGTTGTGAATGTTGTCAGCGGGGAGAAAGTGGTGGGGTGTGGATATCGCCGATTGTTGTAGCCCCGCTGGTGGTGGGTGTCGCCTTCGTTGCTATCGCCTGCCCACGATTTCAAAGAGAGAGGAAGGGCTTACGACGCTTTGCTAGCGGCTGCATGCGCAGGTTCCGCTTGTGATTGCCTGCCCAACCACCGCCCTCTGTTGCATCTCGACACCGTCGTAGTCCAACATTCAGTATGGGTTTCTTGGTTTTGGTGACGGCGGTTGTGGGACGGTGGTGGTGGCGGCGATGACGGTTGTGGTTGTGGTTGTCGCCGTGAGCCTGTGATGTTGGTGGTTGAGGCACTTGCGGTATTCACGGTAGTTGGGTCGGTTAGATTTTTTGTGACAGTATCTGACTCCCAATGCTAGCGACAGTGGTGTCGACGATTTAGGTGATGTCGTCTCTACCTCCTCCATAGAGTTGAGGTAGAGCCGATCGTGTGGTCGAGGGTGGTGACGGTGGTTATTTGATGACCCTAATTACCCTCTTGATAAACGCTACGTGGTTTGACTTTCTGTTGCTTCCTGTTTGGATCTGACACTGTTAATAGATGTTAATGATGAAGGCCTTATGGTGTCGATGATGATAAGGACCACCTCATCTGAGACTTTCTGTTGACACCAATTTAGATCTTAGACTACCCTCATGGTTTCGATAATGATGAGGAACACCTCATCAAAGACTAGTTGTTAGTTACATGTTCATGCCTGATTTTATTATTCTCTTTCCAGTATATGTTGGTATATTATTATACCGCCGCTACCATAGTCGATGATGATGAGTTGTGGCTCATTTGAGACTAACAGTATAGTTTCGTTTAGTATGTTAGCAGCCATAACCGAAACCCTGTTCTAAGCCCCACTATAACAGCAGGTTGTCTTAGTTCACACATCACGCACGCAACACGCGCTGAGAGAACAAACTAGTTTGTTTAAAAAAGGAAAAAACATACGGATATCCATTTTGCTCAATTTAACCAACTTTACTAAACTTATATCAGAGTTAATTAAACGAATCATCCATGTTCCATGTAAAAATTATATTTTATCCCTAATTATTAGAAATTACACTTATCACTTTTACTCTTTTGCCTGGATGGATGTCAATTTATCATTTAAACAGTGTAACTTTGTCTGCTGGGTTATTGGTGGGTGTCATGGGTTGTGAGAAGAAGACAGTGGGCTTTTGCATTTCTGTTATGTTTTTTATAATATTTTTTTTATTTTTTTTCTTAATTTTCTTGTATTTGAATAAAAAGGGTATATTGGTAAGTTCTGAAAAAAGATTTAACTACACTACTAACATATGTTGGTATCAAATACCAAAGCATGACCACAATTGAAGGGTCTGCACGTTATGTATATATCAATAACTAGGTTAGTTCCCGTGTTATACACGGATTGAATAAATAAAATATTAAATAATTATTAATAAAAATTTATGTATTATAAAATCATGCTTGAATATAAAATATGATTATAATTACATATAAATAGCTAAGTAAATAAATAATAATGTATTTTTCTTAAACTTTTATTTTATAAAATAAAATGTGATTTTTAAATATATTGTTTTAAGAAAAATGATTTTTCTTAAAAAAAATTTCGTTGTATTCTGTATTTTATAAAAAATTTGTTTTTATAAAGTGCGCTTTTAATAAAAATAGATTTTTAATTTATTGAATTATGCATTTTATTAATTTGAAAATGGTATGAGTAATATTATTAGTATTCAATATTTTTATTAATAATATAGATAAATAAGAAAGTAAGTATAATGAGGTTTAGAATTGGTTTACGCTTATTTTAGTTTTTATAGATAGATAGATATGCTAAAAACCCGTTAAATAAACGGATTAAATTTTAATGTAAAATATATATGTAAAATAAACACGAATAGTTACAGTATAATATTTTAAAGTAAAATATAATTAAAATTATATATATGCAATAGTTCAAGAAATAAAACACTTAGACCATTTTTTAACTCTCTTATCTAAAGAATTTCATTTTTAAATATTTTTTAAGTTTTTTTATATAAAAAATATTTTTTTATAAAAATATTATTTTTTAAAAAATCTGGTTTATATTTATTCTGGTTGTTTTAATAATACTGTTTTTAAAATATTTCACCTGTGTATAATTTTTTTCAAAAACAAAATGATTTAAAATATTTTGTTTAAAAATGTTTAGTGTTTTAGAAAATTTTATTTTATATAAAACTTTAGTTTGTTGTTATTTAGATTTTAATTAAAAAATGAAAAGATAGTTTGATTTTAAAAAAATTTAGATAAGAGAGAGAAATATAGTAATTAATAAAATTCATTTTTAATAAGAGAGAAAAATATGTATGATTATTTAAATTATTATAATACTCTTTTGGGGGGAAAATTAATGTGTGCATGTCTAGAAAAATGACAAGTGTAAAAAAGTGGCTTAAGAGAAGGACAAGTGACAAAAAAAAAACCTTGTTTTATTAGAGGTTATAGATCTTAGGAATGAATTATGAATATTCACATGGCACATGACGATTTGTAAAGTTTACTCTTAATATAATTACAACTAGGTTAGTACCCCGTGTATTACACAGGTGAAAAAAATAAAACATGTCAAAACCATTAGTTTTATGAATATTTTATTTTCTAGATGTTATTAGCTATTGGTGAAATAATAATATAATAAATATCTAAAAATTATAACAAATAATAAAATTAGAAATTATTACGTTATATTTAAAGATAAAATATGTTTGAAATCATATAATTTAGTATGTATTAATAAGTTATTAAAATAAGAATATTTATATTTTAAATGTTTGGTAGTTTAATTTACTTATTTAAAATAATTATCATTTAATATGAGAGAGACAAAAACACAAATATAAATATGTTTGTTTTAACATATTTTAGTAAAAAAGAAAAATCAAATTGATTGTTGTTATAATTTTTGTATTTATTATGAGAGAGAGGCGGGAAATTATTTTTTTGATATGCTAAAATGATGACATGTGTCATTTGATATGCTAGAATAATGACATGTGTCTCAATAAAACCTTCTTTTATTATATGTTATAAATTATAAATTATGTCAACAAATCTTAACCAAATAAACATATGGCAACGACGTGTACTTTTATGAAGATATGTGAAAATGCAAGCGTAGTTGTACATGAAAGTGACACGGTAACACACTTCAACGAGTGAGAAGATAAATAGTTGCGTAACATTTTGAAATTTTCAAAGGTTTGAATTTATATGGGAAAACAAATCCTTGACGAAACGAAAAGTGACAATTGACCAATATTGATTTAATTTTTGATGCTTAAATCACATCAATGGTGATTTCTAAGTTTAAAATCATGCCAATAATAATAAACTATGCTTCCTTGACATCTTTAAATTATGTTGGGGAACGGGCGTCTATCTTTTCCATCTATCATATGTCCAATCTTTCTTATATTCACGTTAGCGTTACTTTAAATTTTCTTCATTTCTTTTCTTCCGCTCCCTTTCGTAGATCAATGGCGTCAATCTATCTTATCCCTATCCACTTTTTAAAATTGGCTGATTTTATTGAATATAAACTAATAAAAGCTAGTATTAATTTATTATAAATAAAAACTATTACTTAAAAAATATAAAATAAACATTTAACTAATTTAAAAAGTACAAACTAAATAAAAATCATAAAAAATACAACTACTCGTCTAGGGTGTGGTTTCAGTATGTTTCACGAGATTCGATTGAAGGTTGTCGTGGGTCTTTTGGCAACATATTTTTACTTCTTCTTCAGCATGATCACGACATATCACTACAATGTCGTATCTTAAATTTATATCGTGTAGTATAATGCATGTGTAAATTATTTCCCCAACTTTGAAAAGATAAATTACGCATGCAAGTACTCGTACTATAGTCCAATGAGCTTTTAGGACATGAAAAACTCATTCTACATCATTCATTGTCTATGCCTTTTGTGTTGCCTAGATCTAAACACATTATCACGAAAAACATTTCAACAATTACTTGTAAATATTCAAAGTTTCTCTCTATTTCACCAACTATTTGTAAGAACGAATGCCAACTAAAGACCAACTCAACAAAAATAAATGTTTATATGAATTCATTATCATCTGAATTATGCATCTCACATGAGGAAACAATAGATGATAGATCACGTCTTGATGAATTGCAAGATATTCAAACCCATTTAGATAGAGACACGAGTTGGACCAATATAATTATTAGAAATTGACCTTAGTTAATGTTTTAATGACATCTATAGAGCACATAACAGGCAATGCAATTTTCAAAAATATTATTCACACAATTGCGTTGGAGACACCATGGACCATATGAAAAACAAGAAATGAAAAAGTTTAGCAACACACTTTAGAGTTACAAGATCGGCGATTGATGAAATCAACATGCTCCTTTTTGTGGATCAAAAATAGGACAAGAAAACAAGCTCTAAATTGGAAAAAATGGATAGAAATTTATTTCATGGCATAACTAATTTCTCTTTGCATAACGATGTAAAACTTTTATATTTTAGGGCGCTGATACATTTAATCTAAACAAATTAGTAAACTGTATTTTTCTTTAAAACTTTCAAGTTCCCAACAAAAAAGATCAACAAAAACCACATTTTTACACTTTATAAATAAAATATTTAGATAACAATTTTGGCCGTCATATTGCTTTAATGGTTTCTCTGTTTATATAATCTATATAATAAATTCAGGTTGTTAAAATTGTAATTAAATTAGTTATATAACTTTTTTTATATAGAACATAGCTATTTAAAATTATATCTTTTAAATTTTGCTTTTCAATTTTGGAGAGTTAGTTCAAAGACAAACAAACTAAATTCTGGAATAGTATGTTATCAACTTAAATTTTTTAGACATATATACCACGCAGTATTAAACTAGAGATAATGACTGCGTAAAATTATGAAATACATGTTTTAATAAACTAATTTGATTTTATATAAATACTTTAGACATTTTGATAAGAACATGATGACGTGTTTCAAATAATTCAAACTTTGTGTTCATGAATAATTATTTACAAAATTGATCTAATGCTCAGCCACAAACGACCCACAATAATAACTCATTTGAAATTTCAAACACATTTGCGCTATTTTACTACTATATTTTATGTAATATAATTTATATTTGGGTTATAAATTACACCAATTAATTATGAATTTTATAAGCAAAGTTATATTTGGGTTATAAATTACACCAATTAATTAGAAATTTTATAAGTAAAATTATATTTTATAAAAAGAAGCTTAATTAAGTAGTAATAGTTAAGATAATATTTATAAAACAAAGTGATGAAAAAAAGAGAGAGAAAAAAGTAAAGTAAATTAAAGGAAAAAAAGGAAACAAAGGGTTGATGAAAATGCATATTTAGTCATTTAAATGCTAATGAAAAAATTATCATTTTCTATAAAGTAATTGAAAAGGTTAACTTTCAAAATAAAAAGTGTGATAAATTTTTAAATAAATAATGATCAATGTATCTATCAAAGTTTAAGAACAAGACCCGTAGTTTTAGCAATACTTAAATGAGATAAACATGATAATATAGACACAATTAGGGTTTCAAACAACAAGATAGTTAAAAAAATACTTCAAACCCATAAAGAGCCAATCTTAAGGGTCCCAAACACTAGTTAACGCATTTAATTTAAAAGTGGCTTAATAAGACAATTTTTATCTGTATGACATTTTAACTAAGCAACTACTTTATATATTCTTATAACTAACTTTATTAAACTCGTATATTATAATGGTTGAATAAATAAAATATTTTAAAAATATTAAAAATATTAATTATATAATAATATTCTAAGATAAGATATGATTGAAATTTTCCTTATTATAAATAAAATGATAATTTTGTTTCAAAACAACTAGTTTTAAAAAATATAATTTTTAATACTTTCTTATTATAACTCTTAATTTTAATTATATTATGTTTATAAAAGTTTGACTTTTTAAAACATCATTTTTAATATATTTTGTATTTTTAAAAGTGTTTAATGTTTTTAAAAAAAGTTATTTTATAAAAATATTTTTTAAAAATAATATTAATAAAAATCTATTTTCTAATTATTAAAAACTATTCTGATCTGAAAAAAAAAAATTAAATAAAAATACTATTAATTGATATGATTATTTAATATTAAGAAAACTAAAAAACTTTGATGAAAAAAAACATAATATTATTACTTGTTTTTTTTTAAATATTTTTTTATTAAAATAAAAAGATATTTATAGTTTACTCATTAATACATTTAAATGTTAGCCTACCTTAAAGTAAAGCCATAAATGCTCATGAAACATAATCAAAACGCCTTAGTATTGTACCATCACCAACAAGAATCTTTCATTCGTTGCAGGTACTACATTGCAATTCAACACCAATGGCGGCCCTTCGATTTCACCACCCATTTCCCACATCGTCTTCTTCAGCAATTTCATCCTCTGTTCTAACAACCCATCATAAAAGCAACTCTTTATTCAATCTACACACTAATGGCGGTTTTAACAATTTGGTTCATGCTGTTCACCCCAATCAACACGCACCCAATTCGATTCCCAAATCGATATCGTTCCCACAGGTGTTTGTTCGATGAATTGTTAGTGGGTTTGTGTTTTTGATGTTTAATTGGTATGTTAATTGGTTGATTTCTGTTGGGTGTAGTTGATTGAGGCGTTGATTGAAAGAAAGAATTTGACGGAAGATGAGGCCGAAGAGTCTCTTGATTTTCTGTTGCGTGATGCGAATGAATCGTTGATTAGTGCGTTTCTTGTGCTTTTGAGAGCTAAAGGTGAAACTTATGAAGAAGTGAGTGTTGTGTTCTTCCCCAATTCGAATTGGTACTTTGACTTTTGAGCTGAAATTGGAAGTTAGTGAGATTTAGAATTTACAACTGAGATGGGTCATTGGTTTGTGCTTGTTTTGATGATTGAAGCTTTGGTGTGCTAATTGCTAGTGTTGTTATATAATCTTGATTGTTGCTTGATTGTTGTTAGTTTATAATTGTTTTACTAAAATTGTGACCTTTGACTATGAAAGGTCAACCCATACCCAAGTTTGAACTAATAGGATTTCACTAGAAACTAGTATCAAATTCAGCATCAATGCAAGAGTACAGGTGGTATTTTTTTCTCATGTGTATGTTTAGAATGTTGTTTTGAATCACTGGCTATCACCAATGCATCCAAGATTTAACAAAAGAACACAAAGTATAGATGGGTATTATGATTTTATAGTGGCAGATTGAGGATGTTCAGCCAGGGTATATAAACTACCATAATAATTTCTTAGGGAATGTACTACAATATCTTTTTTCTCATCCATTAAAAATGAACCAGTTTTTGCAAACTTTGTGAAAGACTTATTGATTAATTGAATTCTTGGAATCATGAGTGTGCAGGTGGTGGGATTGGCTAGGGCCATGATTAAACACTGTAAAAAGGTAGAAGGATTAGGTGATGCCGTGGACATTGTTGGAACGGGCGGTGATGGTGCAAACACTGTAAATATTTCAACTGGTTCATCCATATTAGCCGCCGCCTGTGGAGCAAGAGTTGCAAAGGTTGCATTTTGTTTCAGCTTTTAGTGAATGTTGGCTCGTTTTGCTATAAATGGGTTGGTTTGGTTTGGTTTGGTTTGGTTTATGGATTATCTTCAACGACCTAATGGGTCAAAATGGTTAAGCTTAAAGATGTAACTAAAAAGGATACTGATCAAACATATTGAACTGATCAAATGGGTTCATAGTAATCCAAAGTATATTCAAATAAATAAAAGTATAAAACCTCAAAAACCGTTTTGTTAATCAAAGTTTGCTTATTATTGAAATGAGTTAGTTTATGCAATCATAATTATTATTTAACGCACTATTTATTTATAAGATAAAAGGATAGATGGAAGAAAATTATGAAATGGTCCTAAACTGGCCAGAACCATTTTTGTATGCACTGAAAGTTACATGTTTGACCAAATTACTCCCTTCGCCCGCCCATTTTTGCAGTCATTCTATGTTTTGAGGTCATTCTTGAAAGATTATGTGACATTGAGGTTATGATGATTCAAATGACATGTTGCAGCAAGGTAATAGGTCAAGTTCATCTGCATGTGGAAGTGCTGATGTACTAGAAGAATTGGGTGTTGCGATTGAACTAGATCCTGAGGTTTGTTGATCCTTAATATTATTTTTTTCTTAAAAAAAGCTTGTCTTTGATATTAGACTAGGTTATTATCAGTAAATAGTTTGGGGTTAATTATGTAATATTGTCCTCTATATAAAGGACCTTCTATTGTAACCCTAAACACACAATTACTCAATACAATTACAATTACAAGGTTTAACTTGGTATCAGAGCCAGGAGGGCTCGATTATCGCCGAAACCCTAATCAGGGCGACCGGCCGCCGGCGCCGCCCTGTCCAACCATCCATCATTGCTTCTTTTACAATAACCTCCACTACCATCTTCACCTTTAACAGGCGAATACAAACCGCCGTCGTCTCTGTCCTTTCACACTACCACAGCCGCCGTTAAACCCTAGCCGTCACTAAACCCTAACCCTAGCCGCCGCTAAACCCCAACCCTAGCCGCCGCTAAACCCCAACCCTAGCCGCCGCTAAACCCCAACCCTAGCCGCCGCTAAACCCCAACCCTAGCCGCCGCTAAACCCCAACCCTAGCCGCCGCACACAACATACAATCGCCACTGCTTCTTCTCTTCCATCTCACCCGTCATCGCATACAACGCGATGCTTCACCTTAATCGCTGCCGCTATACAACAGGAGCTCCGCCAACGGCGGCGCACCTTCGTGCAAAGGTTTCATGTAAGAAGAACAACCAGTGTTCACGTGCGGCGAATGCGGGCAGAAACATGGCTGTCAATTAAACAACGGGGACAACTAGGTGCAAAACCCTTATTTTTTGAATGGACACGGTGCGATCGGATGGGGAGGTTTCCCGCACATGGATCGAATGGTGGTGTTAGGCCTTAGTGACCTGGATCAGCTTTTGAACAAGACCAATAATTTACTTTACTTATTTTCTTTCTTTTTTATTGTTATAGTTTTTTGGTTTTAGATTTCAAGCTAAATCTCTCCCGAGCTTAGCTTGCGGGGGAATATTAGACTAGGTTATTATTAGTGAATAGTTTGGGGTTAATTATGTAATATTGTCCTCTATATAAAGGACCTTCTATTGTAACCCTAAACAAACAATTACTCAATACAATTACAATTACAAGGTTTAACTTTTGAAAACAGAATCAATTGTAGTTGTGCTAGCATCTGGTTGCTCACATTAGGAGGCTCTTTATTTTTGGCTAATTAAGTTATGACTGAACTGAAATCAAATGTATCATTATACTTGGTTTTTTTCCAAGCCATCATTTTCGCGAAATAAAACATAGTACTTGGCAATAACGAACTGGTTTTGACAAAAATGCAAGGGTTGATGATTTTTTCTTTTTCTGCATTTATAAAATAAAGATACTTTTGTTCAACAAGAATCAGTAAATGAAATAAAACAGGGCATATCTTTCATTATAGTTTATGTGAATGTATTTTTTAGTTTGTAATTTATTTGTATTAGGGGGTGAAAAGGTGTGTGGACAGGGCAGGAATTGGTTTTATGATGTCTCCTGTATACCATCCTGCAATGCAAATTGTTAGACCTGTGAGAAAGCAACTAAAAGTGAAAACCGTATTCAACATCCTGGGACCTATGTTAAATCCAGCACGTGTGCCTTTTGCAGTTGTTGGTGTTTACAAGGAAGACCTAGTTAAGTGTCTCTTACAATTATGATTCATGGAGGTGGTGAGATATAAAGGTTGGGTTGGTTGGGTATTTGGGTCAAAGCGGGGCCATGTTAAAACGGGTCAAAACAAGTTGGGTTGACGGGCAAGCACCTTTTGTATGCTTGTTGAAGATCTTTATAAATAATTTGTGTGGTAATTATGAAAAAGGAAAATGCTAACAATATCCCTATGGTTTACAACTAGTTTATGGTTACTTTGTATGAAAACAGTCAAAATACTATATTTCTAACCATGGTTAGCAACTATGTCTTTTAACTATATGTTTACAGAAATAAATGTACGACTTGGCAACTAACCATAACCTTAAAAGTTTCTTTTTTTACAAAAGTAATCGCAAGGTGGTTATTAACCATAACCTTAAAGGCCATGGGTTAGCAATTTCTATTTTAAAAACAAATCTAAATGTTTGAATAATTATTAAGTGAGTTAATTAGGAGGTTGCATGCATTGAGATAGACTTCACAAGACTAAATTAGTTCATGGCCTTTTTATCATTAAACTTATGCTGATGTTTTTTAGCATAATTTTGTTGCATAGGTTCATAAAATGGCAAAAGCACTTCAACGTTTTGGCATGAAAAGAGCACTTGTTGTCCACTCTGAGGGCTTAGATGAAATGAGTCCTCTTGGTAAGATCTGTTTTAGGTTTTTTTTTCCTTCTCTTTTCTTGAGTTGTTAGCATTTTAAGATCTTATAATTGTAACACCCATGTTCTAACTAACCAATATACTTTCAAAAATGCCAAAAATACATAAAGAGAAAAAAAAAGACTGACAAGAAAGTGGTAACGTATGTCCATTATTAAATAGGTACCAAGTGTAACGTTTTGAATTGCCAATCAATCTTTTTTTTATTCTAGAGCCATATCTTTTAACCTTTTATCTATCTACAATTCTAGGTTCAGGACTTGTTCTTGATGTTACCCAAGATTCAGTTGAGAAATTCTCGTTCGATCCTTGTAAGTTTCTTTCCCAATGGAAATTTTGCATCATAAACACACACACACACATATTTGATATGTAATTTTGATAAATATTATCACCAACAGGACTTGCATGGTTTACATTTAGAGAAATACAACATATGTGACAAATATATATGATATATGATTGCATCCCGGTCATGACATGCCCATATAACACCGATTGGTATCTTTATTGTACAATGCAAGTAATCAGCATTTAGTACCCATGGGACCTATTTCTAATTCATCTTTGTGTTCCAATTATATGTTCTTCCATGTTTTAATAATATCGTTTTCTATTTGACAGTGGATTTTGGGATGCCACGTTGCACTGTAGATAACTTGCGTGGTGGTGATGCTAAATATAATGCAGAAATTTTAAGGCGTGTATTAGCAGGAGAAAAAGGATCTATCGCTGATGCATTTGTAAGTTTTTTGTTATTAAAATTCAAACTTTACAATCCTATTGATTCATATGGTACAAAGTTTAACCCGATTTAGCCAAATATTGAGGACATCTGGAGTTCTGGACTATCAAGAGTCAACCTCAAATTAGTTTGGTTTTCTTTATTATTATTTGTTTGCATGGTTGCACTTGTGAATTGAAACATGTGCATAATTGTTTGATTTATGTTACCGTTTTGATTAGTCAAAGTAGTTATGAGTCAGTCCTAGTTTAACGGAATCAGCCTAAAGATCAGGTAGTGGGGTAGTGGACGTTAGACGTGTTTTGTTTTTGGTTCTATTTAAAGGATTGTAACTCAGTTTATTTTTGCATCGAATAATAGCAGAACATTAGACCACTTCTGTGTTCTTGGTTTATAGCAGATTCTCCAAATATCTTATCACTTGTTTGCACAGTCGATTATTAGTATTGACTCTTGATTCAACAAGTGGTATCAGAGCCAGATCATTGCTGAAGATGTCCGAGTTCCAGGCAATTGGAGGTGTCAAGAAGTTGGGAAACAACAACTACAATACATGGTCTACGTGTATGAGTTCATACCTCCTTGGTCAAGACCTCTGGGAGGTTGTCGCAGGAGAAGACACCAGGGAACCCAGGATTGATACCAACGGTGCAGTTCACAAGTGGAGAGTGAAAGCGGGAAAAGCGTTGTTTATCATTAAAACAACTATAGAAGAGGAGTTGCTTGAGCATGTACGGGATCTCGCTACATCGAAGGAGGCATGGGATGCACTGAAAACCTTGTTCTCCAAGAAGAATGACACGAAGTTGCAATTGCTCGAAAACGAATTGCTCTCCGTGTCTCAACGGGATTTAACGATCCCACAATTCTTTCACAAAGTGAAGTCTTTGTGCAGGGAGATCGGTGAATTGGATGCTCAATCAAAGATCGGAGAACCTCGTATGAAAAGGATCATCATTCATGGCTTAAAGCCAGAATTTCGGTCCTTCGTTGCAGCCATCCAAGGTTGGCCGACCCAACCATCCTTGGTGGAATTTGAGAACTTATTGGCCAGTCAAGAATCCTTGGCCAAACAGTTCAGTGGCGTGGCTGTGAAAGGTGAAGACGAGGCCTTGTATGTTGAGAAGAGTCGTCCCAAGGGTCGAGGCAATCAGTCGCGTGGAAGCAAACCGTGGGGCAAATCTAAGCGGCAAGCTGATGAGAAGAAATCTAAGACACCGGAGAAAGACATGGATGCAGGTGATCGAAAAACTAAGTATCAAAGCAAGCGGTTTCCTTATAGGTGTTATCAATGTGGTAACAGAGGTCATATGGCCAAAGATTGTCGCTCCAAGCAACAAGAAGAAGGCAACTCAGCTTCTGTACAAGACGAGGAGGCATGGGATGTCGAAGCATGCCTTGCATGTGATGAAGAAGTCACTGCGTATACTGTTACAACTGAGTTGAAAGCAAACAAGCTGGATGAGTGGATAGTCGACTCGGGGTGTTCAAATCACCTAACTGGGGAGAAGGAAAGGCTGTCAAATCCAATCAAGTATGAAGGCAGTCGAGTCGTGGTGATAGCCGACAATTCACGACACAATATAGCTCACCTGGGAAGTGTTAAGTTTCCAGCAGGTTCGGGAAAGGAAAGCTTCATGCTTGAAGATGTCTACCATGTCCCAGGAATGAGAAAGAATCTTCTTTATGTTCCACAGCTAACATCGAAAGGAAATTATGTTGTTTTTGGCCCAGATGATGTTAAGGTGTACAAACAGTTTGAAACAAGGTCTGTTCCAATGTTGGAGGGCCACAAGAGAGAGATGGTGTATGTTCTCTCGGCTGAGTCTGCATTCACAGAGAAAACAAGGCACAACAAAAATGTTGACCTCTGGCACATGCGACTAGGGCATGTCAATTATGAAAAGTTGGGCCAGATGATGAAAAAGGAAACAGCAAGTGGGCTGCCCAGTCTTGAAGTAAGGCCCGATTCGGTATGTGCAGGCTGCCAATATGGCAAAGCCCATCAGCTTCCCTACTCAGCCTCTACCTCATGTTCAACGGCACCTCTCCAATTGGTTCATACTGATGTTTTTGGACGTGTTAAGCAGCAATCAATTGGAGGTATGTGGTACATGATCACGTTTATTGACGATTTCTCACGTTATGTTTGGGTTTTCTTCCTGAAAGAAAAGGTGGAAGCACTGTCCAAGTTCAAAGAATTCAAGATGATAGCTGAACGTGAAACGGATAATAAGATTAAGGTGCTTCGATCTGATAACGGTGGGGAGTATTTATCAAAGGAGTTCTCCGATTATCTAAATGATTCTCGAATAAGAAGGCAACTCACATGTCCTAATACACCGCAACAAAACAGTGTCTCGGAGAGGAAAAATCGACACCTAGGCGAAGTCTCAAGAAGCATGATTCATGGAAAGAATGTCCCTGGTCGTTTTTGGGCGGAAGCCATGAAGACCGCAGCCTACGTCATCAATCGTTTACCACAATAAGGATTGAAGTTTAAGTCACCATATGAAAAGTTGTTTGGGATCAAACCTACTGTAAGTCATTTACGGGTTTTCGGTAGTGTTTGTTATGTTTTTATCCCTAATCATCTCATGAACAAGCTTGATAAAAAGGTTGTTAGGTGCATCTTTGTGGGATATGATTCACAACGTAAGGGTTGGAAGTGTTGTGATCCAACAACCAACAAGTGTCACGTATCCCGTAATGTGGTGTTTGATGAAGCATCCTCTTGGTGGTCATCCGAAAAAGAAGCATTGCCTGATACACGAGAACTAAAAGAAAGTCTTCAAGCTACACAGATTAATTTGAGCTTTGAAGAATCAGATAGTGAAGGTGGGGGAGAAAGCAGTGAGCATCAAGTTCAAGAAACCAGTGAAGAACCTCCTATTCAAGAGCTTCGAAGATCCACTCGGGTTCGCAAACAAAACCCGAGGTATGCAAACTGGGCTGCTGTTGAAGACATCTCAGAACCGGAATCCTTCGAAGAGGCACGCCAAAATGAAGGATGGATGGCGGCCATGAAACGTGAGATGGACGCACTAGTTGAGAGCCAAACTTGGGAACTTGTCCCACTTCCAGTTGACACTAAACCTATTACATGTAAATGGGTGTATAAGGTTAAGCGCAAACTGATGGGTCGGTTGAAAGACTAAAAGCACGTTTAGTTGCCCGTGGGTTTACACAACAACCGGGGGTTGATTTTGAAGAAACTTTCAGTCCAGTAGCGAAATTGACGATGGTGCGTGTGATCTTGGCTTTGGCGGTCAACAAAGGATGGCCTCTTTGGCAAATGGATGTTCATGATGCCTTCCTTTATGGAGACATAGATCGGGTCATATACATGGAACAACCTACCTGGTTTGAAAGTCCTACTCATCCGAGGTACGTTTGTAAACTCAAGAAAGCTATTTACGGTTTGAAACAGTCACCACGTGCGTGGTTCGGTAAAATAGCAGAATTTCTTGAACACAATGGGTTCTCGAGCACCTCTGCTGATGCGAGTTTATTTGTAAAACGCATTGGATCAAGGGTGGCTATAATTGTAATTTATGTGGATGATTTGGTTCTAACCGGTGATCTTGAAGGAGAGTTAAGCCAGCTCAAGGAGAACCTGAAAACACGGTTTAAAATGAAGGATATGGGCCTGCTCCAACACTTTCTTGGGTTGGAGATTCAGTATGAAGAAGATGGTTTAATTCTGCACCAACGGAAATATGTTCGCGACTTAATCAGAAAGTTTGGTATGGAAAATGCCAAGTGTGCTTCAACACCAATTGAACCAAATGTAAAGCTATACGCAGATGAAGGAATGGAGGTCAATGATGCTACTGAGTATCGTAAAATAATCGGTAGCTTGATCTATTTAACATTGACCCGACCCGATATTGCCTTTACCGTTGGTGTTTTAAGCAGGTTCATGCAAACTCCTAGAAATCCACACAAGTATGCAGTTAAAAGGACTTTAAGGTATCTAAAGTATACGGCTTCGGTTGGAATTAAGTTCACAAAATCAGCTGCATCGAGCCTTGTCGGGTACTGTGACTCGGACTTTGCAGGTGACCCAGACATGCGAAGGTCGACTTCAGGCTATGTTTTCATGGTGGGCTCTAGTCTAGTTTCTTGGAGCAGCAAAAGGCAACCTACTGTTGCATTGTCGACTACAGAAGCCGAATACCGAGCTGCTGCTGTAGCAGCTCAAGAACTCGTATGGCTTGTTCAATTGTTGAAGGATCTGAATCAAGAAGTTAAGCAGCCAGTGAAGCTATTCTGTGATAATCAGCCGGCAATTCAGTTGGCAAAGAATCCAACTTTTCATGCCCGTACTAAACACATAGAAATACACTACCATTTTATTCGAGAGAAGGTGTTGCAAGGTGATATCGATATTCAACATGTTGATACAGAAGAACAAGTTGCTGATCTGTTTACCAAAGGTCTTCAATTGTCAAGGATGAAGAAGCTCTGCACTCTGATGAAGTTAAAGGATGTTGAGGTTGAGGGGAAGTATTAAGAGTCAACCTCAAATTAGTTTGGTTTTCTTTATTATTATTTGTTTGCATGGTTGCACGTGTGAATTGAAACATGTGCATAATTGTTTGATTTATGTTACCGTTTTGATTAGTCAAAGTAGTTATGAGTCAGTCCTAGTTTAACGGAGTCAGCCTAAAGATCAGGTAGTGGGGTATTGGACGTTAGACATGTTTTGTTTTTGGTTCTATTTAAAGGATTGTAACTTAGTTTATTTTTGCATCGAATAATAGCAGAACATTAGACCACTTCTGTGTTCTTGGTTTATAGCAGATTCTCCAAATATCTTATCACTTGTTTGCACAGTCGATTATTAGTATTGACTCTTGATTCAACAAGATGAGTTGCATTTATAGTCAAATGTCTAATTCCAAAAACAGAAATTATCTTTGTTGTCCATGTGTTATATATATAAAACAAGTTTTGTTAGTATGTTCTTTCTTTCACTTACTGTGCCCATATTAGTTTTGCTTACAGAGGAGGCTGAAATTTTTATGCCTTCTCAAATATTTCAAATCTTCTATCACCATTATAAGAATCCGGTCTTTATATGATTTTCATCTTTGGATCCTAAAGTTTTCGTTTGCAAATTTTTATTTGTCGACGTTAATGACCAAAATACCAATGGAGGGGGGGGGGGGGGGGGTGATAACTGGTCAAAATTGGTATTTTTTTAGTGCTTGTCCAAATGTTTTTCGAGACTGGTTAGACAGACTTGCAAACAACTTTCGTTATCTTGAATTTATAATCAATTAATGTGCAAAGTATGAATACAAAACTACAATATGATAATAATATTAATCTTTTTAATAAACTGATTCAGGATGTCTTATGCATTTAAAATCACTTCTACAACCTAACCCGTATATAAACTTACAACGCAACCTAAATAGACCCATTTTTAGTAAAACAAGTTGAAAAACCTCTAATACAATTTTATGTGAAGCGAAATAACCTTAGCTATGGTTCTCTCCAAGTCTCAAGATACCAAATATTATAATTTTTCCTACTTTCTCTAAAAAGGGACACCTAAGAACCCCTTTCAGAGTTACTTAGGGCATGTAAACAGTGTTAACCAACTTCATTAGTAAGGGAAATCAGCTTCTTCCCTAATATCATGCTCATCTTAAAAAGTCAACATTTGACCTTCGAATCTTGACAATATGTTAACATGAAAATTATTTTCAGGCACTCAATGCTGCTGCAGCCCTGTTGGTGAGCGGGCATGTAGACAACCTAGGAGAGGGAGTGGCTGTGGCCCGTGAGACGTTAGAATCCGGAAAAGCGATCAAAACCCTTGATTCATGGATAGAGATCTCCAACAACTCGATGGTAAGTCCATTTTTGTTCTTGAAAGTTAGCAACTAAGGGTTGGGTTGGTGGGTTGTGTAACAGGTCAAAACATTTAAGATTCATCTGAAACACATTTAATCCATACTCTTTTACTAACATTTAGTTTGTGAAAAATTCATTACAAAATATAAGTTCTTTCAAGGATAACTTGCTATTTTTTCTAACGAACTGATTTGGAGGTTTTAGGCATTAATAATACACTTTTGGCTGCTTTGACCCGTTTGATAATATCATAAGTGAATGGGTCAAAATAGCGACCCGTATGAATTGCAGTGCTTTCAGTTTGGTGATGCATTAGCCCTTGATGTATTTGCAGAATGTTGAATTAATGGCATGAACTTCAATAAAGGAATTGTGATTTTTGAAGGTGAGAAATGTGTAGAATTTTTTGCAGGCTGTTTAACAAACAAAAAGACAACAGTTTCTTGAAGTTTTCTTTTATATCAATTTTAGGGTTTATAATGTTCTTTAAGTCTATGTTTTTTAAAAACCCTTATCCTACAGATATTATAGAAAAAATCCTCTAGCTTTTTTTATATTTCTTGTTTGTTTTTGTCTAAGTGACATTTCTTTTTCTTTTTAGTGTTTATGATGAACCAGCGGGGTTATTCAAAATAACAAGATGACTTGTGATTATTGTTTCTATGGAAATTTGAATAAACTTCACTATTATAGTTTTTTCGGTCAAATCATAAAGGCATTACTTGGCTAGAGAACTTTAAGTGACTTTAGTGAAATACTTGAGAAACTTGGTTACTATTATATAAAATTACCTCTTATAATTACTTAGGAACTTATTTCGTTTAATATACATTATTTTACAAATTTCTGAATACACCCTTATGACATACTTTAATATATGTTTTGGTATAAGTTTTGATCAATACTAAACCTAGTCAAATATAAAATAATTATTTGTCTTCTCCACATTAATACGTTTTGATATAAAATAAAATTTATTTAAAACGGGCTGCCGCAAAGCACGGAAGGTGAATATTAGTAGCAAGCTAACTTATAAAAGATAACCATATCTATGACCAAGCCCAGTATATCTCGTCCATAATGATGCTATTGATAGGGTATGTGGAGGGTGAGATATAGACAAACATTTTCTTTTTCTAGGGATATAGATGTTGCTTTCAATGAGACCCCTAGTTTCTAACGAAGACAATATGATCAAAGCACACAATAAGAAGATAACACAATGGTCGGAAGACAATTAAAATATAGTAAGCCACTAGAAGTATGTGATGAGCAACATTGTACAATGAAGGACAAGAAGTATATAGATACACAATGACAATAAACAATCACGCAAGACAAAGTGAGTAATCAATATTTAGTAACAAATACAAAATAAATATACAATAAGCGGCAATATTACATATCTATATAATTTGTGAATGTTAGCTACACTATAGATTTAAAAACTTTTATATTGACCACAAAACTTTAGTTTTTCAATTAACCACTCATTTTCAAACCTTTTTAAACACAAGTAATCCTTTCATATCATTTTGTTACTTTCTTTTGGTGATTGAAATAGTTAATATTTAATATTTTTATTGCTCACATTTGCTATAATAATTATTCTTAAATATATTTTGTGTTATTCTTATAACTTTTAAAATGTAATATTTTTTAAAATTTCAAATATCTCATTGTAGAGTGTTTATTTTTATTTATGTTTCAACAAGTTTTTTAAATAATTCTTAATATATACATGTTACGCATGATTATTTTTATCTATGTTTTGATATAAGTTTTATTAAGATTGAACATGTCAAATATAATATATTTTTAATTATTCCGTCACGTTTACATTTAAATATTGTTAAAAATCAATTCGTCACCGCCGCATAGAGCGGGTGAAACCCACTAGTTTAGTAACAAATACAAAATAAATATACAATAAGCAGCAATATAGTATAATAAATAAGCAATAAATATATAAAATTGACAACAAGAAACACATAATGTGTTACAATATACAATGATCAAGCAAGAGCATAAATGCAATGAACGAGTCAGGTATTAACATGCATGGTGTAGTTGCTAAGACACATTCAAACCCTCCCCTAAACATCATTAACCATATAGTAAGGGTCTCCAATGCTCCAACTGGCGTTCTCACCGGCCTCCTTTTCACATGCCCAAACCATCTTAATCTTTTCTCCCTTATCTTGTTCGCAATAATATCTCTCCCAATATATCTCTAAAAACCTTATTTATTATCCTGTCTAACCTTGTGTGCTCACACATCCACCTCAATATTCTCGTATCCGATACTTTCATACGGCGTGCATGTGCCTTCTTGATGGCCAAACAATCTTTTCCATATAGCATAGTTGGACGTGCCACAACTCCATAAAATTTTCTCTTTAACCTAGTTGGGAAGTTCCTATCACACAATGGACCTGAAGCCGCTCTCCACCTACACCAGCTTGCCTGAATTCGACTGCGGCACCATGAGGCCTACTATGGTGATCTGGGTGTCACCGTCATATCCTATTTCATTGAAATTACAATACGGGTACACGACTTTTAGTGATTGATCCTTAGACCTTTTCCCTCTAAAGCTGCCCGCCACTCTTCCAATCATATGTTCAGACTTTGTTTAATGTCATCGAGTAAGATGATATCATCCCGCAAAAAGCATGCACCGCAAAGCTGTCTTTTACATCGACTTTGACAACTCATCTAGGATTAGCACAAATAGGAGCGAGCTCAATGCAGACCCTTAGTGAAGGCTAACCCCAACATAGAAGGAATTAGTATCCCCCAACAGACTCACGAACTGTAGTTTGAGTCCGAGCAAGACTCCTTGTGTCCACTTGAGTTTGTCTTTATGACTCTGAGAGTTTACTTCGCCACTTAAGTAATGGTGCTCTCCATAGCCGATGGCATCTAGTTTATGTCCCCACTTACGTAAGTACATGTCACCATTATTACGTCATCCCTAACCATTGTAATGTTGTTGCCTTTAAAGTTTCCCCATCTAATCCCGAGTTTCATTTTTTTTTCTTCATGTGTCCCTTGATCAACTTTGTCATGTGGCTATACATGCCATCAATAACCGGTGTTAAGTCACTACAGTCTCCCCAAGTATAACCCTTGGAGTCCGTCCAACATCGTCTATCTCCTCGTCTTGTGAGTAGATAGTCAATAAGTGTGTTACATCCCCCCTACTGCTAAAAGTAATCAAATGTGATTCTACATTCTTGAAGGACAAGTGTATAATACCTAGTCATGCACACCGCAAAATCTAAAAAATCTCTACTGAGTTCATTCCTATCGCCAAAACCAAAGCCTTAGTGAACTGACCAAAAACTAACGTTGTTCTTACCAATCTGACCATTAAAATCTCCTCCTATAAACTTTTTCTCCTCTCTAGGTATAGTCACAACCGCTAAATGTAAACAATCCCAAAACTCTCTTCTCTTGATCCTCGGGTCTTACTTGTGTCATGTATGCGCTAATCACAGTCTACTTCCTCACCTAATATTAACCTCAACACCATAAGTCTATCACTACGTCTTTTGTGATCGATCACATTTTTGTTCTAATTCTTCATGTGTTGATACTCATGATCTAAGTGTAGCCTTCATAATAGTGATCCTCGTAGTAACGTTCCATGATAATTATTGCATTAAAAAAGCTAAAACGAAAATGATCACATGCATAAGATAAAAAAATAAGTGGAAAAATAGATAGATAAAATGACGAAATAAGGTTTACTAATGTAAAAAAACAAAAGAAAAAGGACGAGAGGAAATTACAATAGAAAATGACAAGAGAAAAAGGACAAAAGGGAAGGATAATAGTAAAATGACAAAAAAATAATAATAAAATTTGCAAACAAGTAATAAAAATGAATGGCTAAATCAATCATAATATTTTTTAAAATTTTCTAGTCCTCGGCAACAGTTACACCAAAAAATTGATATGCGTTCTATAAATACACTTCACACTTATTGGGGTTTTAAATTTATAAAAATAATTTCAAATTCTACTAACCACAAACGTATAGGCAAACATACATGTCAGACGTGCAATATAATGTTGATAAAAAAAACGAGTATCGGCTAGAGACAATGAAACTATTGATAGTAAACCATTGTGAATATCTAGTCAATAAAATAAATATGGAGTTGATTACATAGATATGTAAAGTAAACAAATAACAATCAACGTAAACAACCAATTTAATTAAAAAAATATTAGTCAAGAACCTCTAAATTAGTACGTGAAAACATGTATAAGAAAGATAGAAAAACATAATTATAGATGCTAATGAGGCTCCCATCATGGACAATTCTTTAGAAAGTTATGATGTTAGTAACCACCTAAAACCATTTTGTGAAAAAACAAAAGATAGTTGTTATAAAATATTATATTGATTAGATTATTTATCCATTAGAAATCACATGATCTAACAACCATTTAGAAAGTTAACACGAAAAACACACTAACCACCTACGGTTAGCGTCATGTATTTTTTTTAACTTATGACATCCGTACTGTGATTATGTAAACTAATTTTACGTCGGCAAGCCTTAGATAAACATAAACAATGATATGTCAAAATCATAACAATCATAATGACCATCAATGTATAT
The DNA here is from genome assembly GCA_025506415.1 of Flaveria robusta. NCBI lineage: Eukaryota > Viridiplantae > Streptophyta > Magnoliopsida > Asterales > Asteraceae > Flaveria > Flaveria robusta. Next base: position 23,881,636 of record CM046475.1, read on the forward strand.
ATAATTGGGTGCACGTTTTTGAGTCATTCCTTGTAATTAAAACTTCATTTGCTAATTCATTTTTTCATATACCATGATGATGCACAAAGACATAAATGTGCATGGATGATTATTGGAAACTTCGTGGTTGACTATTAATCATAAGTTTGAATAGAATTCAAGGCTCAGGTTACACACAGTCATTAAAAGATAAACTTGATGCTCTTTTAACAATAACCTACATTGCTATTACTTGCACGTGTTTATCAACCAATAGCTTCATCTTCCCTGAAATGATAATAGGAAACTTAGCCGATCATTGTGTTAATTATAACACTAGAGCTTAAAATAACCACAAAATGACATGTCACCTTAAGAAAATAAAAATGAAGAATAGGTTGAAAGATTAATGATTAAACTACAAACAATTACAAAAGCTAAATGTTTAAAAACACTACTATGAATATAAAGTATTGAAAAGATGGATAAGTTAGAAATCTGGTGAAATTTAAAGAGAAAATTATTAAAGTTTCCTACAAAAACTACATACAAATGATATGGAAAAGCCTCTAAATAGGTGAATAAGGGTGTGCGGTCGTGCACATGGACGTAGTTGCACAACCTAGTTGCATCTCTAAATAGACATCACATGTTGTCATTTTCCTTCGACCATTGTCCACATATATGCCCTGCTACTTATGAGCCAAAGGTGGCAAGTATTATCGTTAACTAAGAAGTGTGGTCGTGAAGGTGGGAGGTACGAACTGATCATGGCATGGGAACTGAAAATAGAGTCAGTGCGGTCGGGCATTGCGTAGATGATTCTGTGCTTTTTAATGTTTCAAAATTTTCTTTCTTTTTTATTATTAAATTTCACTGAATATCACCAAGTAACATTTTAATGTGCATAAAATAATAACTAAAACAATTAAGCACCTTAAATGCCGGCTTAGCTGCCAATAGTATCTAAAACGAGGTAAAATCGTGTGGAATGCATATATAAAATGAATCACATAATTAGGTGTTACTTTTATAATCATCCTTTATGAAACATACTTAGTTTACTTTTTAATTATTTATTAGTAGAACTTGTTGTATTTGAACTAATGATTGTGTGTGTAAATGATAATATACGTTCACAAACAAGACTTTACACCCTTTTGTTGATTTTTTTCTGGTTACCTTATTTTATTTAAAGTTTGCAACTTTTACATACGATATAATTTTTATATAAAGATTACACTATAAAAATGAGTGTTTTATCTCTAAAACGAGTACGATATCCAGTGGCGGAGCTTGAACTCCTTCATAGGGGGGGCGGGGTCGAAATTAATTTTTTTTAGGGGGGGCGAACTCGATATTTATACAAAAATTTACAGTACCTGGTCAAAAATTTACACTATCGGACTAAAATTTAACACTACTGGCGAAAAAAACAGGGGGGGCGGCGGCCCCCCCCGGCCCCTATTAAGCTCGCCATTGACGATATCGTTATAAAAAGAAAAAAAATATTACGTTTTTTAGCTCATATAATTTCTACTCGTACTTGTGTCTTTTAATTTGTTTGAGGTGTTACTTGTCGGTCAAAGTTTTACTGATAATATTTTCCTAATACATCATATTATTATTTAATGAGTTGTTGAATTTTAATAATCTCAACTTTCATTTATTAGCCAGAATTAATCCAAATTCATGAAATGTTATACATACATTTTCAACTTTGAGTTTATTTTTTTCCAACGATTCCTTACTAACTGATAGTTAACCCTTTTGTTTTTGGATGACGTGAACTGCATATGTGACCAAAACACTAAAAAGAAAGTTGAAATATACCATATGGTCCATCAATTTAAAACTTTTGCATCCTTAAACACATCAATTTTCACCTCCTGATTTGAACTAGTTGATTTGTTGAAGATAGATTTTGGGTGACGATGAAAGCTAGACACCGGAAAACGAATCAGATAGAGGCTGGGTGGGGTGAAGTTGAAAATAATGTTAAGTTGACCACATTTCAACAAAATATGAACGGCAACTAACTTTCAATTAGTATTGAATCGTTAAAGGAAAATAAGCTCAAAGTTAGTATCTGTAAATATTTTTTTAGTTGGAATTAATCCCGACAAATAAGCAAAAATTAAGATTATTAAAATCCAATAATTCTTATTTAATAAGAAAAATAATAGAAAAGTATAAACTAAACGCCTACAATGATGACAAATCTCGTTGCTCATTTTTATTTGATAAAATTACAGAAAACGTCCTTTAGGTTTATAGAAAATTACAGATATAATCCTTTAAAATACTCTAATTATCGTTTATGTATATTTTTTGTAACAGATTTCGTCTTTATAGTAACAGGCGTTAAGTATCTTTGTTAAGTCAAGTGCATTTTAGTATTTTTACCTCTTAAAGGACTATTATTGAAATTATAACCTAAGATAAAGGATGTTTTTTGTAATTAGTTTTTACTTTATTAATAATTATTTTATTAAATATAAAATTTAGAAATAGAACAACTTTTTATTAATTTAAAAAACACTACTCCTAAAACACAATAGAATCCTATAAAAACACATTACAATCCTAATTACAATATATATTAAAAAGCAACTTCACTGCTACAGTGAAGTTTGCTTTTTAATATATTGGCCACACAATTATGTAAAATGCATTTAAAAGTTTGTGTTTTTATATATTGATCACATATTTTTATAAAATGTATTTAAAACTTAAATTTTAATTAGGATTAACAACAAAGTTTTATATTTTTGCTTTTTGACACAAAAGTTTACTTTTTTTGTTTTTCGGTTCAAACATTAGAATCGGTATTCGATATTATCGGAACCGGCATCGGTATACGCTTTTGTGGTTTCCGATGAGCCAACTCGACAACGAAGAAAGTCACGGTAGCGTAAGACAAAGGAAAACAAGCAAACTTCCGTACGCGTAACGCAGGTGAAGTTTGCTTTTTGACCACAAACGTTTATTTTTTTGTGTTTTTGACGTCAAACATTAGTATCAGTATTCGGTATTTAATCAAACTGGTATTGGTATACGCTTTTGTGGTTTTCGATGAGCCAATCCGACAACGAAGAAAGTCAAGGTCGCGTAAGACAGAGAAAAACAACCAAACTCCCGCGCGCGTAGCGCGGGTTAAAACACTATTTAATATTAAATCACACTTAATATCAATCGAACACCATTTGTTTAATCGAACAATCGCGTTTGACTGATGACCACTCAATAAATTCAGACCCATGAAATTTATTTAAATGTAGAATATACTTTTAGTTAAATAAACATAGAAGAAACGCTTAATGAAATTTACTCAAAACTTAATAAAAAAACTAGTTATGTGCAACCATCTATATTAATCACTATTATATCTTATATTAAAAAAAATAAGTTTAAGGTAGTAAGATATAATTATATAAAATTGTAAAAAAATATGAAAAAGTAAAATATATAGAGTTAACCCTGAATATTTTAATTAAATAATTAAAAAAGTATTAAAAAATATTAAGTTATTAATTATTTTTTATTATATAACTATAATATATATTATTAAATGTTATGATAAAAATTTATTAATTTGTATTTAATATCCATATTAAAATAAAATAATATATATTAAAAAGTTATATGTATATTAAAAAGCTAATTACAAAAAAACGTCCTTTAATTTAGGTTTAGAATTTCAATAATATTTCCTTAAGAGATAAAAGATTAAAATGCCCTTGACTTAAAAGAGAAATCTAATGTGCGTTAGTCTAAAGCACGAAATTTGTTGTAAAAGTATACATAAAAGATGGACTAGATTAGTTTTTGAAGATAAAAGATGATACTTTAATCTCCATCTCCATACTCTAATAAAAAGGTATCTAGGAGGGACACATGTCAACACTATATTCTTCCTCACCAATTTTTTTCCGCTTCTCTCTCCTATTTAATAATCATATTAATTACTAATAATATTATTTAATTTTTATATTAAAATATTTTTTTAATAAATTAAGAAATAGATCTTTTTACTAATGTTATTTCTAAGAAAATAATTTTTTATAAAATTAGAAAACTTTTTAGAACATCAAACTTTTTTAAAAATATAAAATATTTTATAATTAATGTTTTTAAAAAGTAAATATTCTATGAATAAAAAATAATTAAAACTAAGAGTTATAATAAGAAAGTTTGTAAGTATGACATTTTTTAAAACGTTTGTTTTGAAATAAATTTTTTATATTTATTATAAGAAAAATTTCAATCATATCTTATTTTAGAATATCGATTTATAATTAATAAATTTTTATTATATTTAATATTTTTTTAGTCAACCCGTGTAATCCACGGATTTACTAAAGCTAGTTTTATATAAACGTAAATTATATTTTTTTTATTTTTGTCTTTTTATTTATATATATAAGTATAAAGATAAAGATTCTGAAACTTTAAAACTAACGATTTTTACTTGTTATTCTTGTCCGTTAACCATTTCAACCAAACCCACCCTTAAAAGCATCTTTTCAGACCACTTTCCTTTATTCTCCGACGAAATCGCCGTCGATCGCCACCGGAGATCGATCCTTCACCACCGCATACAAGCCGTTTGTCTCCACCGTCGCTTTCATCTTCACCGAACTCTTTGCATATCTCCAAATAAGTGAAATATTGCAAACTATTGGTGAATGCGAAAACCCTAATTCTTTCCCCTTCACAACGTTTCCTATATTCTTCTTCAAATTCCATTAATCAGGCTTCTATATGTAAATAGGCAAGCACACTGGTATGAATTTACACTCCTAATTTCTGATTGTTTCTAGTTATATGTATTTTTTTTATATGTTAATTAGGGTTAACGGTGAAATGCGAAAACAAGAGTTGTTTTCGCTTTCTCAGATTAGATTCAGGTAAAGCTACATTTTGACTTACAAAAAGTCAGTTTTCTAAGTTGGAAATTTATCTGGATTTTGTGAATTTTGAGGTTAGATTACTCTCAGGGATTCAAATTAGCTACATTTTGACTTACAATGTAAAAGAAGTCATAAATGTGATGAAGGTAGATCATACCTATGCCAAGTTAATTAATATGGCGTCAAGGAATTGTGACCTTTGAGAATTTGAGTGTTTTCTAAGACTTGTGCTATTTATAGTTGATTAGTAAACTGTGCAGAAATGTTTTGCTGCATAATCAAAATAGCCATTCGTAGTATTTCCTTAACTATAATAGGTAACATAATTTATTTCATGATAAAGCAAACTCACTCACTGCACTGCATAACAGTTACCTGCAAGTAATCTATACAGGTAATTGTGACTTTTGAGTTTGTAAGACTCGTGCTATTTATGTTTAATTAGTAAGTTGAGCAAGAATGTTATTTTGCATAATCAAAACAGAACATTCATAGTATTTCCTTAACTAACATAAAACAAGCATACCTAGTAAAGGTCCCACTCAAATAGTGGGGTTTGGAGAAGGTGAGACGGGGACAAGTCTTACCTCTACCCCAAAGGATAGAGAGACTGCTCCAAGAGGGACCCAACAAGTATTTCCTAAACTAAAATAGGTAATGATATTATTTTCATAATAAAGCAACTCTATAAATAGGAATTAGGGGAAGACAAACATCATGCTTGATGTGATTATTCCTATTAAGAGTTTAGGGCTTGCATTTCATTAGAGAAAATCTACCTCCCGAAAGCAGGCTGATTTTGTATTTAATTCGTTTTTTTTTTTTTGTTATTTTCAATAAGTAATCATATGGGTTGGTTTTATCACTTTTTTCAAAATATATGAAATCACATTTTCCTGGAAGACGCTAATCGACTTCCCATTTCCTGAATGCCTGTTGCAGTGACTGAAATATTCTGAATGAACATTTCTAAATTAGTTATTGGTAATGATGGTGCAAACATGGATGCTAATGGTGTTAAATTGGAATCGAACTTACTCAACATATCAAATCAATTAAAACAGCCCCATACTGTTGTCTCTAGAGGTAGAAGATTTGAAGAAAATTGGAGCTCTAGTGAGACTCCTTTCTTGGCTCAAGAACAGTCAACAGCTGATGACACGAAACATTGTTCTACGTCACCAATTTGTGAAGCCCCTATAATTCGGCAATTCTGGAAAGCTGGAGTCTACAATAATGAGCTTAATTCTAAGTCCACAACTCAATGTATCTTTCAGTCTCATGTTTACGTTTGTTTTCTATTCTAGAGGTGGTGGGTTGGTAACAATATAACGAGGTTGGGTTGCATTACTTTTAGCACAGGTTGGGTCTAGTTTGGTTGACCCACAAACTTTTTGCTGTTAGTAGTAAATGCATTAAATGATTTCAAAATTCATATTATTACAATAATATCGATTCTAAAAAGAAATGATTTTAGAAGCTTCGTGAATTATAAATACAATTTGGGTGAGCCATTTGTTCCATTTGTCATTTAGCTAATTTATTCATGTGATTGTTAGAGATAAACGATAACTTGAATGAGTGGGTCACAATTGCCACTTCTACTATTTCCCATCATGGTTATCTTGTGTGTAAATTACAATATAACTTTGATGAGTGAATAACCTCGGCAAATTAATAACTTATTTCAGGTCCTGAATTGTTATTATCATCAATATAAAAACCCTCACTAAATGAATTTACTTTCTGGTCCTTTTTAAGGTTTCGTTGTATGTATGTTTAATGTATCTTATGACAAAATGATATTGCAGCTGGTTCGACTTATCTACATATACACCCAAGATTTCTTCACTCTAATGCTACTTCTCACAAATGGGTTTTTGGTGGTATGTTGAGCTTCACCTTGATGATGTAAAGTATATATCGTAGTGTCGTATAGGCATATACAGTCATAAATTCAACATATGTTTGATAGAAACATGTTTGGCTAATTTTTTGTTTTGCTTTTGCAGCTGTAGCAGAGCTTATTGACAATGCTGTGGATGAGGTAACATAACCACTGCTGATTTCACACCTTTATATTGGAGATTGTATTACTGTCATATGTTACATGATTCCAAATCATTTCTATCCTGCACCCAATGACAGTGAAGCCCTTGAAAATAGAACAAGAATGTCTTCATACCGCATCATAAACAAGTTAACCATATCACATTGTCATTAAAATGAATTAGGAAGTAGAATGTATCCAAGTGACACCTCTAATTGGTACATTTCATATTTTACATTATGAATGCATGAGATTTTTCATGGGCTTAATATTTTGCTCATATCTGTAGGTGACAAAATCGGGTTGGGTAGCAAGTGTTACAAAAATCGGCATTAATCGCCGATTAATCGGAAATCGGCCCCCCACCTAGTAGATTTTTGCTAATCGGCCAATTAATCGCTAGGCGGTCAACGGTGGTCAAAATCGGACCTAGGCGGTCTTAATCGGCCAAAAATCTGCAATTCCGGCAAAATTCCGGTAGGGTTCCGGCGAGATTCCGGCGGCTTTCAAAAAATCCGGCCAAAACTCGGAAAATCCAGCCAAATATGTGTTTTTATTTATAAAACTGAACTTTTTTTATTAAAATTTCATATTAAAATGTGTGTATTTATATATAAAACTAAAAATTATATATAAAAATTCCAATCCGATTAATCCCGACTAATCCCGATTAATCCCTAGTCCCTACCTCGCCGCCCGACTAGCGCCTAGCGATTTTTACAACATTGGTAGCAAGTCAAAATGAGTAATGTTGGTGGGGGTCGAAATGGGTTGGGTCAGGTTGATGCAAAATAATTTTGTCACAATTTCTATTCTTTTGTAAATATTTAGGAACAATCACTCTCCTAGCCTGAGTTTTTAAGAAATCTGCATTTAAGTATTTAATGCAAATTTTAATTAGTAATTTCACAGAATGTCATTTTACCTTAATGCATTAAGTGCCAATCGAATGTGAACACCTGGAAGATGTTATCATAAGGGTAACTAAGTGTAACATGGGAAATTAGTAAAATATGACAAACATTTTAAAATTTGACAAATGTTTTAGGACGGAAGGAGTATATTTCCAATTTTATGTATATTTCGTGATAACATTTTAGGAAATATACATCTAACCAGTTTTGTTTTTAGCTTTTCTTATATGATTTATCATACATAACCCAAGTCAACCCATTTATAAGTGAATGGGTTGAAATTTCCACCCCTTCCTTATCCTCTAAATGTTGTTAGTTTAAGCAGCATATGTTCCATATAGGCATCAATAATGGCTTTTGTTTTCTTCCAAATATTGGGAGGTTAAGATCCTAGGATTTCCATGTTCAAGGACTAATAACTCTCGTATCTTCTATAAGAATCACATAGTATTATCAATTACTTCTGTACTGCAACTATGGGCAAAAGTCAAAGACCCACGACCTCTGTTGTTTACCATTTTATGAATTCTTTTGTTGATATTTTACTGTATGCTTCTTCATATCATTTCATATTATACTGTAGATACAAAAAGGGGCCACATTTGTAATTATAGATAAAACCGTAAACCCTAGAAATGGAAGCCCGGCGTTGTTAATTCAAGGTAGCATATCTCTACTCGTGAAAAATGTTTTGTTCATTATTTTATGCTAAAATGTCGTGACATGATTTTTTTCTTTTTAATTTTAAACTAGATGATGGAAAAGGGATGGATCCAGAGGCAATGCGCCGCTGCCTGAGTTTTGGATTTTCAGATAAATCATCAATAACAGCGATTGGGAAGTGTATGTACATTCTCTTCTAGTAAATAAATTTTTCCTATTTATCCTAATTTATTTATACACTTGGTAATGTTCAGATGGAAATGGCTTTAAGACCAGTACTATGAGGCTTGGAGGTGATGCCATTGTTTTCAGCCGTAACCTAGCTAACAGGTTTAGTTTTAATCTGGTTCCACTGTTTCAGATTATCAACATTAATGAGTATTTACATTAAAGGCGGCAATGTGAGAAGGTTTGGTTGTCTAGACTGTGAATTGATAAAACTTAATTGAGTTCATTCTTAATCAACCGACACATATATAAAGGATGGAAGCAAACAATTAGGCCTAATTCTAAGGAACTAATTAAGGATATAATACAATAGAATATTGACTATGACAGCTCTACAAAATATACAATAATAAAGAATATAACCACCGAAATATGTGTAACATATATTCGGCTAATACGCCCCCTCAGTTGTAGCAAGAGAGGGTCGGAAGCAAAGACTGGACTTGAAGCGGTTGAATAGCTGTCTTGAGAGGCCTTTTATGAATATGTCAGCCTATTGTAAATCTGCTGGGATGTGGAGGACACGAAGAGCACCGATGCGGATTTTTTCACCAACAAAATGAAAGTCGATTTCAATGTGCTTAGTCCGTTGATGCTGAACAGGGTTTTCCAAGAGATACACAACATAAACATTGTCATAGAATATAATCATGATGCCACGGACTGGGACATGCAATTCAAGAAGAAGGTTCGATAGCCAACTAGTTTCAACTGCTGTGTAGGCGACACCTTGATATTCGGCTTCGGCGCTGGAGCGGGAGATGGTGGGTTGGCGTTTGGATGACCAAGAAACAAGATTATCACCCAAAAATACACAATATCCTGAGGTAGAACTGGGAGTCTAGACCATCCCCTAATATGCATCTGAATAGGTAGTGAGTTTCGAAGATTTGGAGGAGGTAATAAGCAAGCCATGATCAAGAGTATCCTTAAAGTAGCGCAAACTATGTTTCAAGAATTGGAAATGAGGCTCCCATATGGCATGCATAAACAAGCACACCTGTTGAACGTGGCGAACCGTAGATACCACGTACGGGGAGCCTGTTTGAGACCATAGAGTGACTTCTTGAGGCGCCACACATGAGTAGGGAACTGATCTTCCACAAAGCCAAGTGGTAGAAACATATACACTGTCTCGTCTAAGTTTCCAAGCAAAAATGCATTTTGACATCCAGTTGATGTATGGGCCAGTTTCGTGAGGTGGCAAGGCTAAGTATAGTCTAGTAAGTAGTTTGTTTTACTACGGGACTAAACGTGTCAAAACAGTCAATGCCAATTTGTTGAGATTTCCCGTTGACAACAAGGCGGGCCTTATAGCTCTGCAGAGTGCCATTAGCATGAAATTTGTGACGAAAGAGCCACATACACAGGATGACATAGGCATCTGTCGATTTAGGAATCAACTCCCATGTGTTATTTTCCATTAATGCCCTGTATTCGTCGGTCACTGCACGATGCCAATTAAGGTCGGATAAGGCTTGGATGTGAGAGTTTGGTACAGGGGAGATGGTGGTAGAAGTGTAGAACACAAGGAGACCGCGGGCATTAGAAATGGCAGCTTTGGAACGTGTGGTCATGGGGTGGTAGGATGAGGAGGCTCGGCTGTTGCTCGTGGGAGATAGTCTGCTGTAGCAGTTTGGGTAGCTAGAAGTTCAATAATAGCAGGGTTGGAGGGGTGGTTGGGAGTTGGGACCGGTTGGATAGGGGTTGTTATGGTGTTTGGTTAACGCGCAGGTTGCTTTGACCTGCGTTGGTCGGTGAGTAGGTGTTTGGAGGCTGTTGTGGGGTTGGTTTGGCGGCAGCAGGAGGGGTGGTAGGCTGGGTGATTGGTGGTGTTGGCGGAATGGAAGTGGGTTGGGGGGGGGGGGTGATAGGCTAGGTTGAAGATGATGAATCTATAAAAACCATGGGTGAGGGATCAGAGTCAAGGAACGAGTAGTCAGGCTGGTCCAAGGAGAAAAATTTTGTCTTCCATCCCCTTTACCTCTTCTGCCTCTACGATTCCATACACCGTGACCCCTTCCTCGACCATGTGTGGAGTAGGAATTAGGGTCACCTTGCAGTGCAGCACTATTGTTAGTGATGATCGGGCGATTGTGATGGAGTGGCAAGAGCAGCTAAAACCGTGGATTGGGAGCCTTGTCGAGCTTCAATCTGTAACACTTCATCATTGAGCATCGTGATTGCCTGATCCCAGTTCACCCATTATGATTAATCAATGAGGCTGTAGTGTTGTACTCTGTTCGAAAACCGCGAACTAGTTGGAGAACCTACGTCGGCCAATTGATTTGCCAGGTCAGTCAAACGCTAGCAATAGTCGTCAATCTATAAGCAGGCCGTGAGGGTTCAATTGCAAAACTTCATTTCTAGGGCCGTAGAGCGAGCCTTCTTGTTGCTCTAGAAATTTTTCTCCAACTTTGACCAGGTTGTGCGAGCAGTGGCTTTGGTGTCAAGGATAGTCATTAACAAATCATCCGAGACTGTGTTGTAAATCCATTGTAGGACCAAGGCATCAAGTTCCTTCCATGCTTGATAATTAGCTGATGTAGGGGCTGGAGCAGGTGTGCCGTCAATATGGTCGGAGACTTTGTAGGCTACTGCTTGTAAGCGGAATCGTTTAATCCAGGAAGAATAGGTAACCTTCGTCCCATCTAGGGTCTGGATTTTTGTCTGGATATTAGTTATAGAGTAGGCAGGATGGAGGGAAGAGGGTTTGGACGAAGGTTCAGCAACATCTTTAGTCATGGCTTATAAGCGGACGAATCCGGCGTGTAGAAGTAGAGGGTGATTAGAAAAAAAATAAGGAAGAGAGGGTATTCAAAACCTTAGCTCTAATACCATAAAAGATGTTTATGGTGTGAATTTTTGACTTGTATAGAATGATCAAAAGCCCTTTAAATAGGGAACAATACCACCGTAAATATAGAAGAGATATATAATCATTCAAATTATGCAATACACATCTATTCCTAATATATAGGCATGATAATCGGGTGGCAAACAGCTGGCATACAGCCATAATAATCGGCTGTCTAAGATAGTTATCATATGAAACATGATTACAAAAACTATATTGTTACAGTAATAATCTATGGTTTTTAATGTAAGGATTTAAGAGGTTGTATGCGTTAAAAATACATCTTGTTGGCCACTTTCAACCTGTTTCTTTTCTAACTATTTTTTTTTTCCTGATTAACCTTTTGAGATAAAACATAACCCACATCTGTCCACTAATTGAAAATGTCATCTCTAATTCTTTGATATTGCTATTTTCTGTGAAGTTTTATAGTTTGAGTGATATGTGGGCAATTAAACTTCTTTACGAATCCATTTTTCTACTAAAGGAGCATCAATGAGTTTTAAATATGTTTGCACCATTAATGTGTCAGAGTGCTCTTTTATTTTCTTCGCCCCTAATCACATTTATAGTTTTATTTCATAGTTGCTTAGCTCCCTAATCTTTTTATGTGCTGTCATTGTTCTTATGAGCAGGAAAATTACTCAAAGCATTGGGCTTCTATCATATACATATCTGACTCGAGAGGGTTATGACAGAATAGTAGTTCCCATGGTAAGACTTTTTGTGCTTGAGTTGAATTGTCAAACTGGTCAAACAGGTTGAATGTCTTCCAAAGTTTATTATTTATATTTTTCTCTTTGGTCCAGGCACACATAAAGTTTATTATTAGTGCTTACAAGTTACAATCTCTTAAATTCATTTATTCAAAAAATTGTATTATTATTATTATTATTATTATTATTATTATTATTATTATTATTATTATTATTATTATTATCATCATCATCATCATGATATTGTTTCCGTATTCATAATTAATGCATTAGTTATTTATTAAAAATAGAAAAATGAATACAAAACCATCCTATTTGTGTATCTTAATCTATTAATATTAAACTTGTTTTCTTGGAAACTGCAGATTCACTATGAGTTTAACTTCATTACGGGATCTTTTGATTCCCTACAATCAAAAGATAATGATAACCCTAATCTAAACCTGTCTATGCTGTTGCAATGGTCCCCATATTCAACAGAAGAGGAACTACTTAAACAAGTAAGTCTGGTCCAACTTCTTGGATCTAGTCTAGAGGAGGCAAGAGGTGCAGGCCTGGTGGATAGGCGAGTAAACACCTTTTGTCCATTTTTGAGAACTAATAATTGATTAATGAATAAATATGATTAGAAAACAGTTGTATGCATTTAAACTACACTCGGTACCATATGGCATACTCCATCTGTAACTATTCTTTTAATTAGATCCTATCTAGGCTAAAGATAACCCAAATCAATCCGGTTAATAATAACTGGTAGAAATTGTTGCCTATATAAACTAGTGTCTGTGGATCAACTGTCTTTTCAATCTGTTAGCATTTCTAGAATCCCTCCCTATGACCTAACAATGGATTTTACAACTTCTCTTCTCATTTTTACGAGTTCTTTAAAGGTGTTGCATATTTGAAAACTATTTTTTTTTAGCATGAGTGCATGACCAATATCACAAACTCCGGGTTTAAAATTTGAATGTAAACTAATTGCGGGGTTACTAACCATGGATTCTCACACCTCATATGCAAAAGAAACATTACTTTTTTCTTCTTTTAAATATTCATTTTATATTTAATTTAGTTTTTCTCTAATATTCTAATAATTGTACTATTTAATACACACACATATCATTTCTCTCCCGAAATTTTTTTTATTAAATTTGAGTTGTATTCAACATAATCAAAATGAGGTGACATACAATAGGAAGACAAGAATATAAATTTGTTTATATTGAGTTATGAATAGGTTTAACTTCACATTTTATGTCATTTAAGCTTTATAGTTTATTGGATCAGGGCCACAAGTATTAAAGACAATCGGTGGTTTCTTATGAACTTCATAATATACAAAAAGTAAGATTTAAGAGCTGCAATACTTATATAAGAATCATAACCACACTCACTAATTAATCAAGACTTCATAATACAATAAGGCCATAACCTTATTTTCCCTACTATAGCTTCATACTTTTTGGTAAAATAAATAGCCAATGGCCCCTTGGTCTAGTGTTAGGCGCCATGCAGTGTTTATTCCACCATATTGGTGTGGGGGTCCGGGGTTGGTGTTCCACAATGTGGGAAATAGGTGGATTCTAGGAGTAGATTTTAGGAGGGTGTATGTGTTTGCCGTTTAAAAAATATATAAATAAATAATTTGATAAAAATATTGTAGTATCTCTCTGATTAGTTAGAAAGATACTTTTACAAATATTTTAGTATCTCTCTGATTAGTTTGAAAGATACTTTTACAAATAGATGATGTAAATTTAATATATTGAAATGTAAACATAAATTTTATATCACACCTTAAATCATTCTAATATTATGATGGCATGACTTTTGTTAATGATAAAAAGTATGTGTACGTGGTTCTTGAGTTTGTGAAACAAGTTTTTTTGAAAGATGGATGCTCACGAGTAGTCTTTTGAGAAGAGGTTTACTAACTGTAGTTGTTGGTGATGCACATATCTCGTTTAACTTCCTTATCCTACCACTTCTTGATTCTTATATTTTCTTCTTCTCTTTTCTTTTTTATCAATTTCAATATATATTATTTGGTTTGTTTACTGGAATGCTTTACATAACAAGTTTTTTTTTTAATGATTTGTAGTTTGAAAATGTTGGTTCTAATGGGACAAAAATCATCATATACAATCTGTGGCTTGATGAGAACGGGACTATGGAGCTAGATTTTGACTCGGATCCTGAGGTTTTTACTACTTCTTTCATTTCCTACATATGTATCAATAAGATTATATGTTGTTGCATGTAGAGGTGGAAAAATGGGTGGGTCAGATGGATTAGATAATGGATCTAGATAAGCCATAACACTTTTTGTAAAGAGTTCTTTTTTTAAATTTTAGTTTAATAAATAGTTAGTATGCCATATATTTTATTTCAGTTTTATGAATTAAATGATTTATGATATTTGATAGGGTTTAGGATGGATTGGTGATGAAATCAACAATTTAAACTATGTAAATGAAGGATTAAAAAAAAGGAAATAGGATGATCTGTATTGCAATATGATGATGGTAATAATTAATGAAAAAGGACAACCCAGGGTTACACCCTCTCTCTCTCAACAAGAGCCTTTAAGATCATAACAACTTTTTCATACCCTAACAACATTATTCTCTACTATTTATACTTTCTCTCTCTCACCCAAAACAACGTGCTAGCCACTTTTAGAACTTCCCAATTTGCCCCTTCTAGAATACACTGTAATACTTGAGGCTCGGCTTTCCTCCCAAGTAGCATCGTCGGCAGATTGCCCCTCCCACTGAACCGGCCATTGCTCAGTTGGCATATTTCCGTCGGTCAAAACCCGAGTAGCTAGTACAGCCACTGGTTTAAGACACTCTAGATTTTCAATGTCCAACTCCAGTGTCAAAACCGAGTCACCAGATTCTCCATTCGCTTTCTTTAATAAAGAAACGTGAAACACCGGATGGATTTTTGAAGTAGGAGGTAATAATAATTTGTATGCGATCGGACCGATCTTATCGATGATTTGAAATGGTCCGAAAAATTTGGCTGCTAGTTTTTGGTGTATGCGACTAGCCACCGACATCTGGCGATATGGTTTAAGTTTCACATAGACCCATTCGCCCACAGTGAACTGAACATCCCTTCTTTTCTTATCAGCCTGACTTTTCATGCGACTTTGAGCATTAGAAAGATTCACCTTTAATTGTTTCAAAGCTTCATCCCTATCTTGAAGTTTGCGAGCGACAGCTTCCACTCGGACCTTACCAGGAACGAATTGGAAAACTGATGGTGGCCGGCGACCATAAACTGCCTCAAAGGGCGTAGTACATGTGGAGGCATGAAACGTGGAATTGTACCAAAATTCTGCCCACGAAATCCACATGGCCCAAGTTTTAGGCTGATCCACCGCAAAACATCTTAGATATGCGTCCAAACATCGATTGATAACCTCCGATTGCCCATCCGATTCTGGGTGATAAGCCGAAGTTAAGTGAAGTTTGGTACCCATAGAATGGAAAATCTCCTGCCAGAATTTGCTGAGAAACAGAGGATCACGGTCACTGACGATTGAGCGAGGTACCCCATGAAGACGAATGACCTCTTTGATAAAGATCTCTGCCACCGATTTTGCCGTGTACGGGTGCTTTAATAAGAGAAAATGAGCGTGTTTGGTCCACCACGACCAATATAACATTGAATCCTTTGGAAGTGGGAAGACCAACTATAAAATCCATAGACAATTCTTCCCAAATAGAAGTCGGTATATCCAGAGGTTGAAGTAAACCCCCAAGTGTAGTGGATTGAGCTTTAGAACGCTGGCAGACATCACATTCTCGCACAAATCTCTTAACCGTCGTGCTCATGCCAGGCCAGTACAAATTTGCTGCCAACTGGCGATACGTGCGATAAAATCCGGAATGTCCCCCCGTAACCAAAGTATGGAATTCGTGTAAAAGGTTCAAGAATAAACTTAGAATTACGGGAAATAACCAACCGGTCTTTGTAATGTAGAATACCCTGTTTAACGGAATAACCTGGGTATTTAGACGGATTGGTTTGATACATTTCGAAAAGCTGTTGAAGGTGGGGATTGGCTTTGACTTCTATCAGTTGCGCCCCTTGTAACCAGATTGGGGAAGAGATGGCCCGAAAGAATTCACCCGAATCCGCTTGATGTGATAGAGCATTTGCTGCTCAATTTTCGCGGCTCGATTTGTATTGAATTAGCCCAATAATTTAGCCACTCAATTTTGTTGATCCGGAGACGTAACCCGCTGTTGAAGCAAATACTTTAAACTTTTATGATCCGTATAGACAATAAAACGGGTGCCCAGGAGATACGTGCGCCTGTGTTGCACTACCAATACAAGTGCCATCATTTCCCGCTCACAGGCGGATTTAGACAAGTTGCGATCGCTTAGCGCTTTGCTAAAGTAGGCAATAGGTTTAGAATTTTGCATTAAAACAGCTCCTATACTCGGCCGAAGGCATCACATTCCACCATATAAGGCTGCTCAAAGTTAAGTAAGGTGAGGACAGGCGCAGTAACAAGAGCTAGCTTGAGTTGCTTAAACGCCTGCTGTGCCGTAGAGTGCCACGCATAAGCATCCTTTTTGGTTAGCTCCGTCAAGGGTCGAGCAATACTTCCATAATGTTTGACAAATTTGCGATAGTATCCTGTCAAACGGAAAAAACCGTGTAACCCTTTTAGGTGTTTCGGTATCGGCCAATTCAGAACAACCTTGATTTTCTTAGGGTCCATAGACACCCCTTGACCGTCGATGATATGGCCTAAATACTCAATAGAAGTTTGCCCAAAAGAACACTTTAGTTAATTGACCTTGAACTGATGATATAACATAATGTCAAAGACCACCCGCAAATCTGCCAAATAATCCTGCCAAGTAAGGCTGTAGACGAGAATGTCATCCAAGAAAATGACGACTTTAGCACGCAGTAAAGGGCGAAAGACATCATTCATAATCGCTTGGAAAGTGACAGAGGCGTCCATTAGGCCAAAGGGCATAACGAGGTATTCGTAGTGGCCGTCGTGTGTACGAAAAGCCGTCTTTTCGATGCTATCCTCACGCATTCTGATTTGATTATAACCGGACTTCAAATCCAACTTGCAGAAATACCCGACACCATATAACTCATCTAATAAGTCCTCAACCATAGGAATTGGGTATTTGTCCGGAACAGTGGCTTTGTTAAGAGCCCTGTAATCCACACACATGCGCCACGAATTATCTTTGTTACGAACGAGAATAACTGGACTAGAATAAGCACTCTTACTGGGTCGAATCATACCTAACCCAAGTAGCTCTTTAACCTGTCTCAATTTCTGTTTTCTGCACATGTGGATAACTATAGGGTCGAACACAGGTTCAGTCGAAGTCAACATGATGGAATAATCATGGGAACGGATAGGAGGTAATTCAGATGGAGCTTGAAACACAAACTCAAATCCCGCAAGAAGGACACTTAAGTGCTGCTGTTGGGTTGCAGATAAAGCAGAAGTAGGTGAGTCAGACAAACTAGTCGGAGAAACCTCTTCTAAGGATAACCATTGTTGTAATGCAGCCGTTGATAATTGACCCATCGATAAACCGTGCAACTGCACAACTTGCCCCTTATGAATAAATTTCATCTAGGATTGGTGCCAGTTGTGAACCACCTCACCTAATGACTTTAACCATTCCATGCCCAAAATCATATCCAGGTTACCCGTATCGAAGACCAAAGCATCCATAACAAAGATGGAAGGATCAAGATGAACTGACAAACCCAAACAACGTTCGGTGACAAATACAGAGTGACCATCCCCCTACTTGATATGAATACCCGAAGATGGAGAAGAAGAAATACCTAAGGCAAGTACCAGACGCCGAGAAATGAAATTGTGGGTTGCCCCACTGTCCACCAATAAACTAACCGGAATTCCCTGTAAAGCCCTTCGAACCGTAATGTTTTCGCGCCCCCTTGTTCAGTTGTAAGCCCGTCGAACTCCAAAGCCAAACAAGTACTCATTGGAGATTCCACAACCTTAGTCTCCTCTAGGGAATTTTCATGTTCCAAGAGGAAGTGATCACCTTCGGACTCATCAATTTCATCGTCCCCCAACAATAATACGTGAAGTTTGCCCTCGGGGCATTTGTGAGTAGGACCATACTGTTGTCCACAGCGAAAACAAAGGCCTTTCTTGCGGCATTCCTCCCATTCAGTACGTGATAGCGAACGAACCCCCCGATCGCGTGGGCTCGGTTGCCCCAAATCCAAATAAGAATTGATTGATTTAAGCGCCGAAGGCGGTCGGGAAAACTCTTAATGGCCGGAAGAAACCCGGTCATGATGTTTCAGAGAAAACACATTTTTGGGCTCCGAGCGGCCCAAAGTAGGAGGCCCATCCGAAAAATCTTCAGAGACAGGCCCAGCGCAAAAATACCGGAACCGAGACAATGACAGATTACCGGAGCTAGGGAGGAGCATCTCCTCCACATCCTTCAACAAATACATAGCATCCAATCATGAGAGTGGACGATGTAATCGCACCCATGTTTTCACATCAGTCTTCAACCCCGCAATAAAATACCCTAACGCTTGAGATTCAAGGAGACGAGGAACGAGAGAGAGCAAATACTCAAAATCATCGATATAATCATAAATTGAATTGCCCTGTTTGATTGTAGCCAATTGTTAGTATGGATTATGAATCTCCAATCAACTAAATCGCTGAAGAAGTTCCAATTGAAAATCACTCCACGAGAGTGAATCACGTACCTGAGTAATGACGGTAAACCAATGTTGAGCGACACCCACCATGCTTAACTGAGCCAAACGAAGACGAAGATCATCCGAGGTGTGATTGATATCAAAATAGAGATTGGCTTTTTGAATCCAACCTTGAGGATCAAAACCAGTAAACTCGGGGAGCTTGACTTTCTTCTCCGCCCATGGTAAACCGGACGACCCCTCCGGCGGATCGGCGTTGGAGCCCGGACTGGCGAAGAGCTCACTACGAACTCCCGAACCTGAGGATTCGTCCTCACCCTATTTCTCATGTTGTTTCATCCAACCGATAAATAGCTTACGAAATTCCACCGATTCATGGCGATCCGCCTCCAATAACTTCAAGGTAGACTTGATTTCGGTGACATCTCCTTGCAATTGCTTGATGACAAGATCCTGAGCATCGATACGAGCAGTAGAACAAGTTTCCATGGAAGTAGAGAGATGGCAGGTCAGGGCAGGTCGGACCAATGATAGGGTTTAGGATGGATTGGTGATGAAATCAACAATTTTAACTATGTAAATGAAGGATTAAAAAAAAGGAAATAGGATGATCTGTATTGCAATATGATGATGGTAACAATGAATGAAAAAGGACCACCAGGGTTACACCCTCTCTCTCTCAACATGAGCCTCTAAGATCATAACAACTTTTTCATACCCTAAAAACATTATTCTCTACTATTTATACTTTCTCTCTCTCACCCAAAACAACCTGCTAGCCACTTTTAGAACTTCCCAATTTGCCCCTTCTAGAATACACTTGTAATACTTGAGGCTCTGCTTTCGTATCAATATTTAATTCATTAAAAGTTTAAAATACACTTTAGGTGACAGTCTTGACCCGTTTTACTTGTAAGTTATATTTTATTTTACCTGTTTGACTAATTAGATATAAAAATAGGTCAAAATTGCTACCTCTATTTCTGTGTGAAAATAAAACTGACAAACTCTATGCAAAATACAAATTGGAAGAATTTTTTATGAACCTTATGAGAAATATGTTAAAAGGTATATTTCTTGTAATTTTGTTTTAGGATATTTGTATAACTCGGGATGCACATAGAAAATTAAAAGATGGTTCTCGTCAAGCCGAAAGTGAACAACATCTTGCCAACCGGATTCGTTATTCTCTCCGTGTAAGTTTATTAATGTGCAACATTTGAGTTTTGTGTGTGCATATGTATATGTATATAATATTTCTGTGTTTTATTAATAAATTGTTCTAAAATGTCTACTTTTTTTTTTATCTATTTTCAGGCATACTTATCAATCTTGTACTTAAAGTTGCCTGAAACTTTTGCAATGATATTGCGTGGGAAAGTTGTCCATTATCATAATGTTGCTACAGACTTGAAGTACACAGAATTTATCATGTATAAACCTGTTGAGGTTGAATTGTATTTATGGATAGTCGAAAAGTGTTTCTAGTTATTAATTAAAAGAATAATAATGATAGTTGTTATGTTTGATCAATTCAGGGTTCGGTGGTTACAACAATTGGTTTTATCAAGGAGGCGCCGCTTGTCAATGTTCATGGATTTAATGTCTACCACAAAAATCGTCTGATACTGGTGATTAGTGCCTTATATTTCTTTATGTAGATGTAGATTTAAAGAAACTTTTTACTGAATTTTAATGCTATTCTGATATCAAAAATTAAACTATAGATTAATGTATTTTGGCAATTTCAACCCATTTACTTACGAATGGGTCGAGTCAAGGGTTGTGTTTTATCTCATACATGTCAAATGGTCAAACATGTTAAAAGGTTTGAAAGTCAACTAAAGTTTGTTTTCAATACATAAAACCTTCTAAATTGTCTTTTTTTATCCAAAAAACTGGATTACTATAGTAAGAATATTGTATTTGTAATAATAATAAATTAGTTAACTATTTAGGATATGAATAAAAAATGCTAGTGGGTCAAATCCAGCCCAAACAAAAATGACTCATTTTAACCTGAATCCAATGCCAGCTCTATCCCCTTGTCACATTTTCTTATCAGTGAAAACTAATTGGCATTTCTTGTGCATATTTTTTCAGCCATTTTGGCCCGTGGTTAGCTTTTCTTCAAACAGAGGGAGAGGCGTAGTTGGTAAGAATTTGAATCCTGTTGGCCCTCAAGGAAATTAGTTGTTTCTGACAAGAAAAAGATTCCTTACAGGTATTCTTGAGGCCAATTTTATCGAACCTACTCATGACAAGCAAGATTTTGAGAAAACTTCTATTTTCCAAAAACTCGTTCATCGTTTAAAAGAAATGACATGGGAGTATTGGTAAGCAATTCTTGGTATATCTCAAAAAAGACGTGGCAATTTCACCCCCTTTATATTTGTTAAATAATTTTTTTTAGCTATAACGGGATGTTGTCAAATGGGCTGAGCGGCTTAGCCATCTATTATTTAAGCATACAACCTTCCAAAATATTCTATTCAAAGGTTAATATTATTGTCATACTATTTTTTGTAATTGATGAGACACCTTTAATTATCGCATTTTAATAAGCAGCCCTAAGGACTATGTTAAAGAGTTAACTTTCACCATTTTTATACTTCTTTAATTATTGTACTATAACCACCACTCCACCAATTATTAACCACCCAACAAATCAATAATCACTAACCACAAGAAATGGTAGAAAAACTTGAACCTGGCGCGGAAGCCAAAACAACATATTTGGGTCAGGGACTGTCTGGGGTTCTCGGGTACGGGATTGAGGTAGCATTAGGTGTTCCCTGACCAGATACCAAACCTGTTTACCCTTATTATATAATATTTAAAAAATAAAATAAACAATTTAAAAGTATAAAGATTGTCTTTTTGGTTCCCCCTTGGGCTTTTGTCCCTACCATAATGGTGTGATATTTGAGTTTTTTATGGTGAATTGCTTATGTTGGTTAATGTCTTGGTTTTAAAAAATGTGTGATGCTTCGCTGCATTTTGATCTCAAAAGCTGATGCGTGATGCACAGGCGCTTGTTATTTAAAAAATTACATTTTCATCATCTCTTGTCAGTTTCGTTCAATCATGGTCTAGTTTGTTCGAATGCTCAAACCCATTGCTCATTCGATGGTTAGATATGTTCAATTGGTGGTCAGATTTGTTTAATAAGATTTGGAAAACTCAGACCCATTGCAACCTATGGTCCAGTTTGTTGAAATACTGGTCAACTGTATGATGCATTGCATTAGACTACATCATGCATCAAAGTGCATCACATGCATCATGGAATCGCATAGCATCAACTGCGGCAATGGGATCTCATCCCCGCATTATGCGCTCCTTATCATATTTTGAATTAGTTGAAGTTGTTAGAAACTTGAAATTATAAAAAAAATGGAGCTAGTAGAATTATACTTGAGCTTTTGGATTTTTCAAGTCTGTTTTTTGGGATCTGTCTTAGGGTGATGGGATCCCCAAGTGAAAATTTTAACACCCCTGTTCCCGATGGGATAACCTGCAAAAAATGTGTGATGCTTCGCTGCATTTTGATCTCAAAAGCTGATGCGTGATGCACAGGCGCTTGTTATTTAAAAAATTACATTTTCATCATCTCTTGTCAGTTTCGTTCAATCATGGTCTAGTTTGTTCGAATGCTCAAACCCATTGCTCATTCGATGGTTAGATATGTTCAATTGGTGGTCAGATTTGTTTAATAAGATTTGGAAAACACAGACCCATTGCAACCTATGGTCTAGTTTGTTGAAATAATGGTCAACTGTATGATGCATTGCATTAGACTACATCATGCATCAAAGTGCATCACATGCATCATGGAATCGCATAGCATCAACTGTGGCAATGGGATCTCATCCCCGCATTATGCGCTCCTTATCATATTTTGAATTAGTTGAAGTTGTTAGAAACTTGGATTTATAAAAAAAATGGAGCTAGTATAATTATACTTGAGCTTTTAGATTTTTCAAGTCTGTTTTTTGGGATCTGTCTTAGGGTGATGGGATCCCCAAGTGAAAATTTTAACACCCCTGTTCCCGATGGGATAACCTGCAAAATTATTTTTACTTTAACCACCAAAACCACCCTAGCCATGGGACTCTGTGTATCATTTTTATTAATCATATATAATTCTTTTTTTAATGATAAAAAATGTTTTACGGGCCATCCCAACTCTTACTGTTTTGACTCATTCTGAAATTGGCCTGTTTTAACCTGAAGCTGTTTTGGCCCATTACCCAACCCTCCCATCTTGCCACCTGTAGCCAAAAATAACATAGTTTCTGAAAAAGAGCTCCTTGACTGGAAATGAATATTCTTAGTTCTTTTCCTCCAATACTGCAGGGATTACCATTGTGGATTGCTTGGCTATCATATTTCTAAAAAGGCCCGGCCACCAGCTACCCCAGGTGCCTCTAATTTTATTTATCAGCATGGTACAGAACCTGTTCCCATGAGGAAATTCTCCACTGGTGGTGAGACAACTAGAAAACCACCTATGATAACTACCATAAATAGCAAGGCTTCTTTTCAATCAAAATCGTTGCCGAACGTTGTACAACCAAGCTTCCCTCCTGGTTTCCAACAAGGTTAGAAATGCAAAACTATTGTAAAAGTGCGATCAATTATTTTGAAAATGATTCTTTTTTTCGTTATCCTTGCTTATTTGCCACGTCTCTTAAAAAAGGGTCAAACTTGAAGAGGAAATCGAGTAATCAACCTATAGCAATCAAATCAGAGCCCCAGATGGTGGCTAATTCTATCAAAGGACCTAATCAGGTAATACATCCTTTTTATAATGTTATAGGGATGAATAGTTGGGCAAGTTGGGTAATGGGTCAAGATGCGATTGGGTTAAATGTATGACCCTTTGTACAGTTCAAAATGGGCTGGGCAGCGTCAAGCTGTCACACAACATCCATTATTATTACAAAATGTTAAATATGATTACAAAATCCATTATTATTACAACGATAATCTAACCTTTTTTAAGTTTCACAATTTATCAGGTTTTATGCATTTAAATACACTTTCGATGGCTTTTGACTCATTGGACCCATTAGAGATACCACATAACCAAAATCAACCCTTTTATAAAGTTAATGGGTCAAAATCGCCACCTCTATCAAATTGACACAATCAATATTGAACCTTAATTAGAGTCTCGTGATTCATACTGTTATTCTTTTGTAGACTGGTCTGGCCAATACTCAGGATGCAATAAATGCGATAGAAGAGAACAGAAAGCTTCGAGCGCGGTAAGTATTCTTTACATATCATTCACATTTGATTTTCTTTTTCTATCATTATTATTTTCAAGAATCTTTATGCTCCTAGCTGGGTTTTTTATTATTATTTTTATTATTTTTTAATTTTTAATATTTTGGATGGTAAATAAAGAATTAAACTAGAAAAATTAAGCTGAGTTAAATGTTGTCATTCCAACACAGTTACAGAACTCTTTTTTTGCCTCAGATGCTCAGAATTTGAAAAAGCAGAAGAACATCTTAAGCTCAAGGTAATTTCGGCTGATCATTTGTACAAAGATGCTTACCCTTTTGTTCCATTTATCGATATGAAAGTAAAAGGTGAATGTGTCAAATGGGTTGAAGTTGGCCCCTTATATAATCAAGTGTTTCTAAGTGTCTAAATTTACTTACTAAAAACATGGCCTTAATGTAATTGTAATTTAAAATCATATCTACTATATACTATTTAAAAAAATTTAAAGAGATATTGTTAGCGGGTCAACCCAACCGACAATAGCATTTTGACCCAACCCAATCTGACAAATTGATTTTTGTTTTCATCATGGATTGTTGGCAGGTGATGCAGCTTAAAATGGAATTAGGAGAGGCCCAAAAGGAGTATGTTCGTTTATCAGGTGTGTTGCAATGCCTAGAGAAGGTGAAGGCTGAAACTAGCTTTCAATACATTTAGATGTTTTTCTAAATAATAATATAATAATTATAATGTATGTATTATAATTATGTAAAAAACATCCATTTTGTCTGTAAACGTTCATGCCCTATTTTCAGTTCTAGATTAACCATGTATGAAAATTAAGCTCCATAATTAGTAAAAAATACCACTATGATTTTTTGAGATGATTAGTGTGAATTGAAATTTTTACCCGTAACTCTTGAATACTAGTTAATTCTCTTCATACATTACTCTCCTTGTATTGAAAATCCGTTTAATTTAATTGAAATTTGGTTATCCAGATGGAGAATATAGTTAATGTTGCCCTGGAATAGTTAGTTTGATTTCTGATATTATAGGCTCTTTTGCAATCTTTGACGGGTGAACGATTCAAGCTGCTTATGAGCTGCTTTAAAACTAAAGGTGTGTAAATGTCGGTTCGGTTCGGTTTTCACACATCACCGAAACTAATAACCGAAGTTTGGTATTTTAAATCTACCACCGAAATAGATAACTGAAGATCAGTTCGGTTATTTATGTTAATATGTCAGTTTTCGGTTTTGGTTATTTCGGTTAATAACCAAAAACCAAACTTTGAATAAAAATAGCAATTAGCATAGTGAGGCAGTGAGCCAACCAATTTTTTATTTAAATTTTTAGTCAATGGGCCAAAAATATCCGGCAGAAAGTTTCTAGGGTTAAAAACTTTGACCCACTAGGCTTGTTATAACGGTTTTTGGTTTGATTGGTTTTCAGTTAGTTTCGTGAATTGTTTGGTATTTGCTCACCCTTATTTAAAACTACGTGAGATGAGTTTGTTAAATATTTGAATTGATTGGTTTTAAAATTACTTGAGATGGGTTTGCTAAAGCTGTGGATTGTGTGGAGCTCAAACGAGCTTGAGATAAAATAAAACTTGTTTAATAAATGATTTTAAGCCTGAAATTTATATGTTGAGTGTGACTACATTTGTGAGTCTATACGAGCTCGTCATTTGTATGTGTATAATATCTTTTAGATGATATAAATATATAATTACATAATGGATGTTGTAGTATAGTTACTAGAAAAGTAAACTTTTTTAACGGCAAATTTATAACCTTGTTTTGAAGGATATTTGTTATTTTAATCAGATCCATGTATTTATTTTCAAGCCTGGACAACACTCCCAACCTCCATGAGGAAACACACAACTAGGAATAACCCATGTCTTAACAAAAAGCAGTTTGCTTAAGTGAGACTTGAACCTAATACTTTTTCATTTTTAGTTGTCTTATGTACTGTTATAGTAAAAAGAATTAATCTAAAAAGTCTAAAAAAGATTGTGAGCTTGACACATGTCATTCTATTGTTTTAAAGGAGTGAGTATTTTAGTTATTGTGTCAAATACCTCAGCTTGTTGTGTTTAATACGTTTATGATGTTAGATATCAGTTCCTTGTATCATATTTTTCATCATTTGCTATATGTATTCATCTATGTTTTACGTTTTAGATAACTTGTGTTATTTTTATTATTGTTTTTATTCATTATATAAACTTGATATTTATTATTGCGTTTTACAATTAGAAGTAGACGATAATATTATTTCATCAATGTATGTTTCTAAAATCAGTGTTCAAGATACACACAATTTGTTATTTTTATTATTGTTTTTTTATAGATTATATAAAATTGTTATCTATTATTGTGTTATACAAATTAAAAGCATCAATGCATTTTTTAAAACTTATAGTGTTCAAAAAAACATAATGACAATCAAAAAACATAACGAGACACTTTACCATTGTGTTTTATATTTTAAATTATTTTTTGTTATTTTGTCATTGTTTTATATAGAATATATAAACTTATAATCTATCATTGTATTTTAAATTATAAATACATAATAATGTAAATTATGGTTGTAAAACAAGGTCTACAAAGCCGAGTACTCTCCGAGTAATCGCTCCAAGGAAGGTTGCCGAGGCGATTTTCTTCAACTCCGCCTAATTACTTGAAATCGATCAAACGCGGTCAACCTTGACCAGAATAAGATATAGTATGTCAACTCGGGCAAAGTTTTACTTTAACAAAAGTAAAATATAATTTCTATGCCTATTATATCAAAGAATGAATATCATTTTCACGTATTTTGTTATAAATATCAGTAAATTTACGTTATTTGACATATATTTAATTTTTCAAAACTAATTTCTTTATAATTTAATATGTCTGAGTACTCACCGAGTACACTCCGCCTAGGCCGAGTACTCTCAACTCTCCGCTTGACCGACTAGGGAGCGCCTAACGAATTTTACAACCATATTAATGTTATTTCAAAAATGTGTTTTTTTAAAACTCACTGTTCAAGATATTTTATTAAAATCCATACATGCATATATATGCATCTAATTTCTTCAATCAACAATTTCAATAAAATATTTTATTAAAATCTGATTTACAAAAAACATCAAACCTAGGTGTTCTATATTCTAGCAAGACATGTAAAAAATGCAAAATTATTTAACAGCTATAAATGTTTATCAAATTGGACGATGACTTAGACATGTCGATCATACGATACAATACGTCAAAAAACACCACATATTTTCACAACAATAACACCTTTCTATCATTTGCACCATAAAAAATATAACAACAGTTGCTTCATTGATAATTGTTAACACTTACAAACCATCCATCCTCCCTGCTCTTTTGTAGCTTGTATTTTCGCATAATTGACATAAGCTGAAACTGTAATTACAGATTTAATTGAATATTGTCTCAAAATGCCCAAACTTAAGTTGGTGAATAACTAAATATTGTTTTGTAAGGAATCAATAAACGATTTGAAGGAATCAATAATGAATTTGAATTTTCAGTAACTAAAGTCATAGATAAAGATAATTTTTATTTAAGAGCATTCACAACCCACTCTCTATCTCCATCTCTATAAGTACACTAAAAATCACTATTTTTTCTCTCTCTTTTTCAATAAAATAATAATTTTTATTTTTTTATCATTACATTTTCTCTCTCCTTCACTCACAACCACTTTCAACAAATATTAAAAAATTAATAGAGATGAACGGTATTTTATCAAATATAGAAATGAACAGTAACATGTTTTCTATCCTCCACTCACAACCCTAATAATCATTTTCTATAATATAGATAACGCACTCACAGATTTATAAAGAACGGGCTGTGAATGCTCTAAATTCCTATAATCATAGTCGGGAAGAAGAAGAGATAATGT
Organism: Flaveria robusta; assembly: GCA_025506415.1. Taxonomy (NCBI): domain Eukaryota; kingdom Viridiplantae; phylum Streptophyta; class Magnoliopsida; order Asterales; family Asteraceae; genus Flaveria; species Flaveria robusta. The sequence continues at coordinate 23,909,847 of CM046475.1, forward strand.
TCAAACTTCCATCTGCCGCTAAATGTTCACTGCTTCTACACTACATAAAGCACCATGACTCTTTTATCTCTATTCAAATGCATCATAAAAAAGATATTGAAAGAGTAAAAGGTGTTTATAACTTTGACGAAAAATGCAAACAGACGATTGTGTTCTTAAGCCAGCAACTTCTAGATGCCCTTCTATAGGGTGCTGAAAGTTTGATCACCAGAAGCTAAATTGATAGCATAAGAAGAGCTAAGGGAAGGAGAGGCCTGAAAAATAACAAATGCATACAAAGTTAACATAATACAACACCATATGACTATAAACGATACTAAAATTGAACTTAAACAACATTTTAAATTACAAATATTAGTTAATATCAAGATACATGAAAAAAGAAATCATATTTACCTTCTTTCGCGCTGTTTCTACTTTCAAGTAACACATAGATTTATTTTGTTACCTATATTAAAAGTGAAGGATTTGTCACCTAATTACAAAATCTATCATCGTCAACAAGCACTTGAGCCCATAAAACTCCATATCAAATACTTACCGGAGTTTGGACGTCCGACTGCACTCGCATCCAACCGGTATTCGAATTGGAGAAGCCGGCTATATGTAGATGCGGGCCTGGGATGGGAACCGCGCACGGGGTTTGAATGGGGGTGCGGAAGCACCATGGAAACGCCTGCTGAAGGGAGGCGTGAGGTCACAAGGAGTTCCGGCAGGCAAGAGTGGGGATGATCGACATTTGATGAGCAAGAATGTGGTGCTATCATATGTCTATAATTGATATATAGAATGGACATATGATAGCACCAAAATTCTGCTTCTTAAAATTTTTTTGCTTCTTTTTTCCATTTAATAATCATATTATTTACTAATAATATTATTAAATTTTTCTTTAAGATAAAATAGTTTTTAATAAATTAAGAAAAATATCTTTTTATTAATGTTATTTTTAAAAAAACAAACTTTATAAAATAAGAAATGTTTCTAAAGCATCAAACTTTTTTAAAAATACGAAATATTTAAAATTGATTTTTTTAAAAAGTAATTTTTTTATAAAAAAATAATTAAAATTAAGAATTAAATTTAAGAATTATAATAAGAAAATTTTTAAAAATGATTTTTTTTAAACATTTGTTTTGAAACAAAATTTCCATTCTATATATTATAAGAAAGATTTCAATTATATTGTTTTATAATTAATAAATTTCTATTCAATGTAATATTTTATTTATTCAACTTGTGTAATAATACCGAATAGAGCTCGCCAAACCCCTATTATTACTGGCCCAAATTTGAGTTAATAACGGTTCATCTTAATCTTAGCTCATAAGTAAATATAGGGTAACTAGTTTTATACCCGCATGCTATTTGGTATTTCAATTTAATGAAATGAAAATTGACCATGAGGAACTTAATTTGCAACGAATAACATTATCTTGAAAACGCAACCTGCGTTTTACGGTCCCGAAAGGATTTCCGTGAATTATATAAATTTTCTAATATACCATTATGCCCAATACGAAAATCTACCATATAAGATTGATTTTTTTCCCTTGTCAAAGAGTCTTGATCATAAAGTTATTACTAGAATTGGTGTTATTTGAAAAAAAAAAATACTAAAAATTCTTTTTGTATGTTATTTTAAACTTTCTCTACCAAAATTATTAAAAAAAAACTCTAACATATTCAGCATTCTCCGTCACGTTAGAACTTCTCTCACCTATAAAATCAAACAAAAGGAGCTTCACACAAACAACAAAACCCTGAAATGATTCTTTTGTGCAATCTTGAATTTGTTTGTAGATTTGTTCAAGCAACCCCCATGAGTTGCAGAAGTCCACCAGAAATGAACTCAAATAGATGTACAATACAAACTAACCGAAAAACAAGCACAAAAATGAAACTTAAAAGGAAAGAAAAATTATAAAGATCATGATGTGTTAATGCCGGATGTTAGTGCTGGTTGTTTTGTGGAAAATCGACGATAAAAATGATGAAAGTCATCGACAACCTACAATAATGATCGTTTTTTTAGAGCTAGCCTCAAATTATGATAATAGCTCCTCCACATTAAATCATCTAAGAGAAAATTCAATTTAAAAAAAAAAGAGAGAAAGAGATATGACAACTACGGGTTGCAAACGAGCGAGCAAGTATAATAAATAATATAGGTGTTTTTATTAGATATAGATAATGAGAAAGTGGGGATCATGGGGGAGTGGGGAGGGGGGAGTGGAGGAGGGGCAAGTGGAGGAATGGGGATTTGATGAGTGGTGTTAGTAGATGAGTAGTTATAACCGTTCAAAATACCTATAAAATAAAACGTCAAATTTCAACAAAATATCAAATTCCAATCGCTGAAATTAAAATTTAAAATTTCGGGTATTTTTAAGCTAACCCGACACCCAAAATTAATTAGACCAGAGATTACGCTCACCACGATCAAAATCATATATAATTCGTAACAACAATACCATTTTAAATTGGGTAGGAGTTGTCAAGTAGTCAAAACTAAAGGACCCGAATCTTGATTAAAAAACTACACAGGGACTGTTAGCGCAAATATATTACCGTATGAAATGTGTGTGAGAATGTCAGTGTCACCTTTGTTTCCATTTTCGTCAGAGCCTACACCAACACTATGCTCCTCCGATCACCGGAGCTTTTTCCGACGACCGTTTACACTATCTCCGGCGGTTCAGCTTTCACCGGAGGTCTCTTCCTCTCATTATCGTCTTCTTTACTTCCCGTTGCATGCTTTGATTCACTTGTTATTTGCGTCAAAACTATTGTTTGTTACAATAATGAACACTGATTAGGTCTACGTTTATTCTATTTCAATCGGTTCATTTGAATATTCGATTTAACTTTCTGTAAGTAATGCTGCATTTTGTTCGATTTTCACTGTGTTTACGTGATAATGTCGCGATCGAGGGTTGTGTAGATTGTAGAGTTGTGTTAGTTTGAGATTTCGACGTTTCTGTATGTTTATTGTTTTTGTATTTCAGTTTATGTTGGTTGATATTGGTTGAAATGTGGTTATATAGGTTATGGAGTTCATTCATATTCACCGTATATATATTCATAGTGCATTTGGGGGGAAATCGTGGGGTCAATCTGTGATTTCAGTGTGTTAGAAGTAACAATCCAGAAGGTTACATTTAGTTTGTAGTTTATGGATGAATATAATCTTCTTCTCGGTCCTAGATTTGTGGATTTCAGTTGGAATAATGTTTTTAGAGTTCAGAAACTGAGGGCTTAGCTGATCTGACCACCTCAGTGTTAGCTTGAGGTCGATTCAATAGCTTATTGATGACTTTAGGAAGATTTGGGATGAACTCAAGAACTCGAATGGCTTGAAACTATGAATAGGAGATCATGGTCGACTCATTTGTAGGTCTAGGGTCACGTTAATTATTTAGAAGTTTTTAGATGAATATGACATGAGTTTCCTCTTGATTGTTACACAATTCAGGGATACTAGTAAGATTGATTGGGCTGAAAATGTTGTTGGTGGAATGGTGGTCATCTTTCATTGTACAGCATTTCGGGCCATTTCAATTAAAGATTAATTCGGGTCTATCTTGAATTATCAAATGTACAAATGATTGAATGATTGTTCATCAAATGCCCTGATTCTCGTAAAGAAAGACTACGGAATATACTATAATTTCATTAATTGATTTGAATACAAAATGTGTGCCTCATATAGAGGAGCAAAGAGCATTCTAGAAATCTAGAATAATGTGAGATTCAGGGGTACCACTGTTCTAGCAAATATATAAAAGACAAAAGTACCCCTACATATACTACATGAACAATAAATTGACATGAATACATGATTCTAATATTGTAATATATATACATGTATCTGTATAACATGCCCAAATGATTTATAGTTTAGATTGATATAACAAGTCATAACTTAGTATACAATGGTGTATCTCATTCTGAAGTTTATGTTTCTTACTATCTAATTGAAGTATTTTTTATTTTAATCGAAACATCCTACTGGAAGAAGGATTTTATTCTATTGTAGATGTATGCATTGAATGAACAATTACAGCTTTCCCTTTACTTGTGCGGTATACTCTTGACAATTTTTGTTGTTCAGGTTCAATGTCAGCTCTGTTCATAAATATTTTAGATTTTTTTAGTATAAATTTCACAGTTCTGATGACTGGTTTATGCTGGGATTATGGCTTTTCAGAAATTGCAAACCTGGATATGGCTGATTTATGATGTGATTATGGCTTTGGCAAAGTAGATATGGGATTGACTAGTATGCAACCAAAGTCAGTTGGGATAATAGTTGATCAAGACTGTGAAGGAGATAGGAGCACCAGTTGGTCAACTGGTCAAAGCGGCACTTGCAATCTGGATCAGTGGAAATCCACAGTTGACGAGTCAGGTCCTTGTTCCATGTCATCAAAACGTGGAGCGCCCATTTGTCGCCAATTTTGGAAAGCTGGAGTCTATAATGATGATTTCGCTTCTGTGTCCGAAAGCCATGGTAATCTCTATACTGATAAAATTGATCTTAAATTCATGATTAATGAATTGTCGGGTGCTTTATAAAGCTTGCAAAGTCATAGAAGATCTTGTTAGGAATTGGTACTGTTCAATAAGTGACTTGAATCCTGGGGGTAATATAGTACTTTACCTTCTTAGTATTACTGATTTTGCTTAATAGTTAGCAGTACTTGTTTTGTTTAAAATGGTGTCACACTGTCACTATAAAACAATTCTTGATATTGGATTCATCAATAAAGTTTGAAATCATCTTCTGATAAATGGGCTAATTTTGTATGTTTTGCTTCATTTTGTATCAAGTTCTAATTACTTGGTATGTAATCAACAGTTGGTTCAAGTTATCTACATATTCATCCTAAGTTTCTTCACTCAAATGCAACTTCACATAAATGGGCCTTTGGTGGTATGTTGAGCTTCACTTGTTGTATATTTTCAATTTGCTGTAAAATGCTATACTAAATTGTGATTTTGTATACTCTTTAAAGGTCTATCTGTCCTCTTGTTTTTGCAGCCATTGCCGAGCTTCTTGATAATGCTGTGGATGAGGTAGTTATGTTAAAATTTATTGTTGATTTTTGTTTGATTTTTTTTTAATTCTTTCTCATCACACCAATCTTATTGTTTTACCATTAATTAATTCTTTACTACATGAAACATTAGAGTATTTAAAGTTTACATGTTTTTTTTTTCAAATTACTTGTAGCTATTTCTTGAATGGAAATTATTATAATACGAGCCAATTATATCATATAACAAAAAGAAGGTATTAAACTAAGATGGTATCAAAATTTAAAAACTTGAATGGCCTTGGGGATGTTATTGTATTCAAAGTAAGTAGAAAGTCATTTGTATATTTTCACGTATTCTTCTATAAATATGATTTGTTACGTGAAGCAGAGTGATTCGAGAGCCATTCATTGCTTAGATCTTAGCTTTGATTATCAACAGCTAATATATCTTGGGGAAAAAGAATAAGAGTTCATTTGATTGGGAAAATGTCGTTAATCCTCATGTCAATTTGCTTCATATGTTGTGTAGATACAAAATGGGGCTAAATTTGTGATGATAGATAAAACATCAAACCCAAGAAATGGAAGTCCAGCATTGTTGATTCAAGGTATCCAAATATTTAAGGTTTCCTCTTTTAATAACAAATCTTACAGGATTATTAAAATATGCCTGCCATTTTGCTTTAATGAATTAAACTAGATGATGGGGCTGGGATGGATCCAGAAGCAATGCGCAAATTTTGAGTTTTGGATTTTCAGAGAAAAAGTCAGAATCATCAATCGGAAAGTGTATGAACATGGTTTTCATTGTGTGACAGTGATGAGTTTAAATATCCTTCTCCATTATAACTGGCGACTTGTTGACTTTTAGATGGGAATGGCTTTAAAACCAGTTCGATGAGGCTCGGAGCAGATGCCATAGTTTTCACCCGTACCTTTGTTGATCAGTATGCTCCTAATTATGTGCTTTTTGATTGGTCTATTTTGTGTTATTGAGTATTTATGACATATAGATGCATGTATTTTAAAAATTATGGGAAAAAGCTACAATAGAATGCTAAAGTTTGACTTTCTGTAAGTCAAACCCAAAAGGAGTATCTAAATAGACCCATTTTAAACTTTGTTGTTCTTGTTGACAAGACTTTGACGCAGAGCATTGGCCTTCTATCATATACATTTTTGACTCAATCAGGTTATGATAGAATAGTTGTTCCAATGGTGAGAAGTTTAAGTTTTTTTAAAAAATTTGCTTATTTAGGGGTTTGCCAACACAATCAGCCATATATTGTTAGCAACTGTGAAAAAAAAATGATTATATAAGGTTCTCAATTGTATTGATTTTATGTAAACTGCAGGTGCATTATAAGTACAATTTTGTGACAGGTTCTTTTGAGTCGCTGCAACCAAAAAGTGAGGGATGCTCCAATTTAAACACATCTGTGTTGCTGCAGTGGTCTCCTTATTCTTCAGAAGAAGAATTACTAAAGCAAGTAAGTTGATAGACCCTTGTTGCCTTGCATATTTTATTGGATGGTTCTTATCAGTATTTATTTCATAAACAAGTAAGCCTGGCAATACGGGCGGGACGACTAACAGGTCGAAATAGTAGGGTCAGACTGGGGTCAGGTCAAAACGGGCTGTTTTAAAAAGGTACCGATATTGTTCATGTAGAAACTGGTTCCAGCCAAAATGGGCTCGCCTTGATATGAGTTGTTTTAGGAAAAAAAAACTATCAAAATGAGTTCACCCGTTATTTTCTTCGTTTATTGCTATTTTATTTAATATCTGGTCCAATTTCTTTGTATTTTTTATTTGGGTCCTACCATAAGGGGCCTTCATGTTCAAGATCTTTTTTGTTCTGTTGACTTTTCTTGGGACCGTCATCTTATTTTAAATAGGTCGTGTAGAGATGGCAAGATGGATGGGTGGTTGATTAATGGGTAAAACACATGTTCAGTTTGAAGCAAGTTATTTTAGGTACAGGTTGAAACAACTTGAGTGCGTTGTTTGCAGACACTTCTTTGTCCATCTTAATTTTTATGTAAACAGTTAATGCAGTAACTGATGTGGTTAAAACAGTGATATTATAGCAAAAATAACTAAAATCATCTTTGTCCATTGTAGTTTGATGATGTTGGTTTTCATGGGACGAAAATTATTATTTACAATTTATGGCTTGATGACGACGATAACATGGAGCTTGATTTTGAGTCTGATCCTGAGGTTTTTAATTCTTTCCTTTTGTACATTTTTGTGGTTATTTCTACCTTGTGATTCCCATGAGTCAAAAAGCACAATTTGGTGCAGGATATTCGTCTTGCATGGGATGGAAAGTCTAAAGCAAAAGATGATTCTAACAAGGCAATTACTGAGAATCACATTGCTAATCGCCTTCAGTATTCTCTCCGTGTAAGTTTAGATTCTAAAATCTATTTGTATCCACATCGTATGACATAATAGAATTTTGAAGGATGGACAAGTTGGGTCACAAAGAGGTTGGGTCAAATTGGGTCATTTTAAGTACGGTTTATATCAGGTTGACCCAAACACTTAATTAGCATGAGTTTCAGTCAAATTTGATAATTTTAAGAATTAGTTATAAATAACCAGTGTGTTAGTGTAATTTGATATTTTGGATGAACCAGTTTAGGAGGGGTTGTATGCCCTAAAAATACACTTTGGGCCACTTTTGACCCCCTTTGAGCTTTTAAAAATACACATTGGGCAACTTTTGACCCATTTGAACTTTCTTTTTTGATATTTATTTTAATTTACGTAATCAACTGGTAACACATAACCAACCAAAAATGTTGAAGATTTTCAGTAAATTCCTGTTTCAGGCATACTTATCCATCCTGTACCTGAAACTACCCCAAACTTTCTGCATAGTGTTGCGCGGGAAAGTTGTTCTATATCATAATATTGCTACAGATTTAAAGCACCCAGAGTTTATTGTGTATAAACCCCATAGTGGTGGATCAAACGAGGTTATTGTTTTTATTTCTTATTTACTTCATATATAAATTTGACAATTAGCAAGATTAACACTCTGAATCAAGTTTTCTCTCAGGGCTCAGTGATTACAACAATAGGTTTCCTTAAGGAGGCCCCACGTGTGAAAGTCCATGGTTTTAACATCTACCATAAGAGTCGTTTGATATTGGTGATTTTTGTTCACTTTTCATATCTTTCTTTTGTAAATTGAAATCCAACAGTTGCTTATGGTTAACATTTTTTTCCCAGCCATTTTTACCTGTCGTCACTCTTAGCAACAGCAAAGGACGAGGAGTTGTTGGTAAGTTAAGGTTTCAATAATTTCAAAAATCTAAAAATGGGTTTTAATAAACTGAAAATTACAAGTCCCAACCTAGAGACTTCTAACACTGCTGGTTTGGTTTGGTTTGGTTTGGTTTGGTTTGGTTTGGCCATGGCCTCGGTTGGTTCCTTGGTTATTTTGATCTGGGCCAATTTTTTTTTAAGACCTAGGCTTGGGGGTATTTAGGCTGTTGAAACCAATTGAACCATCCAGACCAAAGCAAGGTGTCTGATGCAAGATTTATATGGTTCACTTTATGATTTGGTTTTGGCGGTACTTCTAACACTCTGCTGGTTTGGTTTGGCCACGGCCTCGGTTGGTTTTTTGGTTATTTGATCTGGGCCAATTTTTTTAAGCCCTAGGCTGGGGGTATTCATAAGCCGTTGAAACCGATTGAACCGTCCAGACCAAAGCAAGGCATCTGGTTTGAGATTTATATGGTTCACTTTATGGTTTGGTTTTGGCGGTTTGACAGTTTAACTGTCTCGCCCCATTGTTTTGAACTTGAAACCAGCCATTTAACCTTCTTGAACTTTTTTTATTCATGAAAATCTTTATCATATTTTAAAATTTTAATAATTTAATACAAAAACTTTATTATGAAAAAAGAAATAAAAAGATTAGTTCAATCAGGTAAAACTGCCAAAACCAATCCAGCTTTTTTGGCCGACCCACCACACCGGTTTTGTTTGTTGTTTCTCAAAAGAACTGTCCAAAACCAAATCATGAATACCCCTATCCCTATGAATAATATACGGGTTTACCATATAGGCTGGTTTAGTTAACTTTGTAGTGTGGCTTTGTTTAGGGGTTCTTGAAGCAGATTATATCGAGCCTATTCACAGTAAACAAGATTTTGAAAAAACTAATGTTTTTCAAAAGCTTGTAACCCGATTGAGGCTTATGACACTTGAATACTGGTCAGTTATTTGTTTCATGCCAAATATAATATATAAAATAAACTCAGAATAACAAGCCTACTTTTTTATTTATACATTGGCAGGGATTTTCATTGTGGATACCTCGGGTATGCTATCCCTAAAAGAGCTCTACCTTCATGTGCTTCTGATAGTTTCCCTAAAGAAGGTAAGAGGTTGATACTTGATAGTAATCATATTATTAAGGTTAACCTATATGCACCTTTAAAATTTCTTTTGCACAATATGACCATTTTAAGTTTTTATTATCCATGTAAAATTTATACAGCTCAAGTTTTTTTTTTTTTTTTTTTAAAAATTACATTGACGTAGATAAAAATAAATACATCATAGTGACGCATTTGTATTTATATAAGATCGTGTGTTAAAAGCTTAAAAGAAAAACAAAACTATTTCTTAATAAAAACTAAAGAAATAATCACATCAAATGGGCAAATAGTAAATTAGAAATTGTCAACAGTAGAACCTGAATTTTCACTTTTTGTGCAGAAAATTCCAAAAACTTTTTTTACCGATTTAGTCTCTTAGCTTGTAAAAAGTTTTCTTTTGAAATTGAAATCAAAGTTCTATGTTAACTTTTTTTTCAGACAGTTTACTAATGACTCTTAGCACACAAAGGAAAGTGTTGGTAGTTAATTTTTAATTTTCAAAAATCTAAAATGGGTTTTAATAAACTGAAAATTCAGTCCCAACCTAGAGACTTCTACACTCTGTTTGTTTGTTTTTTGCATGGCCTCAGGTTCTTGTTATTTTGATCAATTTTTTTTTTAAGACCTAGGCTTCGGGGTATTTAGCTTTGAAACATTGAATGCATCCAGACCAAAGCAATGTCTGATGCAAGATTTATATGGATCACTTATGATGATTTGGGAACTTTACATGCTGGTGGTGGCATGGCTCGGTTGTTTTTTTGGTTATTTATGGAAAATTTAAATAGGTATCATAAGCCGTTGAAACGATTAATCCAGATCAAAGCAAGGCATCAGGTTTGAGATTTATATGGTTCACTTTATGGTTTGGTTTTGCGTTTGACAGTTTACTGTTTATTGTTTTTTGCAGCATTTAAGCTTTTGAACTTTTTTATTCAGAAAATCTTATCATATTTTAAAATTTTATAATTTATCAAAAACTTTATTATGTAAAAAGAATAAAAAGATTAGTTCAAAGGTGAAACTCAAACCAATCCAGTTTTGGGCCCAACATGTTTGTGTTAAAAGAACTTAAATGGGTCAAATCATGAATACCCCTATCCCTATGATAATATGGGTTTGGGCCCATATACTGTTTAGTTACTTTGTAGTGTGGCTTTGTTTAGGGGTTCTTGAAGCAGATATTTGAGCCTTTACAGTAAACAAACCTTTGAAAAAACTAATGTTTTTCCTTGTCGATTGAGGCTTATGCACTTGAACACTGGCAGTTATTTGTTGATGCCAATATAATGTTAAAATAAAAGAATGACAGCCTACTTTCCTTTGGCAGGGATTCATTGTGGATCTGGGTATCTACCTAAAAGAGTGGTACCTTCAGTGTCTGAGAGCTAAAGAAGGTAAGAGGTTGTACTTGATAGAAAGTAAGGTAACCTAACCAAAATTTGCACAATATGAGATTTAAGTTTTTTTATCATGTAAAAGTATACAGAAATTTAATAAAATTACATGACTAGATAAAAATAAATACATCATATGAGCATTTGTATTTATATAAGAGTGTGTTAAGCTTGACAAAATATTTCTTAATACTAGAAATAATCCTTTATGGATGTAAATTAGAAATTGCCACAAACAGAATTTATTTGTGAAACGAAAACTTTTTTTAATTGTTTAGCTTGTAAAAATAACAAAATTCTCTTTAAATTATGAATAAAAATTGTTTAAACAATGTCATAGAACATGTTTTTTGGAGAAGATTTTAGAAAAAAAATCATCCGTTAGGTCAAACCAATCCATTTAGGTAGATGTATTTGAGGTTTGAACTCAAAATGATTAGTTAGACTTAAACCCAAACCAACAAATTTCACGTTGGGTTTGCATTATGTCATAAGATACAAAACCGCTATCAATACAGATTAAGATTCACTGTTCGGTTATTGTAGCAGATGGTAAAAACCGCATCAGAAAACTAGAAAGAGACCAAATACAAATGACCCCAAGACATTGAAGAACATTCAAAAGCATACCCAATGAAGTATTTATAGCCAAATTATGTGGTGTTGATTCAGCCCCTCTAACTGTGAAAGAAAGTGCAGTCACGAGTTGTGCTGCTCGATTCAGTTGGTGCAATCTGTACACCTGAAAATACACATTCCAAATTGAGTAATTAAAGATAACCATCACAGATGGCAATTTCAACCCATTTATTTATAATCACATTATGTATTATGTCCAACAGAAATGCTTAAAATGGGTAAAATTCACCTGGGAACGTTTTGAATGCATGATGCGGTATAATTAAATTTCTTCTAACTAAATTTATTCAGAAAGTAAGATTACCATAGAACTTCAACTTAAGTGATTTTTGTAATCAACTAATCATGTTTACTAAAACATTTGAACAAATATAACATTATATTTGTACTCATTTGACACCAAATACTTAAAAAATAAAAATAAAACCTTGGACAAAAAGTGTTTGGGGCAACCTGGGACTTCTAGAAAACTTGGTTTGGACTGAAGCAATAACCTAACCCACCCAGCCCCTCCATTTTATTAATATAATATAATAAATCCAATCATATTTGACAGGCTAATAATTTATGAAAAATCTTTTAGATCTCTGGGCCATAGTGTTTGGGTAAACCCAGCCCGTTTCAGCTTAGCACGAAAAACTTTATTGAAATTTTATAACTATTTGACCCATAACTTCCCCTCCTCCATCAATCCATTTTATTGAAATTTTATAACTATTTGACACTATATGTTCTTAGAGAAAACTGAAAATCTCGGACGTGTTCAGGTAGACCTTACCATCCATTTTAGTGTCAGTATCAAAATAACCTGTTTTGACCAATTACCCAACTCCCTGACCTGCTCTCATTTCGCCACATCCAGAAATCATAGAACTTACAGAAATTTTTTTAAACGCGTGACTTACTTGAAAGATGACAGGAATGAGAGGCCAAGAAGGTGACTTGATGTATCTTGCATACTGCTCAAATGCAAACTGCACAACAATGCCAACAAGATATGGTGCAAGTGTAGCTGAAGCTGCTGGGCCGGTCCACGGCCAAACCAGGCCCATTGTGACCATAGGAATCACTAGACTGAGAACCAATGCAGCCACAGAAGTGATTCGATACACCAATTGAGGCGATGGGATCAGGCTACTTTTTGCATTAACAGGCCCCCGCAAATGGTCTACTATGAAAAGGAACATGGCTACCCCACAGTAGAAAAGAGCTTCTGTGAAGAACAATATGAGGAAATCTGCAAATACCAAAGATGCATATGAAAAAATAATAGAATGATCTTAAACCGTAGAGGTGGCAATTTCCAATCCATTTACCTCATGGGTCAATTCGGGTTATATTTATCTCTAGCAGCTTAAATGTGTAAAAAGAAAAGAATTGGCTAACACGTCGGAGTGGTGTATTTGACCCATTTGTTTTGAATTGGTCAAATTGGGTCATAAAACATGACCTTAGTATAAAACAGGCCCATTTACTCAATTTTATTAGGACCCATTTAGACTTGTTACCAAACCTGCTGATTTATTTCCCTTCAGTAAACAATTCATAAGGTTATAACAATCAATGGATACTCAGAAATTATACCTGTCAATAAAGAGTCCTCAAAAACAGATGAAAGGATTTTTCTCATATAAAGTGATGGGAAAATGAATGAGGCTACAAGAACACCAGGACCCACAAACCATAAAAGATTGGTTTGGTTGGTAGTGGTGATTGTAGGTACAATAATTTCGGGTTCTTTTTTGTAACTTTGATTATAGAACGATATAAAACCAGGCCTTCCTCTACTAATTTCCACATTTTCACTTTTGGATGCCGCATCATCTTCGATTAGAATATCATCATCAGTATCATCTTCTTGGTCTGTATTATCATCTGATTCTATCTCACTGTCTGAGATTACATTATTAGGAGATGCAAAGAATATAAATCGTCTGTTTGGTAACCTTTGGATTGCGTTCAATGTTCTGAGTAGGGAACTTCTTGTATTATCTGTAGAAGCGTAATAATCAAAAGAAACTTGTAAAACTAAAGTATGCACGCACAAGACATAAAAATGACTTCTAGCGCGTGTGGCAATTTTGATCCATCTAGTTATAAGGGGTTGATTCAGGTTTCCTTATTTACTTGTTTATTTTCTATGGGGAATCAGGTAACCAGTTACAAACACACCTCTGATTTTCAGCTGTCTACAATCATGTAATCTTGGTGATAAGCTGACCTGAGAACAGAAGTTGCTGAATTACAAATTGAAAAAAGAAAATAACTATGGAAAAAGGAAAATAATTATGGGAAATTAGAACATGAAGTTGTGTGGTACTGCAGATTCGATCAATTGACTGATAGAAATTATTAATGAGAAAAGAAAGTGAGATCTGAGAAGCTGTTTGATCAACATATGACACTCTCTAAGCAAGAAATTTAATTTTAATTAACCAATAGAAAATTTTACCCTTTGATATAAGGAAGGCCCAAAGGATTGTTGAAAGTTAATCCTAATTGTGGTTATATGTGGAAGTTTAGGGGGAAGAATCGTCAAGAGTCTAAAGATAGGTTTGTTTTATTTAGTAAGTTTTAATTAGCTTATTTAAGGTATTTAGTGTTTATGTTTTGGCTGTGAATGGGCTGTCATTCCAGCTGTGTTTTAGTGGAGTTTTTCATTAGTAATTAAGGTTAGGATTAGTATAAATAAAGGTCATTGTCTAAGAGTTTAAGGTGTGAGTTTTTGGTTTAATAATATTACTAGTTAAGAGTCGTGGAGTTCCACAAAGATCACTGGTGTCTCGTGTTTTGTGGTTGTTTTATTAAGTTCTGGCCAACAATTGGTATCAGAGCTTGGTGAAGCTCATACCAGGGATCAAGAACAGCAGCAGCAGCAAGTCAACACCAAAGAAAACAGCAGCAGCAAGTTGACATCAAATGAAAGCAGCAGTAGCAGATCTGACATCAAAGAATAGCAGCAAAAGCCGGTCGACGTCAAAGAACAAACCAACCAATACTCACCCAATCGTGGCCTGTGTGGGACGATTGTTAAGAAGGAAGAAGTTTCGAACCTGTGTGGATTGCAAGCAGAAGAGTTAGAGAACACCTGTGTGGTTCAAAGGAGACCTGTGTGGAGCAAGAGAACCTGTGTGGTGCAGAGAGAGAAACCTGTGTGGTGCAGCAAGAGAGAGAAACCTGTGTGGTGCAGCAAGAGAGAGAAACCTGTGTGGTGTAGCAAGACAACATCCTGTGTGGATCACGACACCTGTGTGGTAACAACTGAAGAAGATCGAGACTACCTGTGTCGTACAAAGAAAAAACAAAGAACCTGTGTGGTAGAGGCAAAAAGGCAGCGGAGAAATTGAGCAGCCTGTGGGACTGATCTGGTTAAAAGAGACGAAAAAAAAAAAGGAGCAGCAACCTGTTTGATCCGCATAGTCAAAGAAGAATAGCTGAAGGAGCAATTACTGTTAGAGAGCAGCAGCAAAACGTGCCACTGCAGTGCCCAAAGTTGACAGAAACAAACTATTCGAGTTGGTCTGTTATGGTAGAAGCAATTCTGCAAGCCTATGGTTTATGGGAAGCTGTTGACCCGGCTACAGAAGGGCCTGTCGAGGCCAAGAAGAATTTGATGGCAAGAGCATTTGTGTTCAAACCCTCCCTGAGGATGTACTCTTACAAGTGGCAAGATACAAGGATGCAAAGGAAAGTGTGGAAGGCATTAAAGGTCCGATATTTAGGAGCCGAAAGAGTACAAAAGGCAAGATTACAAACTCTTAGATCCGAACTTGAGATGTTGAAGATGAAAGAAGGTGAGTCCATTGATGAGTTTTCAGGAAAACTTGGTGGAATTGTTACAAAGTTTAAAAGTCTTGGTCAAGTTTAGAAGATGAAGTGGTAGTGAGAAAACTCCTAAACTCGGTTCCAAGGAAGTATTACAAATTGTGGCATCCATAGAGCAATATTCAGATTTAGAGAAAATGTCACTTGAAGAAGCTATTGGAAGATTAAAGGCTTATGAAGGGAAGAATTAAAGATCTTGATAAAAAGGAGGAAGATCAAGGTAAGTTGCTGCTGTCCAGAGGAGAAGAAAAGGAAGACAAAAGCAAGGTGAGCTCAGTTATGATGGGAATGGGCGAGGACGTGGGCTTGGCAATCATGATCGCTGCAGAGGTCGTGGAAGAGGGAATGGTAGAGAAGAGAACGGGGTGGAAGATGTTTTGGGGCGCGGGGATTTTAGAGACAAAAGTGAATTGAAGTGCTACGAGTGTGGGAAGTATGGACACTTCGCATATGAGTGTCCCAATTGGTATGGAAAGAATAGGCTAACTTGGCTCTAGCTCAAGAGGATGATGAACCAACATTGCTTTAAAAGGGTGGGATCCGACTCTAATTTAGAGAAGGAAAGACACATTAGGATTAAGGGGGTGATTGTTGAAAGTTAATCCTAATTGTGGTTATATGTGGAAGTTTAGGGGGAGAACGTCAAGAGTCTAAAGATAGGTTTGTTTTATTTAGTAAGTTTTAATTAGCTTATTTAAGGTATTTAGTGTTATGTTTTGGCTGTGAATGGGCTGTCATTCCAGCTGTGTTTTAGTGGAGTTTTTCATTAGTAATTAAGGTTAGGATTAGTATAAATAAAGGTCATTGTCTAAGAGTTTAAGTTGTGTGAGTTTTTGGTTTAATAATATTACTAGTTAAGAGTCGTGGAGTTCCACAAAGATCACTGGTGTTTCTGTGTTTTGTGGTTGTTTTATTAAGTTCTGGGCCAACAAGGATATGTTCAACATCAATTAACACTTCATATCAACAACTATGAAAAGGCTATATGCATAATTATCATTCATTGGCCGATAATAATCCATACTATTGATTTGGCTGGTAACAATCCCAACTTTCATTTTTATTACCAACAACAATCCTGGTAAAAAAATTATTAAAAATGTACGTTTGATTTCGACTTGATTTTGTTCTCAATAATGATTACAAACGAAATGAAAAACATACAAGTTAAATCGAGGCTAAAATAAGTACAAATCGAGTATTAATATATGATAATTATGCTACTAGAACTGTTGTTGGTAATAAAAATGAAAATTGGGATTATTACCGACCAAATCAATAGTATGGATTATTATTGGCCAATGAGTAATAGTTTGGATTATTAAAATCCAATTTGCCAATTTTTTATAACCAAGTATACTATAACATACAATGAACAACAAATTTTACAAGAAATGTGAAAATATTATAATAGAAACCAACATTAATGTCCTTAGGTCACTATGTTTATAAGTGTGCACTTGGATTATTAAACTAATAGCATTAGTGCTCTCCTTAACTGGAAATATAAAACGCAGTCCAAAACAATTTGAAAATATTAGTCCCAGATGAAAACAAACAAATATCAAAACCAACGATAATGGCCAAATATTATGCACATAATAGTAGATCAAATGTAACATATATAACATCTGACAAGCATCTTATTGCAATTGCACCCCACGAAGCCTTAACAACAAAACTGAACAAAAATCATGATGATGGAGGATGAACCTACATCAACTAATCAAAGACTAGAACTATGACTTCAAGTATGTTAAATCACTAGCAAAACTACCTAGATAGAAAGAACATAAAGAATGAGAGGACGTTTGACTCTGTTGTCAAAAGCCCACAAAGCATGCGCCTAGGCCCTCAAGTGCAGCCTTGTCGCCTCGCTTCAAAAGCTCCATTTTCAAGCGCTCATGCGTACTTTCAGGCCAAGTTCCAGCCAAAAATCATCTAGACATGTCTGAAACAATTACACTAGCCCTAAACAAAACTAGAATCAACCTAAAACAGCCTAAATTGCCCCAAAACAAGCCTAAAACATGTCTGAAATCCCTTAAATGGTATTTTTATACTACGCATCTCGCTTAAAAAGCCCTCGCCTTTTAAGTGCTTTGTGTCTAAACCCAAGGCTCACCCTTTGCGTCTTGAGTTGCCTTGCGCATTCAAGTATTCAACAACTATGATGTTTGGAAATGTATTCCAAACAGATAATGCTTATTTAGATTTGTATTTTTGGTAGAAAGGATTATGACTCTGATTTTTGGACCATATGGTAACAAAATAAAATAATAAGAAATAATTTCTTTCAATGTGCATCCAGACATCCGTTAATACGGTTAATCTGAATAACAGAAAACGACCCAACATTGCAGGTATATACAAGAACTTAAAACTAAAGGAAATTAAGATACAAACCTAAAATTCAGAAACAACACAAACTTAAATTAGTTTAATTGCATAAAAATGGTTAGATTTAAACCCTAAATATGAAAATTTTAAACTATGTGCGTTGTATAATCAAAAGATTCAAACACATCTCGAAATTGAATATAAACCCTACAAAATTCTTTCGGATAATGCAACACGAAGTACCACCTATTAAATTAAAGAGATTCAACTCAAAATCGAAGAGGGTTTTCTTCGATTATCAAAGAATCGTACCTGATGAGTTCTTCTTGGCTGGAATGAAGAAGATAAAGATGTGGAAACGCAAGATATTGAAGCGATTTTGACTGTCATTGTTGGTGGGTAAGACTAAATTGCAGTCAAAATTGAAAATTTTAGAGGAAACCCATGTGAAAGAAACGAAAATCGGAGAAACCCATTTGAGAGAAATCGAAAGAAATCGATGGTTTTGAAGAAATTGTTGGATTTTGGCGTTTTCTTTTTGCAGGGTGGGTGTGACTTGCGAGTTAGAATGTAGAGGTAGGTCGTAGGAATATTGTAGTCAAAAGGTTTGGAGCAAAATCAAGAGTAGATGGAGAAGAACATGATGTGAGGTAAAAGTTTGGGAAAACCTATACCAAATATAAAAAAATGATGTGGAGTTTGATATGTTACAGGAAAAAAAAAAGAGAAAATGAACGACTGTAAGTGGTCTAGGACTCAATGTAATACCACGAAGCAACGTTTTATAGAGAAGACCAAACCGGTCTGTTCGGCCTGGCCCGGTTTGCCAGACCGATTCAGAGTAGCCGGTCCAAACGTGTCATCGTTTATTATGCTAGTTTTGTCCAGGGTCGGCAGTTGAAAACAAAAACAAAACACTACTATTTTTTCATATTTTTAATGAAATAATGATCAAAATTTGAGTTATTTTGTTAATATTTGGTTTATGTTTGAATATACTCGTTTAAATATTTGTATTATTTATGGCATTTTTTTATTTTTTTAAATCGATAGCGAACCTTTGAGTCATCTGGTCTCTCTTCTAGTACGGTCCTAAAAATTTTGCTAGAGAGTAACAAGATGT
The DNA here is from genome assembly GCA_025506415.1 of Flaveria robusta. Classification (NCBI taxonomy): domain Eukaryota; kingdom Viridiplantae; phylum Streptophyta; class Magnoliopsida; order Asterales; family Asteraceae; genus Flaveria; species Flaveria robusta. The sequence goes on from CM046475.1 coordinate 23,928,616, forward strand.
CTGTGAAAAGTGTGTATCCTCAAATGATTAAGCGTTAAAGTAATAAGTTTATGGTAGACAAATGTGTAGATGGTTTGTTTATAGCTAAACGCCTAAACTTTTAACGCATGGCCTACCCACATGAGTATTAGGTGAAGCTAAGGTAAGGGTGAACATACAAAACCGATAACCAAAAAATCCTAAAACGGAACCGAAAAAAATCGAAACCGAAATAACAAATCAGTGATGATTTAGATAAGGCCAATATCGAACCATTCAGTTACAATAACGGTTTTCCCTTATTCCATAACCGAAATAACCGAAACCGAGCCGATAACCATATATTCATGTATTTTTTATATGTTTTCATGTATTTTCATGTATTTGAACATATTTTCATATATATATATCATGTATTTTTTATGTATTTTTTATGTATTTTCATGTAATTTTTTTTGTATTTATATGCTTGAAACATGTTCAAAACAATAAAACCAAGCTCCATAACCAAACTTATAACCACAAAATTAACAAACTGAAAATAACCAAAATTGTACCGAAACCGACCAAAAACCTAACCGATACTCAGTTTTGATTTTGGTTGCTTGAATTCCAATAACTGAATCATCGGTTTTCGGTGAAACTCAAAAACCTAACCAAACTGACATTTATACACCCCCAGGGGTTGAGCTTCCACACTTCAAAAAAGGTGGATTTGAATATAATTCCAAAACTGGACCAGGGTTCCAAGGTTGGCAAAGACAAAGACAAGTATATTCTTAACTCACAATGCTTATATTTTAAAATATTTCACTTTGTCTTTTGTTTCTCTTAGGCTTATTTGTTTATCATTGTTTCTATATTATGTGGTTGAGATATTTTATTAACACTTTTTATGATATCTATCAATTTTTGTTATAACATGTTGGTTTACTTATTTGATATGTCTTACGATAATATCTCAAGGATTCTTGTTTTCAACCTTCTAACATTTCAAAATTAAGTTACAATTAAATATACGAGGCCAAATGTGATGTGTGATTCATTTTTCTCACACATATCTCCTTTTTCATTTTTCTTTATTTCTCAATTCATTTTACTTTTGTCTCATTCTCTTTCTCTATTAAAAATTTAAAATTAATGGGTTTTCAATCTCTCAAAATTTCCTCAAAGCATTTTGATATTTTTGAAGAACAAACTTGATAGGTAATGCTTCACAGAGAAAAAGGACGTGTAGTTTATCTTCTCTTATGCTTTGAAGGGTATTTAATTTGATTTTCTTTTCAATCTTCACCACGTCTCTTCTTTTTTAGTTTTGTCATGGGGTTGGTATCAAAATTTCTTGAGGATCGCTCGAGAACTGATTGGATTTATATCCAAAGAAAGATTTTTTTTCATGGGTGTCGAATAACCCCAACCTATAGGTGTGGGTCCGCCCCTGTGTGTGAAACTTTAATTAAATTGTTTTCTAACATTAATGTAGCCCTCCACAGCCACCATTGTTGATGAAAAGGCAACTAGGCTGAGGGCAATCTTTAGCTTCAAAGTTCTTGATTAAAGGGGGCTAGGCATGTCAAAATTAAACTGCTTCTTTAAAATAAAAAATTATATATATAATTAAATTTATTAGGACTACAAAAAAATGTTATAGTAATAAACAAAACAAAACTATAGTAGCAAAATTAATTTATTTTGCATAGTTAAATTGAGTTAAAATTATCAGGTACAAACATAAATAAAAGAGAATTTTTTATTATTTTAATCTTTATTGGACTAATTAATTTTTGAAATTCTTTATTAATTTATTGGCCCTTGAAATTTTGTCTTTGTCGTTTAGGCACGGGATATTGATTAATATATTTTAACAAAATTATAGAAGTAATTATGATGAACCAAGATGAACTCCTTGTCCATTCCATAAGTTATGGTTAACACTTTTGACTGACTGCTTGAAACCGAAACTTGAAACCGAAAACGTAGAGTGAAAATAACGCTTGAATCGACATGAAATGTGGACCCCTATTCACAAAGGAGCCCTTTGTGGACAAATAGATTCGACTTGAAACGCACCACTTTTTGTAATTGGTCCGTAAACACTTTTTTGTTACTTGTAATTTTTAATTTATAGATAATAAGTGCATTTGTCATGATCTTTAAAGAAACATTTTACACCATTTCTTCTTCTTGACCTATGAAGTTTGTACTTCAATATCAACACCACTCTGGCCATTTGCAAAGGTCGTCGACTATGGAGTATGGAATGCTTGAAGACTTGCTTTAACTCGAATGGGACACTATGCGTAAGCTCATATCAAATTCAAGTAGGCTTACTTAATATTCATTTACAAATCTTTAGTTTATGCGTTTGGTTATTTGATAATAAATTGCTTATTATTTGTTCATAGGCAAGCATATCAAACATTATGATGGATTAAATTAACCAGCAAATAATCCCTTACTAAAACATCTTTGATTTTATAACAATAACAACTTTGATTGTGTGTTCTAAGGCTCATGCAAGTAAAATGTCTAAAAAAATCTTTCTTTAATTATTAAAAGAAAGTTATTTTACAATAATCATAATTAGATTTTTACGTTATGGAGTTTAGGGTTGTGTCTAGGGTTTCAAAATATTAACACCCTCAATTAAAAAAAAAAGTTATATACCTAGTTCAATCTACTTTTTGTCTTGGGTTTAAGAATATACTTAAACATAAAAATTTTGAGCCTAAACTTTTTTCTAATGTTGATAGTCCAATCCTAATTTAAGGAATCCCTTTCTACGCTCACTCACAAAAAATACTAAATCCGTTAATGTTTATAAAGTTACATCTGAGAAAAATTTCAGGTTTTTACTTCGACTTGAACCTTCAAAATAGTTGAATAGGCCTTAAATAATTATTATATATATTAAAGACCAACAATGATGCTACAGTGACTTTTTAATCTTTTGATTTTGGCCACAAACTTTTTGGCCTTTGAATTCTTTTCATCATATTTTTTTGGTTATTTTAATAATGGCCACAAACTTTTTGGTTTTTGAATTCTTTTCATCATATTTTTTTGGTTATTTTAATCATAGCCACAATATAGGATATTTTTTTAGCCCCGCTCACGTGCGGTTTTTTTGGTTTGGTTTTCAAAATTAAAAAGCTGGTTATTGGTTAGTTGTTAGTATCATCAAATTAGTAATATTCGCCAATGCCAAGGTTTGAACCTTGGACCTTCAAGAGAGGCAAATCCTCTCACTTCCCCCTTAACCACTAGGCCAAGAGATCATTAGTAAGCAATGTTTTAACTGGTTAGTATTCTTGAAATTTTATAGTGTATTTCTAGCTTTTCTTTCTATTCTTTTCTATATCTTTAAAGTTTACTTTTAATATTTTAGTTAATTAAAATATTTAACAGACTAAATTTGTAAATGATACATCTACTTACGTGACATTTTTTTATAGTTTTATCTTTTTGGTTAAACAGTTTTTAAAGTTCGCTTTTGTATTTCTTAATGTTCATATCTACCAGGATGTATCTTTTTTTGTATCTATTAAAAAGCAACTTCACTGCTAAATTGAAGTTTGCTTTTTAATATATTGGCCACATAATTTTGCAAAATGCATTTAGAAGTTTGTGTTTTTATATAATGATCACATATTTTTACAAAATGTATTTAAAACCAAAATTCTAATGAGGATTAACAACAAAGTTTTATATTTTTGCTTTTTGACACAAAAGTTTATTTTTTTTTGTTTTTGGGTTCAAACATTAGTATCGGTATTCGATATTATCGGAACCGGTATCGGTATACGCTTTTGTGTTTTCCAATAAGCCGACCCGACAACGAAGAAAGTCACGGTAGCGTAAGACAAAGGAAAACAACCAAACTTCCGTATGTGTAACGCAGGTGAAGTTTGCTTTTTGACCACAAACGTTTATTTTTTTGTGTTTTTGAGGTCAAACATTAGTATCGGTATTCGGTATTTAATCGAACTGGTATTGGTATACGCTTTTGTGGTTTCCGATGAGCCAACCCGACAACAAAGAAAGTCACGGTCGCGTAAGACAAAGAAAAACAACCAAACTCTCGCGCGCGTAGCGCGGGTTAAAACACTAGTTACTTAAAATAATTTATGTTTTACTCATGCAAAATGTTTGATAGACCTTTCTGTTGATTCACATTTCACAAGATTCCACATGTTTATATTTACATTGTATATATACACATTTGCAAAGGTCGGTGGTGGCTCCACCGGCCTTGCCACGTGTCACGTTACTATTGGACCTCATTTCAATTTTTTTCTTTTTTTTTTTTTTGCTTTCTCCGCTATTACTGTGACATATATATCCACTTTTCTAAAATTGACATACACATTTTCCTTGGCGCAGTGGTTAGGCGCATGCATTTTGTGTGTTAGGTCGTGGGTTCTAAACCCACCAGTTTTATGTTTTCTTGCTTTTTTAAAACTTTGTGATATGTAACTTTCACCTCCTCAAGTTTCTAAAGTTCCGGTTTACTCCTGTACAAGTTTATCTTCATATTAATTTCTTACGTTTATATTTTTATACACACATTACTTGCAACAACTTATTTTCATATTGTCGAATTGACTTAGTCAAATATAAAACGTCTATGTGCCTATTTTAATAAAAGTCTTACTTTTAATCTTTTCATTTTCACATTTAAAACATTTTAAAAACTTTGTAAAATGTTATCTTAACCCCTCCTCTCGATTTTTTAGAAAAGATTGTCATTAAAAACTTGAGCCGGTCCACGTTTGGACATAACTGGAAACGACTAGGGTATTAACGTAAACTTAGTTTGGAAATTAGTCGGGTCGATTGTACTATATACTTTATCACGCCGCATACGATTCCGTCGCAACACGCGGCGGGGTAAAAAAACTAGTTTTTCTCTTAAAATTAAGGAAATCCAAATGATATACTAGGCCCATGCTTTTTAACAGCCCAATAAATTATGGGCCAACCATATATTGTTTAAAACAAAATCGATCCCATATTACCATCAACTTCATAGCAAAATGCATATTATATTAATAATGCATTTTTAATATTTCTAGATAAAAACTTGACCCTTGGTTGGTCACTAAAGCTCTAGTGACAACATTAAACCAGGAAACCTATGGTTATCAAACAAGCTCGACAAATAAAGTTGTTTCTGGACCAAATTCAGCATCTTTGAGACTCATTTTCATTTCATCAATCCCGTATACTTTTCTTGGAAAACTTGACACGAGCTTATAGTTTTTACTGACTCCTGGTAGACCTAACGAGTCGATGAATACGAAAACAGCTTCGATTTTGTCTCTTTGTGAGAAAACTCGCTGCTTCCTTTCTCCATTTGGAAAGCGTATTAAAATCTGTAGAAAAACTGACATCAAGTACTCACCTATAAGAAAGTTAAATATGCAACCATATATAACTTATAACACGAACCTGGATATCTTGGGCATTAGGGATTGCATTATCTTGATGTTGAGAATTGCTTTCGAGTTTCATCGTTTTTTCCTAAAGCAAATAAATAATGTGTTGAAAAGAGAACATGTTAAACCAAGGTAGGCATTTAAGGTTGGTCGAACATAAAGACATGATTAATCAAACCTGATCAGCTTTGAGAGATGCGGAATAAGCAGCATCTTGCTCTTGTCTCAATTGAACATCAGCCTTTCTTTTTTCTTCTTTTTTCTTCCGTCCATTATCGAATGCCAATCCATGCTCCTCGAGTGTTGTTTGTAGTGTCTCGACTAGTTCTTCCGAGGTCACTGGCCCTTCCATCTTAAAAAGGAGAATTTAAAAACGTTCAAAACTACTAGAAATAAAATATATCTAATCAATCAAGTCAAACGAGTTGAAAGTCGACAAAAATGTAAATATAAAACATAAAACATTTTACCTAACTTATTTGAAAGATCATAGATGACAAGCCATTAACTAAAAAACATTACATTTTTTCATGAAAAAATTATTTAGTTCATAACATAAGCTATTTGTTTTGACTTGTTACCTAATATGTTCGATTCATGGTTTTAACCTACCTTTTGAACCACGACTAAGCTATCATCTGAACCACGAGCCACGACCGCACAAAAGGGGAAGGCGGTTGGTTGAAGCGTCGTAGCCAAATGCGACCCCTCACCTCTATCGACAACACCACCCCACGACATAAAATTTGCATCAAGAAATTGCACCACCACCTCAGAGCACAAAGTATCCTTGCAAAAAGGTGTTGCAAGTGGGTGGTTAGGCGAGTGCAAGTACAAGAACACAAACTTGTGCTCGTCTTGAGCCATCTTCAAAACCTCGCTGAACCTACACGCGTAGAAAAATGGACGCGTGAGCCCGAATTGTTGTTCAAAACTAGCTAGAAAATCCCAATTGGATTGGAAATTATCAGGAATGGAGTGATATGGTGGAGGGTGGTGGTGGTAGTATAGTGGAACACTTGGTGGCGGATATTGGTGGTGGTTTCTCCTTCCCCCTCCGGCTGTCATGAGGTCTAGTCCTTGATCCACCGCTCTCGATATGGTTCGAGGGAGGTTAACCATGCGGCGGACTAATCTAGTGCACGAGGTTTCGAATTGGTCGAGTGGACTAGACATTTTGGCTCGAGCCATGGTGTCTAGATGGACTAGAACCATATGTAGTGGTTCATTGAAGGTTTGAGGATAAAGCCAATCATGTTACTTGGAATCCAATGTGGTAAAGTATGTTACTTTTGACAATTTGGATCAATTAGAAATAGTTTATACATTCATTATCATGAAGTTTTGTTCTTTAATTGAACTTTAAACAAAGTGGATATTATGATTGTTTTTCTAGGACATCTAAAAATGATTTCTTTTTGTAAGAATTTGATCTTTTGCTTTAGTGGGTAATCATGATTTGGATCAATCAAATTGCATAGCGATCTATTTTCGTGATTTGAATTTTGAAGTATAGATGACATGATACGTCGAATAACAAGTTAAAAATGCTTATTAAATAAACAAATTATATGATGTTAAATCCTGAATAACTAATATGTTAGATGCTATTATAAAATTCGTTTATTAACAAGATAATATGTTTCTGAATGTCAATCAAGCGATTTGAAATGTTTTAAGCACTTGTCTTTGCTATTATAAAATTCGTTTATTACTCGGTTTCTTTCAATTAACTTTGCTAATATTTCTTTAAAATTCATTAAGAAATTACATAGTAAATCGATTAACCATGGAATTAAAAACTAAAATTTTTTTTTATTAAGCCATTAAGATGAACAAATAAAGAATATGATATTTGACTTTACGATAAATCATAAGAAAACCATGTAATATTGTTCGTCTTCATAATCAACTACCATAATAGTATATATTTCATGATGCTTATGAAATTGGTTCTAAAATGTTTAGATTTTACCATGCGTCTAGTAAAAAGACTAATATTAAATCACATGTAATGTTTACAAAATATGCTATGACTACCATTTTATAAATCCCCCTACTCTGATAAAAAAGTAATTAAGGTAGACACGTAACAACATCATATTTCTCATCATCAAATTTTTTTCGCTTCTTTATCCTGTTAAATAATCATATAATTAGTAATAATATTATTTAATTATTTTTTAGATTAAAATCACTTTTAATAAATTAAAAAAAAATCTTTTTATCAATGTTATTTCTAAAGAAATAAATTTTTATAAACTAATTTTTTTTTCTAAAACATCAATCTTTTTTAGAAATACAAAATCTTAAAAACTTGTTATTTTTAAAAAGTAAAATTTTTATAAACAAAAAATAATTAAAATTAGGATTTATAATAAGAAAGTTTTTAGAAATGATATTTCTTTTAAATGTTTGTTTTGAAAAAAAAAATCATTCTATTCTAAATAAAAAAAATTTAATAATATTTTATCTTAAGATATCATTTTATAATTTATAAACTTTCATTTTATATAATATTTTATGTATCTTAACTCGTGTAATATGTAACGTTACTTCTTTAGTTTACATAAATGAATAAGTTACCAATTTTTCAATGTGGGGAACCAAAATTTCTTACTAACATGATTGGTATTTTGGTGGAAAATCTTATGATGGAAGAATATATTTTCTCCAAAATTCTCCCACAATCAAAACTGCTTTTAAATCTTTGACGGTTGGTTGATCTTGACTTGACTAGATAGTCAAAATTGGCGTGAGGTGCATAAAGCATGCCCTCACAGTTTTATATTTTTAAAATAGACATACATTTGTACCCTATTTAGGATTGACAAATTCAAAGCAATGTGAAACTTTTGCTACATGATGTGCAAGCTATTGACGCTTCAATTTTTCTTGATCAATTTAGATAGTTAAACTAATTCTAAATGTACAAACTTTCTTGCACAAAATACGTTCCACCATAGCAACAACATTTTAAAAATTGATCATACGTTGTTTTTTCTATTTTGTTCTTTTTTCAAGGTTGGCAGATTTATAGAATAATTTATAAAAGAATGAAATACTAGCATTACATGATAAGAATGTTATTTTAAGGTACACAAGACGAGTCAAATAAGCTCATTTTAAGTTGTATATCTAAAATTTGTGGATAACTTTTCAAACTCAAGTTTTTCTTGGGTTTGAATTATATATTATTTATTAATTCATAAATTATGTTAGTATTTTGTATATGTATAGTTATAAATATATACATTGTAACATGCTATACATTATTAATTATTTTTATTATGCTTATTTTGTTTAGAGTCGCAAGTCTAGTTAAGTAGGATACATGAAAACTCATTTTGTAAATGAGCTTTATTTTAAGCTTGAGCTTGGTCTTGAAAACGAGCCCAATTAAGCTTAGTATAATTCAAGCTTTTAGTGAAGACACGACAAATGACTAATGAACGGCTCGACTCGTATTACACCTATTTTACTGTTTATCATTCTCTTGATTTTAATTTAGCGTCAAATTCCATAAGAAAAACTTGACACTTTCATTGATGTTGTACATGTTACCTAAAAACACATACATGTATAATATAAGTACGCGAGGCACAATTCGTGACTATATACATGTTTTCTTGTATAACTTATAAGTTACGAGGGAACTCAGACTACTTTAGGTGATCATAATATTATTATTTTTTCGGCGTTGCCTTCATTTTTTTTACCGAAGACAATTTATAAGAAAAAAAATGCATCTATTTGAAATCTAGCTTGTTGAAACGTCAAACAATCTTCTCTAGTTATGCCAATTATGCAATTTATTATAACAAACGTACTCTATACATACCTTTAACTCTAGGTCATAATGATTTTTACATGACGAAGTTAGAAAAAAACAAAGTAGATGATATTGCATATCTTTCTCTTAATTTGAATTTCTTATGTCATAACGTTACTCTAGATTACAAAATCCTAAACTTAGAACAACAGCTAAATTTCTAAGTCGAAATGATCAAACCGAATGGTGTAACAAATTACAACTTGCATCTTATACGTTAAAGCTATATGTCGCAACTATTTCTTCAATTCAAAACCATGTAGAAGTCTCCCCACATTATGTCCAAGTCATTGTAGCAATATTCTTCTACAATACCAAATCAAAAACCTAAATAGCAACTAACTTTTTCATGTGAAAACAATACCTTCAAACAAAACAATGCTATAGCAAATTGTATCTTATGCATTAAAAGTCGTACGTTGTTTCTGATTTGTAGAATCTAGCACTAAAATATACCCTATGCACTCAAATTTCACTGCAGTGTGAGAATCAATTCTAGCAAAGAGAATGCCACCTTTACAAAAAGCATGTATGAATGACACTTTTGGCCACTTATTCTCAAAAGCACATTTTTTTGGTTGAAGCATTGATTCTTTTGAAAGCACAATTGTCCCCTATTGTTAAAGATTGAATTTTTTAAAGTTTTAAGGGCAAGTTAGCTATGCAAGACTTGTACATTATGCATTGTATTTTGTAAAATAGTGATTTTATACTTGTGTTAAGAAAAAAGATTTAAAAAGGGTATTTAACACTTTGCTTTTCAGGTAGTGGTATCCAACTGCTCAAATGAGTTTTTTATAATTTGCTAAAAGGTTTTGAAATTTGAAAATGTACAATCATGCATGCACATGGTACCAACATCATTCTGCTCTTATTTCATACCTTATAATTATATTCCGTCAAAATTATAAAACAAAAAAACCCTAAAATTCATATATTATATGTTTTTTAATGTAGCAGTTGTCTATCGGGGTTAGTTTAATATTTGTATAGCTGATAATAATATATACACTAGTACTCGTGTATTACATAAATTGAATAAATAAAATATTAAATAAAATAAAATTTTATTAATTATAAAACGATATTTTAATATAATATATAATTGAAATTACGTATGAGTAATGACAATAAATTATAAAACAATGATATCAACTTTTTAAGCTTTTAATTTCAAATCTTTTTGTTTTTCTCAAAAATAAAAACTAAACATTTTGTTTCAATACAAACCGTTTTGAAAAAAAATCATTATTATAACTCATAATTTTAATTATTTTATATTTATAAAAATTTTACTTTTTAAAAACAACAAATGTAGAATGTTTTGTATATTTTAAAAGGTTTGATGTTTAAAAAAATATTATTATATAAAAGTTTATTTCTCTAGAAATAACATTAATAAATAAGAACTCTTTCTTAATGTATTAAAAAGTATTTTTAGTTTATAAAGAAACTAAATAATATTATTAGTAATTAATGTAATTATTAAATAGAACAGAGAAGCGAGAAAATTTTTGTAAGGATAATGTAGTGTTAACCTATGTCATACTTAGTTACTTTTTTATTAGATTAAAAAGATATTACGAAATCTAGAGTTGTCCTTTTAAAGTGACATACAAATGATAAGTTGTTTTATCTTTATTCAACCGGTCATGAGTTTAAATCTTATAAAAGGAGAAATATATATATTGTTAATAATAGTAGATTATAAAATGTTTGCAAAATATACAATTTAATTTTTTTTTTATTTTAAGTGTTGTCTGTTGATAATAAAATGATAGATTTATTTTTGAAAATAATTACTAAATATAATCTTTTAGTTAAAAGTTTAAATGGTAAAAGAATTATTAGATTATGAATTAAGTTTCTCAAATTTTTAAAAAGATATTTACATAAAAAGATGATATAAATCTTTCTACTTCAATAAAAAAATAACTAGGAAGGACATATGGTAACATCATATTCTTTATCACCAAAATTTTCTCAGTATCTATTTTATTAAATATTTACATTAATTATTAATAATAATTTTTAAAATTATTTTTATTAGTGTTATTCTAAAGAAACAACTTTATAAAATAAGAAATTTTTCAAAAACATCAAATTTTTTTAAATATATTTTTTTAAAATGTTTGTTTTTAAATAAAATGTTTAATTTATTTTTGGAGAAAATAAAAAAAGTTTAAAAAGTTGATATTATTGTTTCATTACTTATAGTTCTTACTCATACGTAGGTTTAATCATATCTTATTTAGATATAGTTTTATAAATAATAATTTTTTATTCTTTTAGATATTTTATTTATTCAACTCGTGTAATACACAAGTTTATTAAAACTGATTTAATAATATAAGTGTGTGATAAATCTTACAATGAATGTTTCGAAATAATAAAACAGCCAGCTTATGAGTTGTGTTTATTTTAGCCGGCTTATGAATTATGTTTATTTTTAAACATTTTTTACGACAAATGTATAACACTACATTAAAAGATATGTGTTATTTTAATCGGGCTTATCGATCTGTTTTTCAACCGAGACCGCACCCCCAACCCTTGAGAAGAAAACCCACAACATGAAAAACCCCTGTGACTCAACCAAGAGCATTTTTGCTCCAAGCGAAACTCGAACCAAATACATATTTATTTTTAAGTATCGTGGGTATCTCACAATAACCAATTAAGCTAATGATCATAGGTATTTTAAAAAGTGTTTAGAATAACTTTTTAACACGCTTATCCGGTTTAGGTTACCCTAAATCATCTAAGTAGCACAAAAAAGTTGCCTTTAATGATTATGTGACGTCAAATTTGATAATTTGTAAATATATCTATGGTTTTGTATAAAGAACCTAAATATAAATACAGTTTTGTATAAAGAACCTAAATATAAATAAAGTTTTAAATGCATAAACAATTATATATCGATATGTCCTCAAATTTAAACAAAATTAATTTAGAGAAATGCAGACCATGACAATAGCAACGAACAGTTGTTTTACTGACTGAAAATAGAAAGAGATATGGGCATGTTTGACCATGATATCAATGTTTGTTGCTTGTTAGTCATGGTGGCATTGTAATCGAAGGACAATGGAAAGCAACAATAGTAGGTATTTTTATTTGTGTTTGTATTATTTTCTTAAAAAATATAAGTTTTCTCTACGTGTTTGAAATTTTTTTTAAAAGTATTATGTCTTTGATATTACATCATGTGAGAACATATGTTTAGGGTTTATTTGCATTTTCATAAGATTAAATAAGAGTACAAGGGAAATATATAAAACATTCTAGAAATATTTGTACAATGATATATAATTCGTGCACATATATGATAAAGAGAAAATTGCATAAATGCTTACTGTGTTTTGATCAGATAGCATGATTAGTCCCCACACTTTAAAAATTAAAAATTAGTTCAAACTTTTGTATAGTAATTACAAATTTGGTTCCTAAATTTTACAAAAATACAAATTAGTCCAAACTTTTATGTGGGTTACACTTTTGGTCCTTAAAATCAATTTAAAAGTTAATTTAAATTTTATGAAATGCATAAAAAATGAATTAATTTAATTCTAGGGACCAAAAATGCAATAATTATATAAAATTTTAGACTATATTTGTAATTTTTAAAATTGGAGTACCAAACATGTAATTTGGCTAAATCACAAAGACTATTTATGTAACTTTCTTTATGATAAATAAATAACAAATAAATATACGTTAAGTAGATGCCCTCTTTATATCCCAATCTTTTTAATATTTTCCTACAAAATCTATCACTTCGTGAGGCATTGGGAGCAATAAGAATAAACAATTTGTATGTTGTTGGTTTTGTGTAATGTTTTCAGAACCGGATCGTACGTAGAACCGGACGCCTTACTGGTTTGGTGGTCGGACCAGTCGGACCGGTTTTAAGAACCGGATGACGTCATAATTATATATATAGTATATTATATATATAGTTATATATATAATTAAATATAAGTAATTTATATATGTATTTTATAGTTATATATAAAACTTAACTATATTTTTATATCCAACATACTAATTTATGGTTCAACACCGCGTTTTTACCCATTAAAATCAAAAAAATAAAAAAAATAAAAAATACGAAATCCGGTCCGAACCGGTTCGGTTTCCCGGTCCGACCAGCGGTTCGGGATGAACCGGCCGGTTCGACCGCCCAAAAACGAATCGATGAGAACCGGACCGGCCACCCAGCCGATCCCCGGTCGAACTGGTCGGACCGGCCTGTCCGATCCGGTCTCAAAAACATTGGTTTTGTGAGCAAATGACATTGCCTTCCATTTAAATACAATATCTTAATCTTAATACTTTAATAAAAAAATAACTATGATGTATATTTGATATCATCACATTTCATCTTATCAAAATTTTCTCCTTTTTTTTCCTATTAATATCACATTAATTACTAATAATAAATTAAAAAAAAATCTTTTTTATTAATATTGTTTCTAAAGAAATAAATATTTATGAAATAAGAAATTTTTTAAAATATCAAACTTTTTAAAATACAAAATATTTTAAGATTGATGCTTTTTAAGTAAAATTTTTATAAACAAAAAATAATTAAAATTGGGAGTTATAGTAAAAATGTTTTAAGAAATTATTTATTTTTAAAATGTTTGTTTTGAAACAAAATTTTTAATTTTTTTTTGGAAAACATAAAAAAGATAAAAAACAAGAGATTAAAAAGTTTATATTATTATTTTATTATTTATAGTCCATACATATACACAATCTTAATAATATGTCATCTTAGAATATTGTTTTATAACTAATAAAATTTTATTATATTTAATATTTTAGTTTCAACCCGTATAATATAAGAGTTTACTAGAGCTAGTCATTATATATATATGGTATAATGCATGTGTAATCATTTTATAAATGTGTTATTATGATATATATTATAATTGTGTTGCTAAAATGGGATGACTGCACAATTATAATTGTTAAACAACACGATTATAATTGTAAAACGACAATGTTTTCATAAAGTGCATTATACATTTTATAAAAAAAGAATATATAATAAAATTATATATATTAAATAAAAACCTTTGTTATAACGCGCAGTGGCTTGGTGATGTAAACAAGCCAGCCAAAACTAATATCTTTAAGCTCGAGCTCGACTCATGAAGAATATAGTGTACAAGTAATAATAAAAACAAAATAAAAATAATAATAAATAATAATTAATAATTTAATAATTATTATTATTATTATTATTATTATTATTATTATTATTCAACATAATTTTTTTTTCGAAATAGAGTTGTCAATATAATTTTTATCCATATCAACGGATTGAATACTAATGTACAAGTAATCAAAATCAAACGTTATAATTTTTAATAACCCGCAGCAAAGCGCGGGTTCACACACTACTATAAATATATATTAAATAAAAGTTATATGAATAAAATACTATTAGGCACGTGACATGCTCTAGTTTGATATGTGAAAATCAAGCTCAAACTCACTTATTAAACGATTTATAGTATAAGAGCTTGATCTCGAGCTAGTTTATTGAATGATCACTAATATAAGAGCTTGATCTCAGCTTAAGTTCGGTTCAATTCTAGTTTTTAGTGATACAACCTTGAGTAGCTCGCGAATGAAACAACTCGTTTACACCCCTAATAACAACACAGTTATATTATATTACATCAAAGTTAGAATGGTAAATTAATACAATTATCACACAATCGTTTACATCACTAAGGAAAATATGTAATTTTATAAGTTTAAAGGGAGAGATATACAATTGCTCATTTTTAGAGGAGATATGCAATTGCCCATTTTAATATAACACTACTACACTCATTGAGAAATAAAAATCTCGATATTATGTTTGTAAGGATTATAGAATATGTGAAACTATTATTTAATTAAAAAAATCACCATGACAAATTCTTATTTATCAGCTAGAGCCATTACTAATTTTCAAATTAATCTTTAACTGTTAAATTAATTTGATCATATACTCACCATGCTTTCTATATACTTTAGACAAATGAGACTTCTTATTTGATTTCATCTCTCTTCCTTACTTTCCCAGTGTCTTTGTGTGTCGGTGAGATGCCATAAAAGAGAAAGAAATGGTGAATCTAAGCGGATTATAAAGACATATAACTTTATAAGAGTGCATTTAATTTTCGATGATTTGATGTATGAATGACTTGTATGATTCCAATTGTATATTTTATACAAACTTATTTCAAAAGTAAATTTAATACCACTTGTAATTATATAAACTTAACTACCATCACACTAAAAACTCATAAAGTACCCATGCCGCGCGTCTCTTGTATGCTTCACATACAAGATCTCCCTTTTACAATAATCGCGCCATATGTATGTACACACGTAGGAGCACTCAATACATAAATACATAACAAACTTTAAGTAGTACATAAATACATAACAAACTTTAAGTAGAAAATCACAGAAATTACATAAACAAATGTACATATTGTTACATACGACAATCATATAACCACATAACCAATTCATTTTTTCTCTCCAACTATATCCGGTTAGCACTACGTACATATGTTTATAAGGTTTTTAAGGCTTTTGTTACAAATATTTTTTGTGTAGGAACATCCTAATGTGTATATATGTTTACATGTATTCTTTCTTATACTTTATTCCAAATGAAGGAACCATAAAAGGCACAAAGCATTGTTGAATACAAGGACGTGCATAGTTGTAGGTAACAAAGGAGTGGGAGTACTATTGCACCTTGAGGGTCAAATTCAAATGAAAAGACTACTTGAAAACTTTGCCGTGTTGTGTTGGAATTTTTCACTTTTGAAACCACACTCTCACCCCTCGGCCCTCACCCCACCCCACCCCACCCCACTCTCCGGGCCCTAATTTATGATGTCCTCTAGCTGTTTGTTACCAAATTGGACTATCAATATGAAAATACCCAAGTCAAGCTAACATCAAAATGTGGAAACCACAATTACGTCTATTATTTATTATTTGGGTGTGTAACTCAGGTTGTATAGTTTAGCGGAGCTCGAGCTTTAACTTGTGAGGATATTTGAATTTGAGTTTAATTCAGACTCGACTTGTCTATTAATTATTTTGTTTATATGTATTTATAGTTATATTTATAGGGTAGAGTTATCTTAATAATCACCTTTTTTTGTAAAAACTCTAGGAACCAATATAACCACACATTTAAGTCATATGCAAATCACATGTCACTTTCATCTTTTTTTTAAAACGTTTATAACTTTTTTTCACGACATTATTTTTTTAAAAAAATTTCACCATTAATTTCAGTATTTTTTATCTTTCCAACGTATACCATATCGATATACTTTTTTTAAAAAAATCTTTCACCTGTTATTTACACATGTGTAAATTAGTCATTACACATATGTAAATCCTGTTTTACACATGTGTATTTTCAGGTATTACATATGTGTAAAATGACGTTAACAAAAAAAATGAGTTTTTTTATTTGTTATAATTTTTTTTATTTTTTATGAAAGAGAGAATCAAAAGGAATATTTTCGTCATTTTACTTGTTTTTATTTTTATGTTGTTTTTTTTTATAATTTTTTTATTATGTTATCATTGTTTATCATTTTGCCATTAAAAATGTGTGGCTCACATTGGTTACTAGAGTTTTCATAAAATAAGTGAGTTCTTATTTGAACCCTCGCCTATATTTATATACATTTAATTTTATAATTTTTATATGTAACATAACATGCATTCTTTAATTCTTTTATCATAAAATTTGTGTATGATAAGAATTATTATGCAAATATATAACAATTTTTATATATAAATAATCAGCATTCTTTAATTACTTTTATTATAAAATTTATTTATGATAAGAACTATTATGTAAACATATATTTATATATATTAAATAAAAATTATATAAAAGGCTCATTTAAACACACGAGCATAGCCAAACTAAACTGTTATTGGTAAAATAAAAATAAAAAAGTTAGGATTAATACTGGTCAAATTGATAGTTAGGATTAATACTAGTCTAACAATGGTTTAATTATTCAAATCCATTTTTTTATATATGATTTAGACAAATTTAATAGAAATAGGCATTAATCGAATAAAATAACAAGTTTGAATGCTAACTTATAATTTTGTAATGAGTTAAGTATTAAGACTAATTTATCACCTTAATTAAACTAAAAAGGTTACGAATATAATAAATATGGGTAATAACATTTCACCTTAATTACACAATAAGTTAACAAAAATTAGTCTCAATACTTAAACTTGTTACAAAATCAAAAGTTAATACATAAACCGGATAATTTTTTTCCTTAGCACCCAAAAAATGTTATTTTGCTCTAAACATATTTATATCTAACTAGTTTTAGTAAACCCGTGTATCACACGGGTTGATCAAATAAAATATTATATAGAATAAAAATTTATTAATTATAAAACTATATTTTAGTATGAGATATGGTTAAGGACTATAAGTAATGAAACAATTATATTAACTTTTTAAACTTTTATTTGTTTTTTCCAAAAAATAAATTAGACATTTTGTTTCAAAACAAACCGTTATAAAAAATATATTTAAAAAAGTTTGGTGTTTTTAAAAAGTTTCTTATTTTATAAAAATTATTTCCTTAGAAATAACACTAATAAAAAGATATATTTCTTTATTTCTTATTTACTTATAAAATTAATTTAGATCTAAAATAATTAAATAATATTATTAGTAATTAATGTAAATATTTAATAAGAGAGAGAAGCGGTAAAATTTTGATAAGAATTAATATGGTAATGTCAAATGTCCCTTATAGATACTTTTTGATTAGAGTAGAAAGATTAACCCCTCAAGGTGTGTAGCGCGACTGGTCAAGTGGGTCTGTATCACGACTGGTCAAGCGGGTGCGCAGAGTATGATACAAATGTGAGAAGAACTTTGGTTTGAACCTTACATTGTAAACCCCTTCTCCATATAGCGCAAGTCCGACACGTTTCATCTTCGACAAGCATGCATTACCTTCGATGTCTTAAAAATTAAACAGTGTGTCACCGGTTGATTAGCGTATATGTTATACATGTTTTTTTTCTTTCTTTTTTATCATTAACCAATATTATGTCCAAGTGTTTTCCACCACCATTAGTGTGCAGCCCAAAGTGGAATCTCTCTGACACATATTATCACACACACTGTAGGTGTCATTTATAAATAAATAAATATATAAAAAAGAAAGTTTAAAAAAAAAATTGACTAATGGATGCTAATGGTTTTAAAGCCCCACATCTGCAATGCAAATGCAGGCTGGTTCTCTGTGTCCCTGCACAATATCAAGGAATCTTCATCTTTAAGAGATAAAAAGTGTGTTTTCTTCTGCATTTTCACATTTTAAACTCACCAATTTCTTTGTCTTCAACAACAAATGCACCAAATTTTTGGAATAAACCCCTTCTTGTTTCTTCTTCTTCTTCTTCTTGTCTTCTTCATCATCATCACAATATCCTACTAGCAAAGAGACAACTCAAAATCTGCAATCAAAACAAAGCACATGTTGTTTGCTCAAAATACAACCAAAATCAAACAAAGATATTGTTTCTTAAATACCCATGTAATCATGTCCCCCAAATATCCATTTATGGTGGCGTTTGTTTGTGCTCTGTTTTTGCTCGCTTTCATGGCGGAATCTGCTTCGATCAGTGAATCGAGGTTGAATCGAGTTAAACTTCATTTGAAGAAGATTAACAAACCCTCTGTGAAGACAAATAAGGTTTGGTTAACAGATTCTTTGTTAATTTGAATGTTTCTTGAGTTTTGATGATTTGGGTGTGAAACAGAGTCCTGATGGTGATACAATCGATTGCGTTGTTTCGTGGCTTCAACCGGCGTTTGATCATCCGAAACTTAGAGGGCAGAGGCCATTGGTGTGTAATTGATCGAATTCATTGGTTTCTTGATTGAGTTGTTGGATGATTTCTTGAAGATTGTGGGGGTTTATTTGGGTTGAATTGCAGGATCCGCCATTGGAGAGGCCAATGGGGCATAACTCGAGTGATGAACGATTTGAGGCGATTCAATTGTGGGCGGAATCGAACGAATTCTGCCCCGAAGGAACCATCCCGATTAGAAGAACTACTGAAAATGATGTTTTACGCGCGAGTTCGATACGGAGATACGGTAGGAAGATCAGGGGTGTGAGACGTGATACCATGAGCGGCGGTCATGAGGTTAGTTTGGTCTTTTTATTAACGGTATTCTACATTGGAAACCGTTTGGATTTGTGTTTTGAAACTGATTATAACAAGTTGTTATCATAATAGGTTTTTATAGTTTAGGTAACGGGATACTTGTGGTAAAAATATCATTTTTTTTAACGAAATTTAAAAAATCGCTAATTTTTTTTTAGAAAACTTAGATGTAATGTTACATTTACTAAGAGCATTCACAGCCCATTCTTAAATTATGTGAGTGAGAGTTGTTATATTATATGGAATGATTTTGAGTGTTGTGAGTGGAAGAGAGAGAAAATGTTACTGTTCAACCCTTATAAATTTTTTAATGTTTTTTAAAGTGGTTGTAAGTATAGGAGAGAGAAAATGTGATGAAAAGTGTATAAAAATATATTATTTAATTGAAAGGAAAGAGAAGAAGTTGTGATTTTTAATGTAATTATAAGAATGAAAATAAGGAATGGGATGTGAATGCTTTAATAAATAATTATAATTTTTCTACTTTAATAAAAGAATAATTTAGGGTGACACATGTCAACGCCAAATTTTTTTTATAAAAATTTTCTCGCTTCTCTCTCATATTAAATGATTACATTAATTATTAATAATATTATTTAATTTTTTTAATTAAAAGTATATTTAAATAAATTAAAAAGCAGATTTTTTATTAATGTTATTTTTAAATAAATATTTTTTTTATAAAAATAAGGAAAAAATATGAAATTTTATGTATTCTTAATTGTGAATGAGTGTGATTGATGTTTATCTTTTTTTTTTTTCACGCGTAAAAGTCCACTAAAAATGTCACTATTTTTCTTTTCCACAAAAGTGCTTTTTTTCAATTTATATATTAATTTCTTGAAATGATTTTACAATTTAATATTATACACGCTTTCAAAATGCACATCCAAACACTCTGAAGTTTACTACTTACTAGTTTTTATATACTATTTTTTTTTTTATCTTCGTCTTTGTCCCACCTGCGTTTTAGGATTATAGTGTATAACATAGTATTTATAGTAGGACAAAGATAAAATAAAAAAAGTCGTGTTAAGAATATTAAAATGCAAGTATTATGTGATTTTCTTTATGGACTAAAAAGGTAATGAGATGCAATATTTTGAATTATAGCATGCAGTTGCTTTTGTAAATGGAGATCAATACTATGGAGCAAAGGCCAGTATGAATGTATGGACACCAAAGGTTACAGATCCATATGAGTTTAGTCTGTCACAATTATGGGTCATTTCTGGTTCATTTGGTAATGATCTCAACACCATAGAAGCTGGTTGGCAGGTGATTTATATCTCTTTTTATTTCAAATAAAAAAAATCTTAATTTTTCACATACTAACATAGATAAAAGTTGATGAAATTTAGATTAAATGAAACTGTTTGTTATAAATATATTCAGGAATGTGATTTTGTAAACATTTTTGACAAGTGAATCGTGTTTCTTCAGGTTAGCCCCGAGTTATATGGAGATGGGTATCCTAGATTCTTCACTTACTGGACTGTAAGTAATATCGATAGTGTGTTTTCAAATCTGTCACTAAAGGTGGCAAGAGGGTAATCCGTATTCGGGTTTTAACTTTTTATTTTTCCAAACAGGATCTAAATCTTTAAATAAAATTAGTTGTGCATTGAGTTGTAAAAATTTTTATCTGTTTATTTAATATAATTTTATAAAATTAGTTGTGCATTGAGTAATTAGAAAACAATATTACTACATTAATGATCTAAATCTTTAAATAAAATAGCTTTGATGACTTACATCCCGTTTGAGATATAAGTATATAACACAACCTGAATTGACCCATTAATAAGCAAACTAGTCAAAATCACCATCTCTACATGTGTGTATGTATATGTGTATGTTTAAAAAAAGCTAATTTATGTCCGTATTTACAGAGTGATGCATACCGAACAACAGGATGCTATAACTTGCTATGCTCAGGATTTGTTCAAACAAATAACAGGATTGCTATAGGTGCAGCAATATCTCCTAGATCATCTTATAATGGCAAACAATTCGATATCAGCGTCATGATATGGAAGGTAATTGCTAACAAAAATTTTTAATCCCATGCTAATTAATAAAAAAATTAAGCCTTGATGAGATGCTAATTTACTATTTTGTAAAACTTAACGCATAAATAAAGTCTAAATAAACAAGAATCTTTGTCTGACTTTTGGAAAAGATAGACAAACAAAAGGAATATAAAAATGTAAGATTCTCTTGTTCATTTCTTGGATGTGTCTCCCATGTGTAGTAGATCTCAGTTTAACTTTTAGTCAAGTGATAAAATTATATGGATTATAACTAAAATAGCATCTTAGTTTTGGCTTTTTTTTCTTTAAGTTTTGTTTGTTTTTGACTTGGATACTTCTAAATCTCAACTGTTACAATACTGTTAAATGAAAGTAACAAACAAATTAGAAGCTTATGTTGGCTATAATGCAACTGTTTCACAAATAAGTGACATTAGAGGTGTCAAAGTTGAATCGCGTAACGGGTCAAATGGAGTAATGTTGAAATGAGTCATTTTTAGTACGGGTTGAAAATGATCCGACACAATTTTTTTTTTCCGTCTTTAATATATGTTAGAAACAACTCATTCATATTATTTTAATACTAATATCTGCATTAAAAACACACTTTCCTCTCCCATGAATCATTTTATTCAAAGATTTAGATTAATTTTATAGTTATACTGTTTCTTAATCATT
The DNA here is from genome assembly GCA_025506415.1 of Flaveria robusta. Classification (NCBI taxonomy): domain Eukaryota; kingdom Viridiplantae; phylum Streptophyta; class Magnoliopsida; order Asterales; family Asteraceae; genus Flaveria; species Flaveria robusta. The sequence goes on from CM046475.1 coordinate 23,950,839, forward strand.
ATAAACACATTTTTTTCAACCCTTATATTAAAATTAAATGACCCATTTCGTTCATACCAGTTATGACCCAACCCTTCCATCTAACCACCTCTACAAAACATGTGAGAGCATTCACATCAGGATTCTCATATTTATCCTTACAATGACACTAAAAATCACTATTTTTTCTCTTTTCTTCTCAATTAAATAATATTTTTATACTTTTATTATTACCTTTTCTCTCTCTTTTACTCGCAACCACTTTCAAAAATATTAAAAAATTTATAAAGATTGAATAGTGATTCTCCAAATATACAAATTGAACAGTAACTTTTCACTATTCTCCACTCACAACCATTTACAACCATTACTTAAAATATAAGAAACACATTAACATAAATATAAGGAACCTACTATGAATGCTCTAACATGAATTTTTCTAAAAGTAGACGATTTATTTCTGTTATTTTGTATAGGACCCTAAACACGGACACTGGTGGCTACAATTCGGATCCGGGATGGTAATTGGCTATTGGCCATCATTTTTATTCAGTCATCTGCAAAAACACGCGAGTATGATACAATTTGGCGGGGAAATAGTGAACTCGCGATCACGAGGTTCTCACACAAGTACTCAAATGGGCAGTGGTCATTTTGCAGATGAAGGTTTTGGGAAAGCTGCTTATTTTAGGAATTTGCAGGTTGTTGATTGGGGTAATAGTTTGCTTCCATTATCAAATCTACATTTATTAGCTGATCATCCAAATTGTTATAATATAAAAGCTGGTAAAAATAATGTTTGGGGGAATTATATTTATTATGGAGGTCCAGGAAGGAATGCAGGTTGTCAATAGAGAAAATTGCATAGTATTAATCTTTTATTATTTAAATGATTAATTTTTGTAGTTCTTTTTTTATTTTTTTAAACTATATTAGGGTTAGGGGCTGCTGATTTATTTATATAATATATAATATGGTTTGTTATGTATTTTGACTGTTGAACTTGGTTTTCTGAGCACTTTTGTTAATTTGAACATGTAACATGACATGTTTCCAACACAAGTTTGAGCATGCATATGAAATAAAGTTAAAATGGGTTGAATATCTACTTTTGGTTATTGATATGAACTTTCACAAATGAAACACATGCTTGGTGTGGGTAACACCTTAACACCCCTGGTATCCTCACTTCTAATTTTGTTTGAATTTTATTTCTAATCAAATAAGGATCTTAAAAGTTTTGAAGCAAAAAAGGAACGTATCTTCTATCAACAATTCTAAATGAGTGTGATGATTAAACTAAAGAAGATATTAGATATAGGTTGATGGATTTATGATAAGGAGCTACTTAATGTTTTATTTACCGGACCTAAGAGTGAACCGAACGCTTTAGGAGTTCAATGGTTAGATTTGTTGAATCTGTTGAACCGGATTTAAACCAGATGACAACTTATATATAAAAAATTAATGTTTTAGGTGAATTTACATTTTTAACATAGTATTAACACTTAATTAACTGAATTACGTATCGTAAATTACTAAATTAATTAAAAAATTGAAAGGAAAAAATAAAAAAATTTAAAGTTCAACCGGTTCCATTGATAACCGGGCGCTTTAAATGGAGCGGACCGGTTCTGAAAACATTGTTTAGTATTAACTGGATAAAAGACGGTTGGCTAGAATGAGTTCAAACTTAACATATGCAGCACTTTTAATCATCACGGTGGCAAACATGGGAACGAAAATGGCATAACAGGGCGGACGTTTTGTGTTTAGGGTAAATTACGAATTTGCCTCTAAACCTATTTTTTTACGGATTTGTTCTTTAATTGCACTATTTGCTTTCAAATATGGTCCATGGACATTTTAGTGCATGAAATGACGATGCTGTTCTTTTAAAAATTACGCTTTACATCTTTGGATTCATTTACTACATACTCAAAAAATCAAGGTCGGTTGCCAATGAGTTCGTGCCACACGAATTTGTTTTTAAATATAGTTAAAGCAAGTGATGTTATACCAAAATGAAGGCTTTGGTTTAGTGGTTAAAGTTATTTCATCTTGAGGCACTAGACCCGAGTCCATATCACACGGGTGTCATTTTTAATTCTGCTTTCATTTTTTATATATTTGTTTTTTGTAATTATTTAATTTTCTTTGAAACCGTTTTGTTAACAAAATTGTCATTTTGATGTAGTTTTCTTATCGGTTTCGGTTTTTAATATAAATTATACCAACGTTAAAAGTTCTTTTCGATATTGGTTTTGTTAGTGGTTTTAACTTTTTTTTTTTGATGTTTCGATGTTAATTTACTAAATGGCTTTATTTTTTGTATAAAGTTGTAAATCTTATCAATGTAACTTCACGACTTCACACACTGTTGTATTTACTTTAATCTATAATTTTATTTAAAACTGATTCATATTTACATGACAACGCGCGAGAAAACTAAGTCATGTTTGCACTGCAATGCACGAAGCAAAGTCGTAATGCGTTGTGAAGCAACATGCTTATTTTTGTTAATGTTTTGAAGACACACTTTTTTATAGTTCAACACCACCGTTGTAACACGCGGGCATTTATACTAGTTTGTTTAATTTACTAACAATTATAAAAAAAAGAATAAAGAAAGAAAAATAAAAGCCTTGTTGTCTTCATTAGAACCTGCAATATCACCATTTAATACAACCAAAGATGCATTTAGCATATCCATAACATGGTAAGTTAATGTATTGTATACTTTGATGTTGAAGGTTCATACCTTAAGTGAAAACAAGATTCAAAGAAAGAGTATTGATTGCACTTAGAAACTTCGGGGGTGGGGGTTGGGTGTAGTGGTAATTAGATAGGAGTTAGAGTTGTGTGCTCATCCCAACCAAAGGTTGTTAGTTCGAGTTTGGTGAGGACAATTCCTAGATTATCTAGGTGTTGTCATTCTATTCTAGTTAATCTAGAAGTTGCTGTTTTAAATAAAAAAAAAAAAAACTTAAAGAAACTTCAAATACTTGTAGGTTTTGCCAACGAAACACAAAAATATCCACTATTGCTAGCATGACACTAGGTAGTTGTAATTAGATATGAGTTAAAGTGATGTGCTCATCCCAACCAAATATTATGAGTTCGAGTTTTGGTGGGACAACTCCTAGATTATTTATGTGTTATCCATTCTATCCTAGTTAATCTAGAAGTAGCTGTTCATTAAAAAATAAAAATAAAAAACCTAGAAACTTCAAATACTTTTAGGTTTAGCCGACAAAACACAAAAACATCCACTCTTGCTAGCATGACTCTAGGTGGTGGTGTCTTCTTTTTCCATCTTTCTCAATTTTGTCATTCTACATCTATTGTATCAACATCATGTATTGACCATTGTTTAATCAAAAGTGCTTATATCCTCGTTCTTCCCACCCCTAAACTTCTTTAATATAAAAAAATAGAAAGTAATAAAAATTATATAAAAGAAACTAAATTCCTTTGATAAAAGATTACACGACTACTTATATTTCAACAACGAAAAGATAAACAATACGAAAATAATAAAAGTTACATTTCATTAACCCCCTCTGATTCCTCTCTCTTTCTTGCATCTTAGTATCGCGTTAAGCTACGTTCAGCTCTAATGATTGTGAGGCCGAACATATAAATGCAAATCAATATAATTTCTTTTGTTTTATAAGTGCTTTATTAGAAACCCCTCATCTTAGTTCGAAAAATATGCATTCGATGAAGTTGTGTAATCTTTTTAACGATTTCTACGATCATCCATTGGAGGCGTGATTTTTAACTATTGACCACACGATCTCAGTTGGTAAAATGGGTTTATTTTTTAGGGGCATTTACATATTTCCTCATCTTAAACTCATTAATTACATATTTACCCAAACTAAAAAATTAATTGCATATTTTCCCTTTCTAAAACATATGTATTACATATTTACCAATCTTATTAAAATTAGTTATTAAATGAATATTGTACCTATATTTTTACTAAGTTATTTTTATATAGTTCTCTTCCTAATAATATCAATCATGTATTTCATGAACTTCGAGTCTTCTATATAAAGAAAAAATATAAATTTACAAACTCCAAATAGAAAATTTTAAAACTTTATTTCAAAACAATAATCACCGATAATCAACGTTATATCTCCAGATACAAAATACTGGCAAAGTTTTAATCAATTATAAATAAAAAAGATCAATATGTAAAAATTTCTTAGTAAAAACAAGATAAAATAATCATTTGATAGGTTAGTTTTAATGGAATGGATAAATATGCAATATGTATGTATTAGAAAGGAGAAATATGTAATTGATTTTATGTCTTGGGAAAATATGTAATTTATGTTCTTAATAAGAGGAAATATGTAAAAATCTCTATTTTTTAAAAGTTGTTGATATCCAATGGTTATTAAATGAAGATATCTCCATCTTATTTACTTTTAGAAGTCATTTTTGTTGTAATGGAGTTGAATTTGATGATCTTCATTTTTTATTTCCTTCCATCTTTACGCTGTTGAATTTGATTACTGGTGTCAATGAACCACCATATATGTAAGAATATCGGTTGTTTTTTGTTGAGCGAATAAGATGCAACATTTTGATGACTACATTAATGAATTAATGTTTTGAGCTTAATGAGCATCTTAGTAGGGAGTTGAAGACTTCCATTGTTGACACTAGTGGTGTTTGTCATTGGTGATGATGACTTCATTGAAGGCTATTAAGATTATCTTGTCCTTTACATGTGTTGAATGCCATCGATAGTATGCCTTGGAACATGATGGTGACCGGATAACGAGGCTATGTTAGATAAAGGGAATTTGGTGGGAGGGGGTAGGGTTGCGAAAAATTATAGCACACAACACTCCAACCATACTCTAGAACCACCTTCTTTGATCACATCTCTTCGCTTACGAGATGGGCAAACAGAGAAAGAGGAGAAGAGAAGGGAATTAAATAAATGTGAGGGTTGAGGGTTTTAGAATATACTAGTACAGAACCCGTGTGATTTACTGAAATAAAAAATTTAGATCAAACCGTTAATTATGGTTTAAGAAAATAATGAATCAAACCAATCAGGTTGGGTGGCCTATAGTAAGCATAGCCGACCTGTTTTTACTAGTTTTGTGGCTTAACAGTTTGATTTTGACGGTTTGAATCGATTATTATTGTTTATTTCAAATTCGTTAGATTCCAATAAAGTTTTTTAATATTTATAAGGATTCATGATATACAATATACACAATAACTTAATTAAAATAAAAAAATATAATAATAAATATTAAATGACTAGTTTGATTGACTTGTCCGGTTTCAAGTTTGAAACCACTTCAATCACTAAAAAGTAAATCCGTAAAACTCAAATTGCTTGGATTTCAAATCGGACTGTTAGACCAAGTTAGATTATGAATTTTATATTTGTCTATTTTAGAGGGTCTTTAATTGTAACTAGGTTTTTTTTATAGTCGCGCTTCGTTGCGAGATTTTGATGATTACCGCATGTTATATTGTTTGACTTTGGTATTTATCGGTTCGACTCATTTCAAAATGTAAAAATGAATACGAATACATGTTCTGATACCGGCAACGAAAATGTTCATTCACTCATAATCGATTTGGTTCGTCAAGACCCCGCAATGATAACCACACTCGATATAGCTAATGATACTAGAAAAATACTCGAGTTTGAATGTAACTCTGTTTTCAAAAATAATTATTTAAGAAGGTAGACAAAAAAAAGAAGCTAAAGTCGGATGCGTATCTCGTATAGAAAAAAGTTACTGAACGAAAACCGGCGCTACACCGTGGAAGTTTGGTCGTTTTCCCTCCGTACTAAGTGTTCAAAACCCAAATTTAAAAACATAAGTGACCATAGTCAAAACTTTACAAACTATTATAGCTAAAGTAATCGAAACACAAACTTAAAAACTTATGTTATCAAAATAAAAACTTTACATACTTTAAAATCTTAAAAAAAAACTTATGTGGTTAAAATAAAAAATTTACAAACTATTATAGCTAAGGTGTTTAACACACAAATTAAACTTAAGTGCCCAAAATAAAAAAAATCATAAACTTTAATATGGTGTGGCCCACTTGAAAATCCCAAAATTTCCATGCAAGATTCTTCATTTGAAAACAAAAAAAATATATATATGACCAAAGTATAAATATGCAAAGTTTGTTGTAATAAAACTAAAATTCACAAAAACCTACTATTCCTTTCCTTTGTACAATAATATATAGAGTAATATTTATCTTTTTATATGGAGATCTTTGTAATCATAATTATTCAGTCAATTACATCATTATTATTCAATCATACGGTCCTATACGGTTGAACCATCCAACTTACTTTGATTTGGACGGTTATGAATACTTCAAATTAGGGGTCTCGCGACAAACAACCCGGTCTGGATGACATGACCGGCCCGATATTCTATTCCGGATTCTCCATGTATCCTAGTGGTGTTCAAAAAAACCGGTTCGAGAACCGGTCTCATTAAAAAAACCGGAACCGGTTTTTGGCCCAAACCGGTTTCAATCCGAACCAAACCGGCGGTTTTTAATCGGTTTGGTGTTTTTCCCATTCGAACCGGTTCTTAACCCGGTCCGGTTTCAAACTTGTATTCAAACCGGTTCCCAAACCGGTTCCCAAATCGATTTTCAAATTCTAGCCGTTGGGTAACTGCTATATAGTCGTTTTTTAGCCGTTATATATCTCACTTTCATTATATGTTGTTTAAATTGTTTATATGTTTTATATATCATATATCTCACTTTCATTATATAATAATTTAAGTATTTAACATTAAATAAAATAATGATATTATTATATTAATAACAATAATAATCAGTTAGTCACAATAAGTAAAAAAACAATAATAATAAAACAAACCACCACCATCATGATATTAATAACAAAATTTTCAAATTAATATAAATATTTTTATATATTTTAACAAAAATTTTAAATTTTCTTTAAATTTGCTTTTAATTTATTAATATAAATATGATATATAATATAATTTAATTTTCTTTAAATTATTTTATTACGAATAACCAAAAAACCAAAAAAAAAAACCGAACCGGTTTGGGAAAATAACCGGTTTGTACACCACTATCCGGTCTCCCTCCATATCGTACCGGTTTGATCCGGTTTTTCGATCCGTTACCGTAAATAGTCCTGATTTAACATCAGATTTGAAATTTCAACAAGTTTAGGGTTTTATGCTGCTTACTCCTTGTACTATCACCAATGGCTTCTCGATCGCAAATCGACGACGTAAGTGTTAAATTCTAGGGTTTCCTTATGTTGATTATGCGCTATTACATTATTCGTTGATGATTTGGTTTCTGTCTCTGAACGGAGATTGCAGGATGATGATTTCGGTGGTGACTTGCCTGGAGCCAACGCTACGAGGGTTGCAGGTTTGAAATGATGCTCCGAGTTGAAGCAGTTAGTGATTTTAGTTTTGTTTAACTGATTTGTGTTTTACCTTTGGGTTTTGTAATGTGATTTCTAGGCATTAAGAGGGGATTTGGAGACCTCGATGACGATGAAGATGATATGTTTGGCTCCAAAAAGGTTTGTTTTGACTGTAGTTGATTCTAGTTGTTTGGTATCTGTTTATTCTCTCACATTTGTACAATTGAGAGATGGATTGCTTAAAATGATTAGGAATGAAATTTCCTAAGTTGTTAATTCATAATTTTATATCCACTAATCAAAATTTGACATGGGAACTTGTTGCCAACGGCTATTGTTACATTGAGTTGCTATAAGAGGAACCCTTAGTAATTATTCACATATATATTTGAAAGTTAGAGCAGGTAACTGGCTTATTAGATTGTAGGATAACAGTTTACACTTGTGAAACTACACTTCATCTGTTAGTGCCAGTGATTGGGTCATTGGAATAAATCTTTAAAGTTTCCTTTTGTTTTAAATGTTTTTGGCTACTTTTTATACAACATATGTCTTCTATGTCTTTTGCTTATCTTTTGTTTTTGAAAGTCCTTTCACCGATACTAATATACTACCCTTCTTTCTTGAAAAAGCGTGCATACAAAAAGAGTGCTATATCCTGGTTCAAAACATAATAGCTTGTTATTTATGCTTGTTGACCAAATTATTTTATATTAGAAAAAAATGCTTCTCTAAATTTTACATTATTGAAAGTGAAAAGTAAATCATATGCCTGGCCCTTTTTTGGTGAAGCTTGTTTCTGTTTTGTGCTCCCATTTACAAAAATTCTAAACTAGAATGAGAAACAGTGTTTGGCTATTTTGAATTGTAAAGTTGAGCTTCTTGTTTCTTCATCAGTCCCAAAACTTGCTTACAAGAAACCAACCATGGACTAATTGGTTTTAATGAAGTCGAACTTAGAGACCCAGTTAAGCGCAATTTCTACTTTTTATTTCAGAGATTCATCTTCTTTTTTCTTTTTAATTTTTTTTTTCAAATGTGATTCTATTTTGATATCAAACAAATTACAACTCTGTTAATGTTACCAAAGAAAATGCATGTGCTACCAAATGTAGTATCACACTGCAAGTTATTATTTCCCTTATCATTTTAATCAATTATGTGATGTTTGCTATTATTTTGTTTTCATCTCAGGCTAACTTGAAAGTAGAATGTGATGTTTGCTATTATTTTGTTTACATATTAGGCTAACTTGAAAGTAGAAGAAACCGCCCCAGGTGTAGCAACTGGGATGATCTTATCCCTTCGCGAAAGGTAACACAAATTGCTTCTTCTTGGATATCTCGTTTTAAGGGTTTTGTCTTTTTAGTAATTTTTCTATTTAAATAAACATAAATCTGATAGTGCATTTCTCTTCTTTGTGTTTTGTCTTTTGTAGCCTCCAAAGCTGTAAAGACGCCCTTGCAACATGCCAGGTATGTATCAATTGGGTTGAATCTCAAACGTTCAGCATGCGGTGTCGTTTTTTTAATGCATATTTATAATTGAAACATTACATATGTTAATCATGTTTGGCAGACTAATTATTTGTTTAAAATTTTAAAATTGGACAAAAAGTGTTCACGTTGAAGCAACCGTACCTAACCCGCCCTGTATTGAAGAATCACATGTTTTGACCCATTATTGAACCTGCTCATTGGTCCATTCTATGAAAAACTAATGTAACTCCTTAAATGCAAAGTTGGCTTTTTTGCTTTAGTATCTATTATCTAATGAGTTTAAATGTGCTTGTATCCTCTGCATGTTATCTTATTGTGATGATGGTATTTATTTTGGTAATAGTCAGAGCTTGAAGATGCAAAGTCAGAAGTTCAGAAGTGGCATTCTGCCTTTCAGAAGGAGTCTTTCATTCCTTTGGGCTCATCAATTGGTTGGTTTCTTTTACACACACACACATGTTTGTATGTAGAGGGAGGTTAAAATGAGAAGCATCAGATAACTAGGAACAAAGCAAACAATTTTTAAGCCCTTGGATCATATTTTAGTTTTGGTTGAGATCTCCCTCCTTTTGTTTCTTTCATTCTTGAATAGCATCCATCCCCTCTTTTATTCGTCCCATGGTCAAGGCTAAAAGCTGCTTACTTTGGTTCCTAATCATTTAGTGTTCTCAACTTCTCATATGAACTCACCCCTATTTATGTACATGTATATATTGCTTTTATCACCTTAAAAAGAAAATATACAACATATGTTATGCGTATATGTATATATATTTTTATTAGAAGCTAGTGTCCTTATTTATTGAACAATGGTTACTGATGTTTCTCCTATCCATGCAGAACCTAGAGTCGTAGTCAATTATCTCCAAAACCTAAAATCTTCTGAGGAATCCCTTAGAGAGCAGGTTTGTTTTGAAAAAGTTATGCTTTTTTTTTTGGTGGAAAATGAATGTCATTATTGATCTATGTTCTTCACTGTGTTCAGCTAGAAAAAGCTAAGAAAAAGGAAGCTGCGTTTATAGTAACTATTGCAAAGCGAGAACAGGAAATTGCGGATTTAAAGGTGCTTATTTCTTTATCCTTTATTCACAAGTGACATAAAAATATATACTATTTATTTGGTTGGCTACAGTAAACAAACCGGTTCATAACTTTTGATTTATAATATAGTTCCAGAAATCTTATAATCATTGGATAGAAAACAAAAACTGAACAGATTTGGTGCTAAGAGCCCGTTTGGCTTCTATTCATACTTAACAATAACACCCACTACTTGCTAGCTGAAGGGCAGTAGGGTACAAATGTGAAAAGACATAACTATCCTTCTTACTCTAAGTTGAATACATGTCCAATCAACACCTTGTATGGTGTAAGGAAAAGACAAAACTATCCTTCTAACTTCTAAGTTTATATCTGTTGAATGATAACAGAGTTCCAGAAATCTTATATCTTATTATTGCCGGACAGAATCAAAAGCTGAACGGTTTTGGTGCTGAGAGCCTATTTGGCTTCTATTCATACTTAACAATAATATCCTATTACCCACTAATTGCTAACTGAAGGGTACACATATTAAAGATAAAACTATCCTTCTAACTTCAAAGTTGAATTCATGTCCAGTTAATACTTTGTGTGATGGAATGAAAAGACAAAACTATCATTCTAATTTGTAAGTTCTTAACTATTGAGCTATAACAGAGTTCCAGAAATCTTATAATTATGGGACAAAAAACAAAAAAACTGAAAAGATTTGGTTCTAAGAGCCCTTTTGGCTTATGTTCATACTTAACATCAATACCCACTACTTGTTAACTGAAGGGCACAATCGTGAAAAGACAGAACTTTTCTTTAACTTCTAAGTTGGATTATCTCCAATTAACACCTTATATGATGTAATGAAAATGCCAATTGTGAAAGTCCTATTTCTTTGATACCGGTGAATTGCATTGACTAATTAAATTTGTTCATGTTAGAAAATGTTGTATCTGTCATCTGAAAAAAAATTGTTTTAATATGCTTTAGGCTGCAGTTCGGGATTTAAGATCACAACTCAAGCCTCTATCAATGCAGGTACACCACTATACTTTATCTATTGTTCCTTTCTTTTGAGACAATCTCTTGCTGACAAGTCTGAAATTATATGATCTTTTTGTGATTTTTGTACTTGTTACAAAGTTGAATTTAACTTCATATAAATTCGAGCACTTTTTGAACTTTCAAAATGTCATTTGCGACTTTAACATTTGTTCTTAAAGCCATGCAGAATATTTACAGCAATGCATTTTTTCTTCTTGGTTTCCAAGTATTTGTCGGTTTTAATAATTAAATGTGAAGGTTGATTGCCTTTAGATTGTGCTCAACTTGCATTGATTAACCCACCCGTATTTTGCATTCGAAAACTTTTGTATTAGTTGTATTCACTTTTAGCAACAATTTAATTATGTGGTGAAGTGACTTCATGTCATGTTCCTTTTCCTTCTTCATACAAATATGTTATTTTTTAGTATATCCATGTGAACTGCGCTGATTGTCAGTAAGTTTGGATGTCCACACAGCCATAGACCTTAATTATTTCCTAAATCTAGTTCCAAATATCAATGTTTCGTTGTGTTAAAAATTGCAGGCAAGAAGATTATTACTGGATCCTGCAATTCATGAGGAGTTTATGCGTTTGAAGGTATGTGGATTTGCAAACCCTGAACGTTTCTGATACGATGCTATTTTTAGGCTGGTTATTTAAGTTTTAATTCATAATTCTCATGGTGGTAGCCAACTATTTGGTTTTCTATCTAGAATCTCAAGTTTATCGTCACACTAATATCAGGGCTAATTTTTGAATTCAAAGCATAATTGTATTAATGACTTGGATACAAAACTGTTCCCTGGATTTAACAATTTAAGCTTTAGAAAAGAAATAAATATAACATAGAAGAGAATGACATGCTTATAGAAGTAGGAAAAGGAAGAAAGAAGAATCTAGATGAACTGCATGCTAGGATAGAAGAAGCAAAATAAATTGAATTCTAAAAATTGTTTTCGGAAAGTGGGCTTTTTGTATATTTGCATCACTAAAGCTCAAAGTGACTGCTATTTAACTCACACATAGTGAGAGATCCATGTCAGTTTGTGATGCCCGGATGAAAAGGTGATGATGATTATGTTTCAGTGCATCGTGAGTTGACCTTTGCAATTCAAACCAAATGGTAGCAATGGAAATCTGTTTACTTATGGATTGGTTGATTTGGGTTATGTTCTATCTTTTGATGGGTGAAACCCGTAAAATCTAATAATATAACTAGAATTGAAATGGGTTGAAAGTTGCCCAAAGGGCATTCTTTATGCATAATTTTAAATCATTTTTTTTAGTAATTTATTTTTTGCAATCATATTTCACACTAAAGATATTTAAATATTTGGACAGTGTTTTGGGCCCATCCAATTTTCCTTCTATAACAAACTGATTATACTACGTTTTTGGTTTATGTATGGCATCATGAGATTTGCATTATATGTTTACAACATTTATGTCTTCTGCTGCCTATTCTGACCAATAACTATGCAAAGTGTACTTAGTATTTAGTAAGTTTTTGTTTCCAGCTATGCAACATAATTTATAACCTGAAATGGTATTGATTTGTGGGATCCTGCATAATGGACAATGGTATATATGCTTTGGATTTATTTTAGTCTTAATGTGAAAATTACAAGAATAGAGACTTGCATTTATTGTATTGCAAGTGTCTTGTGAGAAAGGGATTTCAGTAGTATATTGATTATAGATCTGGTTACTTAATATTAAACATATGCACCTTAACTATACAATATTGATCAGAACGTTAGTACAATGTGGACTATTTTCGGCATTCTTTATACATTTTATTGAAAAATTACGTGCATTTGCAATTTCAGAATTTGGTAGAGGAAAAGGATAAAAAGGTGAAGGAGTTGCAGGACAATGTTGCTGCTGTCAACTTCACCCCACAAAGCAAAATGGGGAAAATGCTAATGGCTAAATGCAGAACACTGCAAGAAGAAAATGAGGAGATAGGAAACCAAGCCAAGGAAGGAAAGGTCAGTGAGATTATGTATTTTTCCGAGGTTAACTGTGAACTGTAAAAAAATGATATCTAGTTTTGCATGATTCCAAAGACTTTTAAAAGTTCATGAAAAATACACAATCTCAGATTTCTAGATTCTTTTGTGTGACCACTGTTTCTAGAATCTTAATTCACTGAAGGGTCTGGTCACTAAGCATTTCAGATTCCTGGTTTGCAGATTCATGAGCTGTCGATAAAACTTGCTTTGCAGAAATCTCAGAATGTAGAAATCAGGAGCCAATGTGAAGGTTAAGTTAGTTACTCAATTCTTTGACTATTACGTATCTAACCGTAAGGGTTGTAAACAAACTGAGCTCTGGCTTGGCTCCTTTATTGTTTATCAATTATTCATTTATATACAAATATAAGTATATAACTATATATATATTTAGCTATTTTTTATAATTATATAAATAATATTTTTCATGTAGTACATTATTCATTATTTTAAATAAAAGTTATTATATTTATATAAACTATAGCCCTGTTTAGGCTTGCAAGCCTAGGTCAAACTCTGTATATAAAGCTCGGGCTTGTTTAAGCTCCGCTTGGTTCAAGCTTTTAATGAGCTGATGCAACTTGCGATTGGTGCGTCTTGTTTACACCTCAACTAACCTTTTATCGAGAAACATGCCTATCTGCATCATAATCATCTTGTTTCACATTGGCTAGGATGCTCATAAGAATAATAATTTTACCTGCATTCTTTGTGGTTTATTATTTAGCAAAATGTTTTTTTTCACTTTATGAAGTGAAAAGAGATTTTAAATAGATTGAAAAAAAAATACAACTATCTTGTATTATGATACATATAGTAATGGGGGAACATGGGACAATTTTAAATTTGATTATTTGATTGTCTAAGAGGCTCTTTTAACCTTAAAACTGATGACACTTTTCATGAACATTATTTACCAACAATTTTCCTACAGACAGTTTCTCAATAATGCCACTAAATGTACTCTCATACATATACAGGAATTTTACTTTGGGGATAGAGGGACCCGCAACCACTAGTTTTTCATTTCAAGGCTTTTTATAAATAATTAACGCATTAGTTATGTTTCAAAAAATTAATTATTACCACAATTTTCCAAAGCCTTGGATAAAGTGATTTAGGAGTTTGTATGCTTTAAAATACCATTGCAATTTTTGACCCGTTTAACACATTCAACCTATGTGACATGTTGCGTTTTTTCATTAACTTTTTTATTCATCCTGTTTGAGATAAAATCTTTCTTAATATCAACTCGTTCATAAGCAAGTAGGCTGATTATCTACATGCTTCGTGCCACTTATTGGTTTGTGCTTCATTGCAGGTTTATGCAAGCATATGGAGGGACTGACAAACGATGTTGAAAAATCAAATGAAATGGTCTTTCTCAACGACTCAACCTTGTGTTTGTTGTTCATTTATACTTATAGTCAACCATGTGATCATGTTTCAGTCGGCCTGGGCCAACCCACCAACAATTATCTGTCGGGTTTCTTAGGTTAATAAATAATCAATGCTTTAATGATTATATATGATTTAAAAACTGTATTCCCAAAAGAACAATATGATTATATTATTTTCAAATAAAATGATTTAGGACGTTATCACTATTTCAATACACCTTATATGATTTCTGACCCATTTAACTCATTCAACCCGTTTCATTATTAGGTATTAATCTTAGAAGAGAAGCTTAGTGACAAAGAAGCCGAGATCAATAGATTAAGGCATCAGCTGCAGCAATATGACATGGTAGAGGAAGAAACAGAAACACCTGCTGCGGATAAGAAAGATACCGATGAGAATGTTACTGTGTCTATGGAACCCGAACATGAACCCGAACCTCAAAATGAGCAATTATAGGGAATCCGGGTGTTTAGAATGTTCAGTTTTCCATGTATGTTCTTTTATGTTCCATGTATGTGACTATATGTCGTACATCAAATCTTCATTCAATGAGCATTCGTGTTCAGTTATGGGTCCCCTGTGTTTACTTGTTCCAATTCGTATTTCATATTCTTTCCGCCATAGATGGTAAAAGGCATCTGTAGTTGTGTGTGTGTGTGTGTGTTTTTTTTTTTATTAAATTTATTACCATGTGAAGCATAGGTGATTTCAATTACTTCGTTAATGATTAAGTTGACATGGGTTTATATTTTATCTTTTGAACATGTTAATCTAGTAATTTTTTTATTATAAACCAGCTAAAATAGAAACGCGTGAAGTGGGTTCAAGTTGTCTAAAGTATATTTTGAATGCATAATCTTCTTAATTGGATTAGTATTTGTGTAACGATAGTAGGTTATGGTTTAAATTTTTAACATTTGTTATTTTTAAAAAGAAAAACTACAAGCTTTTGGTTACTCCCAACATATTTTGACTTGCATTTAACAAATAGATGCTGACGTGTCTAAATACAAAATCAGTTTTAAGTAGAGAATTACAAGATGGAATTAAAATCCATCTTGTCTATCGCATTAAATGTAATAGACATAAGTGGTTAGGTGGGTCTTAGAGTTTTCTACTCAAAATTAATCATAGTCTCTAAATAGATGTCTTATTTTGTAACTTCTAGTAAGGATGTCAATCTTTAAACAAGTTTAAGTTATCAATCACAAAAGTTCTCTGATCACAACAGAATATGCATGGTTAGCATGCCAAGCCGAGAAAGTGCATTCGGGTTTTTAACTATAATCAGATCGTGATTTAAAATAATATCATAATAATATAATTTCACATAGTAAAGATATTAATACTAATTTTCAATGATTAATATTTGAAGAATGGTTAACCATGTTATTAAAGTTTAAGTTAATACACGAAGAACAAATTAGAGTAATGTTGTTTGTTTGGTTACAAGCCTATATACGATATAAAGCTATTAGACTAGAAATGAAGTAGACCACATTAGTAGAAAAAAGTAAGAGCTGAGACTTATTGCACATATTAAAACTGGTCAATTCTCGAGTTTGACCCGGGTTTCACTGTAGTCTTATTTCATATTCACCAGCCATTGTTATGTATCTCACCCATGGTAGTGTCTGGTATGCACTTTTTTCAATAACCTTTAGGTGACGAACCTACAACCATAAAAGTGTTTAGTTAGTGAATGCGTCGCTTTGGGCTGTGCTTAATGTTTAGGGTCAAATATAAGTTTTTAGCTAAAAGGGTAACAAGTTTGAGGTTGAAAGGGCCAAACTATATACTTTTGATGCATATCTATCTATTATAATAAAAGAAGGTTAAAAGTAGACACTATTTAATTTTTGGTTAACTCTAAAATTATGTTTCCCTCTTCTCTCTCTTATTAAATGAGAATTAATTTAAATATGTAAACTATACTATAAAATATTTAAATTATAAATGTTTTTATTCTAATAATTTATAAAAACATACTAAACCATATGATTTATATTAAAATATAATATTAAAATTTTTATTTTTTATTATTTTTATTTATTATTTCTTAGATATTTATTATTTTTAATTTCACTAATAACTAATAAGTAATAATATGTAAGATACAAAACTTTTATAAAAAATAATAATTTTAACATGTTAAATTTTATTCCACCCATGTATTACATGAGTTTTTAACCTAGTATGCTAATAAATCATTTGAAATTTTATTCAGGGATTTAGATTACCATTATAATAAATTGTTATTTGTGATTTTTTTTATTTTTATTTTTGCTAAAGGGTATCTTGAGAAATTGCAATAATCGGATTATTAATTATTTTTATAATTATTTTCATTTTAAATTAAGAATAAAATGTGTTATGTGGTAAATACAAGGACTTGACCCATTTTGACAGAAAACAGAACTAGTTTTGACCCATTAATCAGTCCATTTGTCTCACTCATATTGCCACCTCTGGTATAAATGCATACCTGAATGCCGGATACAGTAAAATAAGGTATTTCAAACTTCACACGTATAGGAGTTTTCTTGTTAGGAGTTGCATCTTCATAAGCTACACTTGGGAGTCTAAATTCTGCTCCTAACATATACTCCTGCGATTGTTGATGCTCATATGATGTGATAAGAATAAGAAGAAACATATAGAAAAATGCAAAAAATAGATTCATAAAGTTTCATACTTAGTTCTTTACCTTGTCGCCAGGGAACGATCTAATCCTCCATATAAGTGAATCGTGTTCAGGAGCGTATGAAGCAGTTCCCATTGTTGTTCGAACAATTGGTTTTGTAGCATCGGATGGCACGGGTATGCTAATTTGGACATTTGTTGCATTACTGTATTAAACATTAGTTAGCAGAGTTGAATCATAATTTGACTAAGAAAATTTTTTGTATCATAAACATGAAAATATATTGTCATAATGCATGCCTACACCACACCAAAGCATAACAGATATTGTAAAGAATATACACTAGTATAAGAAAGACCAAAGTATAAAAAATAATGTAACAATGAACATCAGCATAAACCAAAGATTCAACCTTTTATTGATAACTGTGACAGCCCGTCACCATAAAAGTCATGACCCCACCAATAGCTTGCTTACAAATGGAACTAGGTAAAAAGCTGTTACCACTATGTAGATGACCTTTAAAGGGGGAAATGCATAAACAAGTGAAATCTGGATTTGAACTCAAACCATGAATGTTCCAAAGCATAACTTGTTTACACCATTTTGCTGTATGAAGTGATTATCATATCCTTTGTACTTTCGATATAAACTTAGGGTATAATAGTCATTTCACACAGATTTGGTGTAAATTAAACCAAATTGACACTTGGGCGATACGTTCTAATTTTTTATATTTCAATAGCGCTTGTGGCAATTGTCATACTTTGATGGCTTATGCATACATTATCCTAGTCATGTTTGTACCACCAAGTTGAGAAGATCCAACCAAGGATGATGCCAACACGGGCTATTAATACCAAATGCTTTTGTACGTTCATTTCAGACACGCTAGAATCTCAAGTAAAGGTCAAAGTACACTATGAACACTTATTTTCATTTGGGAGATTAAAAGTTCAATATGAAATGTCTAGGTGATATGCAAAAACATTGATTTGTTTACATGCTATAAAGCATACCTTCGCTCCCTGAATTGGCTTCTAGCTTTTACAAGCATCTCAATCCTACTTCTTGCGTGTTTTTCAATTTGAGCCTCAACCCAAATTAGAGGTTTCACCTAGCAGCATATAGAGTAAATTAGAATATAAAATATCTGAGATCTTGAGAATAATCACGTAGAAGTGTATGAATCAAATGAGATACAACTGAAGATAACCTGAGTACTAATTCTGTATGTCATTAGATCAAATGATCCATCAGGAGGAATAAAAGATATTGTGCGATCCTTTTCATATCGGGCAAGACGTACACACCTATTGAAAGTAACAACTAGTAAGCATGAAGAGCTTTTATATGTGTAAAAGACTAAATGATAGCATTTTTAGTAATGTGCCTATTGATAATAAGATTACAAGGCTTACTGATGAAATCTGATGTCTTCTAAATCAATACATTTTCCTTTTGTTGATCTGTCCTGTGCATCCATTAGCACTCTATCATTAAGCCCAAGCTTACACTCAGGCATCCCGCTGTAAGAAATAAATATTTATGTTTGGTTAATAATAGGCTGAAGAAGGTAATTGCATTTATAGGTCTCACAATTAACTGGAAAGGAAGCCAGCACAGACTAAGACAATTGTTTTTTGTGTGAATATTATTTAAGTTCCATACATCAAGCACACTTTGTGTACATGTATAGTTGGAAAGCAAGTTTCATGTTCTGATATCCAAAGAAAATTACTCATCAATTTTTGTGAATAAGTAATCAACCCCACTAATAGATTAGCAAAATGCTATAGTAAAATCCAAGTACAATTATAATATTAAGGAAACTAGATATACCATATGCTACAACTTTTGCTTGCAATACATAACCAACTTTAAATAGAAAATCATGAGAACTGCATAAGTGCTTGTATGGGTAGTGCCATCAGATATAAGGGAAGAGAGAAAATAGATAGTTATATAACCACCTTATGTGTCACAACTAAAACAATACATACAGATGCTTATATGGTTCTTACATTTCTTTACTAGTTTCAAATGATAAGGTTATCCTCATTGTTGTTGTGAGCTAAACACTACATCTAAACCATAATTTTTAAGCACCTTAAACATGTTCTCATCTTTAACGCCCCACCAACTTCTGAGCGAATTAACTGTCTGTTACTGTTGACTAGTATGTTAACACTTTCAACCACATCCAGGAATACCTGATATCAAAATGAAAAAGAATACATTTCAATGTTGATAACAATGACATAACATCATCATAGCCCATTGACAAAAGGTACATACTTCATTCTTTTTGTAATATATTCCTTCATTTCGCCAAGAGACTGCATTGGTTACAGCCATTGGAGGCCTCTGTGCAACTTCCAACCTATAAGCATCAGTCTTGATGAACTCACTTAAAATCGTTGCTTCGGTATATTGTGGGTAACCGAAGTCCATCATTTCATCAAGTAATTCATACTGCCATATTTGCTAAGCATGAGTTTCATATATTTAACAACTTAACTGGTATTGTTAATCAACTGAAGTGCAAATAGAAAGAAGGGTGGGGGGTCACTATTACCACTACAACAAAGTTATCTCTAAGAGATTCCTCGACCAATTCATCAAAATAATACTCAAAAACCTGACAAAAGTAACAAATTACTAAGAAATAACAACATAATAATATCAAATATAAGCAAAATCAGAGCATAAATCATCACTCACACCGGCTAATTTATGTAGAAATACAATGAGGCTAGCAACATTACAGTTTTGCCTGGATACAGCCATCAAGTAGACATTGTTGTGCTGAATGAATATGTGAGAGACACCATTATCAAACACTACTGGACCTTGAGCATCTATATCCTCCTGACATAGATAAAAAATAAAAAAGAAAAAACAAATCAAATTCCCCCAAAATCAGCATGAAGTTGAACTTGAATCAAAAGTTCACAACCTCTTATCACCAATTTGATCCTTCAATCACTTATTTTTAACTACAGAAAATCAACCAGTTTATGCTATAACGAAAATCAATTTGCAATTAGAAGATGTTTACATGGGATGAAAATTGATAAGCGATACGCATACATTTAGATCGATAATAATATACGTGAATCACAAGTTCACAACCTGTGATCACGAAGTGATGCATTCAATCGTTCATTTATAACTACAGTAAATCAACCAGTTTATGCTATAACAGAAACCGATTCACAATTATAAGATGTTTACATGAGATCAAAATCGATAACGGATACACATACATTTGGATCGATAATTCAATACTAATATTTATAGATTTCATACCTCGTTTTCGAGTAGTTTGGTGAAGAATCTCTCGGCTTCAACGGAGGAAATATCACCGCGATAATGACGACTGATCAAACACCGTCCCTTGATATCTAGAATGAAAAGTGCGGAAACGGCTCCCGCCATCGTTCTGCGTCAATCGAACGATGAAATGCATGAAGGATGTGAAAATGATGAAGAATTGAAGATAATGCAGTTGAATTTAAGAGATTCTTAATTACCAATGAATCAGTATAGATATGTAGAATGTTGATTCAGAAGACATTGATGCGATTGGTTAGAATGCAGATCACACGGTCGTTCAAGTTGAGCGTTTGGCGATGAAGGTAACCGGTGGAGAAGACAGAAATGGTAGTTACTACTTGCTACTTGTTGGTTAATTCCACTTTTGCCCCCTCGTAGACCCGTGTAGGCGCGTATTACTAGGATTGTATAATATAAATTGTATAACTCTATAATCTGTATTATATGGATTGAATCATTATACTCGTTCACGGTTTCGGGTTTTTACAAAAAAAACTTACCAAATTGTTAACGTAAAAAACCTAGTTAGTAAAAATAAAATTAAGAAATGTAGGCTAACAAATATTATTTACATACCGGTTGGTTTCTAATAGTTACGATAAAATGAATTTCACAATAATAAAGCTATGTTCTAGCTAAACATACCAGAGTTTTAAAGAGCTCAAAACTAACTTGTGGATAGTTAAACGCATACTCCCTTTTAAGTTTTATTTTGAACAATGCATTCACATAAATATATATGTTATTTATTTATTTATTTATTTTTTGCGAAAGATGACCATGCAGCATCTTTCTATTTGCTTTTAAACCACGTTTACAATTAATTACATAAAACGAATTGAATTGAATTGTTTATTATTTAAACTAAAGGAAAATAAAAGCCTACTTATAAGAAAAGTATAAATTGTAAACAAGCTATTGAATGTGGTCAACATAACAATTCAAGATAAGGGTGGTGGAGCTGCTGTCGTCGTGAGGACGCGGCGGGGGCCGGCACCGCACTGCAACACCGCCGCCGGCCCCCTAAACCGCAAAGAACCGGCTCCACACGGCGCCTACTCGCCGTGAATCTCAACCCCGTTTGACCGTTACATGTTACTGTTACCCCAACCCTACAACGACTATATGCCAAAATTAAAAAAAAATTTACACTATAAATACTAATCTAAAACTCATAATTTTTACACATCAATTTAAAGAAATCTCCTCTACTCACTAACAATTTAAAAAAAATGTCCCATGATATTTATTTTGTTTCCTCCTCATTCTCTTCGAACGGTTCTCAGTCTGACGGGTTGGAAATTTTCGGTTTTCTTGCCGAACACGTCAACAAAGCTGAAAGTTCAAGAAAAAAGATCTTGAAACATGATCGTGCTGGGGGCTAATAATGTTCTTTTAAATGACTATTTTATGGAGAACCCAATATACAGAGACGAGATGTTTAAAAATAGGTTTCGGGTACCTCGAGATTTATTTCTACGCATTGTTGAAGATATACGCAATAACTTTCCATGGTTTAAAGAAAGGTTCGATGGGAGGTGGAAAGAAAGTTTCACGGCAAGACAAAAGTGCACTTCGGCAATACGTAAACTCGCAACAGGCAATTTACCCGATACATATGACGAATACTTAGCTTTGTCTGCTAGGACTTCTCGTGAATATCTTGAATATTTTGCAATGTTATTGTTGATTTATACGGTGATGAATATATATGAATGCTAGCCATGACATTGTATATTGTACGATGCACATCTATACAAACACGGTCTTTTGGACATGTTCGTTAGCATTAATTGCACTCATTGGAATGGAGAAATTGTCCTACGCGTTTGCTAGGACAATATCATCGAGGTGATCACGATGGCCCAACGGTGATTCTTGAAGCCGTGGCGTCACAAGATTTGTGGATTTGGCATGTTTATTAACAATGACATTAATGTTCTTAATCAATCTCTAATCTTCACGTGATAATTAAATGAAACCATCCCGATATGTCCGTTTGATATCAAAGGACAATGATATAAACGTGGTTACTATCGAGGCGATAGTATATATCATTCCTTGTTAAGTTTTGCGAAGTCATATTTTTATCCAGCTGAATACAAAGAATTTTTTTTAAAAGGTGTAAGAGTCCGCAAGAAATTACATGGAACGAGCTTTCGGTTTTTTAAAATCAAGATGGCAAATAATTGCTTGTCCCGCTAGAGTGATGAAAATAGACAAAATAAGAAGTCAAATGTACACGTGAATTATACATTACAATATGATTATAAAAATGACAGCAACTCTATTTTTCCTGTGTACATTTGAGATCCACCGGCAAATCCACTTAAGAACAAAAATAGAATTTTGGAGTTGCGAAATGAGAACACACATTTTAGAGTTAGATTCAATCTCGTGGAACACATTGCAACGAATGTGAATATCACGGTTTTAGATGACGAAGAATAATTTGTTTTATTATTATTATTATTATTATTATTATTATTATTATTATTTTTCGTATTTTTTAAATTTTAATACAATTTTTAATTTTAATGTTGTTTTTAATTTTAATGAAGTAATTAGGAAAAAAATTGGTGTCGTGTGATATATTACGATGTTATGTGATGTGAAATTATTTGATTGATGGGTGTGTGATGTAATGTGGTAGGTGTGGCATGGACACCCCACCACCCTAAAGACAATGGATGAAACTACATGATCCAAGTATACCGAATCTTTAGATTGAAGATTACGTCTTAATTAAAGGGTAAATGGGTCAAAAGATCAACATATATAGATTCACGTACATAAATAGATAAATGAGTAAATGAGTTTAGATGGAAAAATGATAATAAGATTGAAGGAAAAAAATTGACACGTATTGTATTTTGTAATCATTTACTGGAGTAAAGATTTAAAATAACTTTCCATCTTTATTCATATAATTTAATTAAAATTTACATAAATATTTGTTATTTACAATTTACAATTACAATTACAATGGGTTCCCCAATTTTTCGTCTTCATGTGATTACGATCCAAGACTAGATCACAAAGGTAATGGTATTTGGTAAAGCATCAAACACGTATTTATTGGCAAGTTTCTTTGATGTACCATTATCATTAATATAGCCATGAGTCTTCACTTAATTTAATATACTGTCTAGACTATATGTTTCTGGATATAATTACCTTTATTTTTATCTTTCTATTTTAATAAAAGAATATCTAGGTGGGACACGTGGCAGCACCACATTCATACTCACCAAAATTTTTCCGCTTATCTCCCCTATTAAATAATTACTTTTATTACTAATAATATTATGAGAAAATTGCATAAATAGTCCCTGTGGTTTAACCAAACTACGTGTTTAGTCCCCAAACTTTAAAAATTACAAAGATAGTCCAAACTTTTATATAATCATTGCATGTTTGGTCACTGACATTAAATTCATTCATTTTTTATGCATTTTATGAAATTTAAATTAACTTTTAAATTTAATTTTAGGGACCAAAAGTGCAATGCCCACATAAAAGTTTGGACTAACTTTGCACTTTAGTAAAATTTGGGTACCAAATTTGCAATGACTAAATAAAAGTTTGGACTAACTTTGTAATTTTAAAAGTCTGGGACCAATCATGCAATTTGATCAAACTAGAGGGACCATTTATGTAATTTTCTCTAATATTATTTAACTTTTCTTTAGATTAAAAATAGTTTTTTTTCATAAATTAAGAAAGAGATCTTTTAATTAATGTTATTCTTAAAGAATTTTTTTTATAAAGTAAGACGTTTTTTTAATACATCAAAATTTTTTAAAAATACGAAATATTTTAAATTGATATTAGATTTTTTATAAACAAAAAATAATTAAAAATACGAGTTATAATAAACAAATTTTTAGAAATGATATTGTTTAATATGATTTTTTTAACAAAATATTTAAATTTTTTTGGGAAAAAAGTTTTAAAAAGTTGATATCATTGTTTTATTATTTATAGTCCTTTACTTATACGTATGTTGAATCATATCTTATATTAAAATATTATTTTATAATTAATAAATATTTATTATATTTAATATTTAATATATTCAAACCATGTAATACACGGGTTTAATAAAACTAGTACTCTAATAAAAGGGTAATTATGGGTGCCATGTGTCAACAGCACATTCATTTTCATTAAAATTTTTCCGTTTTTCTCTCCTATTAAATAACTAAATTAATTACTAATAATATTATTTATTATTAATTCTAAAATATAAAACTTTTTTTAAAAATACGAAATACTTTAAAATTAGTTTTTCAAAAAGTAAAATTTTTATAGATAAAAAATAATTAAAATTGGGAGTTATAGTAAGGAAATTTTTAAAAATGGTATTTTTTTAAAAATATGGTTTGTTTTGAAACAAATTATTTAATTTATTTTTAAAAAATACAAAAAAGGTTTAAAAATTGATATTATTGTTTTATTACTTATGGGGATGGTTCAAATGTAAACCAAGAGAAATTGTGTAAACCAATAAACCAAATCTTCACATTTAATTTATGAGATCAATGCTTATATTTGTTTGACTTTTTGTACACGTATTCCAATAAAAGTACAAGTTTTTATTATTTTATTCAAAAAAAATATGAGCCATTGATCGTTATAAATCGTAGGTGGAGATTTGTTTTATTGGTTTACACAATTTCTTTTGGTTTTCATTTGAACCCAATCCTATTACTTATAATCCTTACTCATAAATATTGCGCAATGAATATTAGTAGGTGATACGAACTATAAAACGGTGGTCTAGAGATCAAATCCTACCCCCTGCTTTTGTTTACTTAAACATCTAATTTGAATATGTAATTTGTCCCATGATCATCAGGATTTGGTTATAATAATATCATGATGTTAATGGGTTTGTGCCATCATGGTCATGATCATGGAATTGACCTAAAAGCCTACTTTCGGCTCTAGATTTTCTATTTTGAGGGATAAAACAAAAACTTTAATTGAAAATCATTTGTGCAAACCCAACACATATACACATAATAGTGTGATAGTACCATCTTGAAATTTATAAGAACACACAAAACAAATATAACTCAATTAAAATTTTATCCTTAGGTTCATTTTTATTAAAATTTATAATGCTTACATACGTATATATAGAGTATGTACATAAAATTATATTAACTTAATTTATTTATATATTTTAACTTTTTGCTGGTTATTTATATATGTATACTAGCCTATATACATGTGTAACACATAGGTTAAAAAATTTATAATATATTATAGCATACATTTTGTAAAAGTAAATTTATATATTTCTTAGGAATAAATTTACATGTTGCATATATCTCACCATATTTAATAAACAAAATTTTCTTTCTTAAAACAAATCTCTATCACTTTTAAAAAGATTTCAGTTTAAAATTTAATGTACTTCGAAAAATATTTATGAGAATATTAAATTTTTTATTTCAAACTAATATATATCAAAAATCAAAATTTATTTAATGTATATTTATTTCTTTTTTATAAAACCTCATCACTTTTTTTAGTTAAAAGGATTATTAATAAAATCTCATCCCTTTTAAAAACATTGAAGTTTAAAATATACTAAAATTTTTTACACAAAAATTAAAAAATAACTAATAACAATCATAAGTAGTAAACATTAAATTTTAAACAATTTAAATATTACGACAATAAATTTAAAAACCTCTCTGATAATAAATACTAAAAAAATTCAAATATTATAGTAAGGAACAAAAATTTTAATAAAATAAATTATTTGGAATTTAAAAATTTTGAAAAACCAGAAAAAAATTGAAAATATGTTTTTTTATAAATATGGTGATAGAATTCTTGTAGCCTTTGTTAATTAATTTGTTGGTAACTACAGTGTTAAAATTGATGGTCTCAGAATTAAATATACCCAGAAAGAGCATACATATCTGTCTCGTTGCCAGCATCCTTCAAACATAGTGGTGGTGGTGAGTGTGGATTTAAAACTAAATGCGTCTAAAGTGGTTACATCCACGAGCATTAGTGTTATTGTACTTGGGAACACCAGACAATTAGTCAATAACACATTACAATGACTATTATAGCATTATATAACTCACAATTTGGAATGTCGTTGTTGAATCATGAAGGATGAATCTATCAAAAATTTTGGATTTCAGCCTTGGCCTTCAACTGCCGATCCAGGCCAAGTGCTGAATCAATTGCCGAATGGCATATGCTGAATAACTGTTGATCAACATATGCCAGGCAACTGCCAACATGTGCTGAAAGTCTGCATATCAACATATGCAGTTCATCTGTCGATCAGCAGATAACTCCATCATTTGCCGATTGACTGCTGCTAAAAAACAATCATGTTTATGCCGACGGCTGTTGTGTTTCAACTTTTGGAGACAACATAGTACTGAAGCTGCCAACTCTGATACACAGATTACTTGTTCAACTATAGCTGCTAAACATAGAATAGTTTATTCATATTGTTTAGTATAGAAGTCCTCATACTTGTGAATACTTGTATAGTAGAGGTAAGCTTTTCAAGCCATTTGATTGTATCTGTCGAATTGTAATATTTGTATAAAACAAATTAATCAAGTGAATACTTTAAAAAAACTTAGTGTATTTATCTTTATTCAAAGTATTTGTGTTGTGATAGTAAGTAACTAACTTAGATTTCGTATTCGTTAGTTACTGATGTTAGAAAAAGTTCTTGTTTGTCCTAATCGACTCCGATCCAAAAGTCGTTCGCATATGTCACTAAAAACCATTTCATTTTTTCAACTTGACCCATCAACTTTGTAAAATTTCAAACTTGATCCCTCAACTTTGTAAACTTTCAAGTTTAACTAACAAAGCTTTCAACTTAGACCCTCAACTTTCTAATGTTTTAACTTGACCCCCCTACAATATATAATACACCATTTTTACATATAAATTTTACTAATTTGATTTTCCTTAAATAACTTTCATTTTGGCTATCTTTAGTTTTTTTTCTTCAAATTGCTTTTGTTCTAGCTATTTTATTTTTCGCATCCCGTTATAAATATTGTTAAAAATGAGGTTGTGTTTCAAAGAGGGTATTTTTTGAGTATCGTAGGTTATAACTTTATACGTTTTTTATGTATTTAACCACGTGCTATCGCCAAAACGCGTGTAACGAGGTTCATAGACACGCCGCATCATGTGAGCTTAGTTTCTAGTTTGATTTATTAATTATCATGCACGTGTCTTTAATACCAAATGAGCTCTTAAGACCAGTAATATGACATTGTGCAACCTAAACCAGCTGCTTATCAATATATTACAAGACCCATTTAGTAAGGGTATCAACTTATCATGTTATTCTTCAACTAAAGTAGTCTTTCTTAAATCCGTAACACACATATGTACATGACCTTATGGTTTTCTAAAGTCCTTTTGTTCTTTAATCAGATTCTTATAACCTGATTAATTAATAATAAATGAAAAGTTTTAGTTGAAAGTGGCGACTAACAACCATAATATTTGGCACAAAGATTTGATTGTATTTTTAAATGTATTCATATCGGGTCTTGAACATGTTAATACATGATGAGATATTAAGATATGATCCAGATAGGGAATCAATACGTGAACTTTTAGTCTTTGGTGCATGTATTCGCAAGTCAAATATATGTTATTATGCCGACTAGATTCAATCATTATTACTTAATTATTATTCTATGAATTCCCTTGTATTCAAACAACATTATGTTGAATGTCTTTTTTCTTATAATAATTCGAGTTTCAATAATTGGATTGCTAGAGTTATATCTAATCTTTGAATCTAATTATGATATTATTACATTATAATTAGGACCAAGGAGATCCATACCTATTATTTGACTAACTAAAGATCATATGCTAGATTCTTTGGTACTATTTTTCTCGTTTTAGAAGTTGGTCACATTTAATAATTATGATCATGATCAACTATTAGAATTATAATTAGACCCGTTTGACCGATATAATTTATGACACATTGTATTTAACGAAGTAATAAATTTATCATATGAAACACAATCAAGTCTAAATCAAAATCAAATCGACATACTAAGACTTAAGAAAATATTATTTCATGTAGTAATATATGAAATAAAAAGATGAAAATATGACCTTAGACCACTTGTTAGATATCAACATACCAACACTTTAACTTAAAACTAGCTCCAAGATATATAAATTAAAAAGATTTAAAAACCCACCGTAGACCACTCACTAGATTCTTTAATTCTTTTCATTTTTGGTGATATTCGTAACATTTCTAATAATAACGCAACTAACCATTAAAATCAAAACTAGGCGAGTTCGATTGCTCAAGTTTATTATAAATATCGCATAAAATGACGTAAATTGGTATTCGGGCACGATTAAAACCAAATTACATCAGCATACTAAGACAATAAATTCTAAAATATATGAAATAAAGAAAGTTAAAATATGATGGTGAAACGTGAGAATGCGTATTAGTGGGTAATGGAGAAATCATGAAGGCGTAGACCCTCTTGTAGGTCAAGAGAATCCTCTTTATACTTTTCTAATATAAAAGTATTTGAGTTCTTTTTTAATCTAAAAAACATATTTTCATTTGAAAAGTAGCTTCGACTAGAAATTCCTCTAAAGATGATAAC
Source organism: Flaveria robusta (assembly GCA_025506415.1). Classification (NCBI taxonomy): domain Eukaryota; kingdom Viridiplantae; phylum Streptophyta; class Magnoliopsida; order Asterales; family Asteraceae; genus Flaveria; species Flaveria robusta. The sequence goes on from CM046475.1 coordinate 23,979,888, forward strand.
CAATCATTGCTTTCAATTTTATAATAATTATCAATAAATTAAATAAAAATTGAAACTAAAATTTAAAATGGGTACATTTGTAAAATAGTAACCAAATTTTAAAAGTGTTTTATTTAAATAACTCAAGTTTAAAAATTATTTCAATTAGGTCACTTGGCTTTTATATTTTATTTAAATTATAAGTTGTAACATGTTTTTTAGCATGTTTTTTTTTTGTTTTAATTAGGAAATATTTTTTTCTTTGTTTTGATGCTGATGTGGAACAGTGATGTGAATTTTAGATATTTTTTTAATTTTTTTAATATAATTAACATGTTTTTTTATATTTTTTAATATAATTTTATATATTGAAAATTCCGACCTCCAAATTTATGGTTATTTTAAGCTCGTGAATTTAGTGTTAGGTTTTTGTCATATTTAAATTTCGTATTATGTTAGAAATTTACACTCCTAGATAGCTAAGTTTAATTCGTTAGTTTGAGTTGTGCTAGAATTCTAGATTAACATGCATGTAGTCCTAAACGCATCGTTAGTTTAGATGCGTGTAGTTTAGCTATCCTTAATTTAGTTGCATTAGTCATAGGTTTTGTCTTGTGATTTTTGCTTTTGTTGTCTTCCTCCACTTGTAATTTGATATACTATTTGTTTTCGTATATGTTGCATCGTATTATGGTCACATAAAAGTGGTTGTTGTCACCCGAGAATCTCTTCTAGGTGCAACCTTGATCTATCAATCCCTTGGGTAGAGGAATGTTTGTTTCCATTTCATCCTCCCTAGATCCTATTATTTGTGTGGATTCTATTAGATATGTTTGTTTTCTATGTTGCACTCAGTTACTATTGATGATGGTGTTGATGTTGGTTATCGATGAAAGAAAACAGTACGTAGTTAAGAGCACCCAGTTGCTACTTGCTAGCTAGGTAAATATAGGGGTATTAAAAAATCAAAAAAATGAAAACCGAATCCTGTTCGTAACTGAAAAAACTAAACCGAATTGTGAATTCGATTATCAGTTTCATAAGATGTTGCTTATTCATTTCGGTTATCTAAACTCAAACAATTTTACTATATCTAAATTGTGATTCAGTTTAATAAGTTAAATTCGGTTTCGTTAAGACATTTTTATAACTCAGTTCAGTTTGGTTAATGGATAGGCTCAAAAATATTTTGTAGCCGAGTAAAAACGTCCTAGTTTTAATTTTTTAGAATATATAAATAATTACATGTAAACTTCTACTGATTAACTTTTCTTCTCTAAATATAATTATATAGAATTCTAGGAGTTTGCTAAAACTGAATATAATACATAAGACCTAACTTCAGTGTGACAGGACATGAGACCCTCACTATTTAGAACAAGTGAAAATCACAAAAATTGTCACCAAATTAAATACACGTATTTTTTGACTTTGCATAAACATGTCTTAAATGGATCAACAATGACTCGTCGTTTATCCACCTATATATAGCTTTAAAAAGTATCGGAGAACTAAAGTGTAGCCTTCATTATGTAGCCTTCAAGTACCGATCATAAATCCACTAAAAAAGTAGCTAACGGCTAAGGCTAAATGAGACGGCTAAATGTGCTAAACCATAGCCTCCAAGGGACTTGTTTTGTTGATCCGACGACGAAAGGCTAAGCCTTAGCCCATACCTACTTAGCCGTCGATGGGTAGGTTACAAAATATGATTGGCTCGTTTGTGGGCCCGCCTGTAGTACTTTTTAATAGTCAGGTACTCTTTCAGCTATCGAGGGATACTTTTAACTATCAAATGGCAGTTTAAATTCTATCCGGCGAAACTTAGGTGACATGCTAAATTAAAATCAATGTGTATCTTATAAAAACCGGATCAAATGTTTATTTTGACAATTTCTTTGGTCAATTTTAATAACATTTTGGTGATTATCTCAATTCTCAAATAAAAAAAATTCAGATGTAGATTATATATGAAACTGTGTATCTCTATATGCATGCATGTGGCTTTACTTTTTCCCCATTTTTTCTACTTTCTAGCTACTCCTATTATTCTTTGATTATTAATTGGATTCTTGCTATATCATTACTTAATGGAATTTTTTTATTTTCTGGATAACAATGTATTCATGCATGTACGTATACAACAATATTGTATGTGTGCATATATACATAATATATAACAATACTGTATGTATGTATATATATATATATATATGCATGATCATGATACTCTAGCTCGCATAAGTAATGGTGAAACAAGTGTACATACATAGAACACAAACTCATACAAGGTTTTCATGGCTTATAAACTGAGATATCATCATCTCTGTCACATACCACCACTTCCACCACCTCCTCCTCCATCGCCGCCACCGCCACCACCGCCACCACCAGCGTTAAGGCGAGAGTTATAACCAATTTGCCATAATATTCTACCTACGATTAACATAATAATAATAAGGGGAATAAGGCATCCCATTGCACACATATTGTATCAAATCAGCATTTGCAGCATCAAGATCCTTTTGGAGGCGATCAACTTCTTGTTGCAAGAAACTAATGACTCCCACACACCCGTAAACGGGGTCTCTAATGCGCGCCTCGGCTTCATACGCGAGTGAACTGACCGCGTCTTCTCGCTGGTGCGGCAACACATCGTTCAAAAGCTTCAAGACGTTGCTGGCACCGAAGATTTTGTGAACATTCATGAACTTCTGAGGGTCTTCTGGAGGAAAATAAGGCGCGAAAGGGCACCCCGGTAAGCATTTTCGTCTCAAGAACTTGCAGGCTGCACAAGGGGGGTTGTAGGAGCTTGATGAAGCCATTAAATTTGCTCTTCTTCTATCTGCAAATTAATTAATTAAGCTTTAGTGAGTTATTAATTAGTTCTCTTATCTTTCTTAATTATTATCTTATCTTTCTTAATTAAAAAAAAAAATTACTAGCTATTCAGCTAATAACGTAGCAACATACTATACGCCTATTTTACACTTACTTTATTCTTAAAATCACAGCATCCACACTTATTTGAATTAGATGGCTTAAAAAAAGGATTGTTATTGATACACGTACTGATTATTGAGACACAAATTCTCTATATATATACGCATATATACAGAAAGAAATAGGGAAAAAATGTTTTTCCAATAACAACGTACAATAGATCATAATTCATAACGTACCACAATTGATTTTTGGAATCATATGTAGAACTAGACAATATGTTGTGTAACCAACGTATTCATATACAGTATTAATATAAAGTCTGACAAACATTTTAAGGTTTCAGTGATTTCAAACAGCTCTATAGGGAAGTGAATTCCATTTTTTCTAAAATCCTTATTTTTATAAAAATAATATCATTTAAATATAATTTGATTTTTCTAAAATAAAAAATCTAAACAGACTCAATTTTTTTTAAAGAAAATTGTGTTTACATTTCAACATAAATTATATAAATTTTATTGGATTACGAGTTTTAATTAGAACTAGTAACGTGCCCGTGCAATGCGACGGGTGCGATACTTTTCATTATAATACACGTCTCTTGTTAGTTTAATATTTAAAAAACTGAATTCCTTCTTTTAAGCATATTGTAACAAACATGGAAAAAATTATATATAATTAGAGATACAAGGGTGTAGATGTAAATAGTTTTAAAGTTTCATCTTTTTAAGAGTGTTTGAATGACATAAATACCCCTGTGAAATTGATTTTTTGAGTTGTACATTATGCTTAAAATGTTCAAATCTCTTAAATTATGACGGAAACCCTCCTTTGTGCATTATAATATAGTATAGATAAAGTATTTTTGAACATAACTATGTATTAAGATTTTTTTTAAATTTAGATATTACAAAAACTTTTAGAGAAATCCAGTTTATATTTAAAACAAATTCTAGAAAATATAAAAAAGTTTGCTTCCCTAGAAAGCAAAACTATATATAGAGTGTGTCAGATTTTATATGAATTCGCTAGTTTCGCAAGAGAATTGCTAGTTTTACAAATGGATCAAAAACCACCGAAAAGCACATGTGGTTTTCTACACCACCTGGTCTTTTTAGGTCTTAAATATTTACCATCCAATAATTTTCAATTATGTCCCTAATTTCAACTAGTTTAGTACTTAATTAGTTTAGTTCTTTGTTACAAATCCCTCTAAACATGATATATAGGCAACATGCATAAATGACAAGATTTTAGTAACCACATTCAAGAAGTAATTCATGTCCTCCACATATAAACATCAATGATCTGGGATTCAAAGGCTGGATATTTGAATTTTTCTGACCGGTTGAACAAACCCATCACTAGGTGTTGTCTTCAAGATCTTAATTAGTAAACACAATGCATGGATCTAGCTATAATGAATCGTTTAAACTCTTATATGAACAAAAACTTTGACATCCATTTGTAAAAAGATTTGATTTTTTTTGTCATCTATTGCAAGAATGTCACTAATGATCAAACCCTAGCAGTCTTTTAGTAGTTTCTTGATTTAAAACCTCAAGATCAAGATTTTCTTGATTTTAAACCTCAACCTCAAATTTCATGATTTTTAATCCTCAAGATAAATCAAGATGTTCTTGATTTTAAATTTCAAATAGAGTGATTACAACATGGGATCTGGCGAATTAAGTGATAGCTTAAGCAAGAATCATGGTATGATCAACACACACACCCACACACACCCACACACACACCCACACACACACCCACACACCCACACACACATGTACACATATATGTACACATATATGTATGTATGTATAAACCCTTGATCAGAAGTTTAGAATTTTGATGGGATCGGTGGATATACGCATCTTTTAGGGTAGAAAACCCAGATCAGAACAGAAAAGCATGACTAAATTAACAACAGAACAAAGCTTGTGATTCATGTGAGAGTATATATAGCTTTTGGCTTTTGAGGATCCTTTATCATGTATAGAACGTGTGTGTTTATTGACAGATGACAAGAAACAAATCACAAAACATTAATGGAAAAACAAGTACCTTTTTATCTTTCTTTTGCTTGCTTTTGAACTTTGATCTTACCCTATTTGCCTGCTGACCTCAATAATACTGAAAACCCTAATTTGAGGGTAGCTAAAGAGAGAAAGAGGAGAGAGAGGGGCCTGCAAATTGATGGGAAGTAAAGAGAGGAACAAAATGAATTGAATTTCAAATGGAAGGTACCATACTGTGAAAAAGATGATTGTACACTCTCATTAGTCTCATCAACAATTAATTGTTTGTTTTTGTAGTTTTTTTTAGAGAAAATTTAATAAATTATCTCTGTGTTTTAAAATTGTATGTTTAGTTTTTAAACTTTAAAAATTATATAGATAGTCTAAACTTTTGTGTAATCATTGTATATTTGGTTATTGGCATTACATTTATTTATTTTTTATGTATTTCATGAAATTTAAACTAACTTTTAACTTTAATTTTAGGAACCATAAGTGTATCCTCACATAAAAATTCGGACTAACTTTGCACTTTTATAATTGTGGACCAAATTTGCAATGATTACATAAAAGTTTGGACTAAATTTGTAATTTTTAAGTTTGGGTACAAAACATTTAATTTGATTAAATCACAGGGATCATTTATTTAATTTTTTCTAGTTTTTTTTTTCCTGAAAAGTACTTTAATTATCTTAAGCAAAACATTTCTTTATAACACATATAATGTAAAAAGTCAATTTCTTTTATCCAAGGAGAAATTTGTTATTGAAAAAGTACTGATCATGAGACACGTCAATAGTTGTCAACATGAACTGGATCACATAAACATTAGATGGTACTCAAGATGTTATGACAGAAGAACTAGTAAAAACAAGATTCTAACTTGAGATTGAATATGATGATAATCACTCTCTCATCTTTGAAGGTTCGTTTAAACTGGATCACATAAACATCAAATAGTATTCAAGATGTTATTACAAAAAACTAGTAAACACAAGATTCTATTGTTGGATATTGATGTTTTTTTCTTGTTCTCTTTTAAAACCATTGATATTTTAGCATGTTGTATCGCCGACCCAGTGATGCGACGATATATTTGCATATTATGTTGTTTAGTTAGTGATAATTAACATGATGCAGTGTCATCTGGTTTTTCCCTAAATTATTATCAATTGAAATGATCATTTTTCATGATTGTTTCAATATAATATTGATATTGTTGTGTTCTTAGGCCGTATAAAACTCATAAATTGTAAAATAAAAGATTAATTATATACATACTAATTACGAACTTTGATATTCATTATAGGTTGTACAATATGCTTTAGTAGGTTATATCCATATTTTGTCTTTTTTGTAATCTTTAACTTTTAATATTTAAACCAATACTTTTATATTTTTTATAATTTATCCCCATTATTCTTTCACTTTCAACTTTGGTATCTATACTTTTAATATTTACAAATTGTTCGTTTTATGTTTCGGTCTAAATGCGTGTCCCAACGTGCGTGTGCGGTTCAATGTTTTAGTCTTAGATCGACTTACTTATTGTTTTATATGTTTTACGTTGCGTGTATGTGATTTAACATTTTTATGTCTACTTTTCGTTTGGTTTTTTTTTTTTTTTTTTCTTTTTTAATACAAGTTTTTTCGTTGTTGATGGTCATGACTCACGTTGATGTATCATTGATGCTACTTGACATGATTTTACGCTTCCCGGGGCAACGCGGGACCTAACACTAATTCTAACTAAAAGACAAAGATACAAGAAGAGTGGCAGGCCGAACATGCATTCAAGGAATGATACAGTAAACTAGGGTACGAGAATTGAAAGGTGGGCCATAACGATGATAGCCTGATCCTCTTATGTTTCAACTGTTTCCCTAGTGTAACTCATCTTGGTACAATTTAATTCATATGTGCTGATCGTCTAAGGTTTCCTGTTACTTATCTTGGTCTTTTCTTAAGATATTATTAGGTTTTATTTGGTTATGTTAAAGTATATGCATGATGAAATTAACTATAAATCCTAAAAACATTGTAAGAGCTTAATTTGATAAATCCTAAAAACATTGTTTAGAGCATTCACAGTAGGTTCTTTATTTTCGATATGAGTGTATGCCCTATATTATTAGGGATGGTTGTTAGTGGTTGTGAGTGAAATAGAAAGGAAATATATAGGGATTGTACCGTGATTCTTCATATTTGCGAAAACACGGTACAACCCCTATAAATTTTTTAATATTTTTAAAAATGGTTGTGAGTAGAGGAGAGAAAAATTATAATAATAAAGATATTAAAAGGTATTACTTAATTAAAAGATATAGTAAAAAAATAGTGTTTTTAGTGTGAATATGAGGATGAAAATGAGGTTGGTAGTGTGGATGCTCTAAGAGCTTAATTTGATTAGGGTTAACGTGACATACAATATACTTATAAGCAATGTTTTCAGAACCGGATCGGACGTCGAACCGGACGCCTTGCTGGTTTGGTGGTCGGACCGGATTTAAGAACCGGATGACATCATAATTATATATATAATATATATATATATATATAGTTAATTTTTATGTAACATTAATTTTTATGTAAATATAAAAAACAATAGTCTATATTAATAATTACCCTGTCCAAGTTAACTAATGGATTTATTACGTGATCCACAATGACCCATTTGTCCATTTTGTTAGTCCTATTTGTAAGTTGTAACCTTAATTAGATGGCCCATTTACCAGCCCATTTAAGTTTCTTAAACTTACAAAAACCCTACTACATGTTAAACAAAGGAGAGCCGCACCAGTCACCATCTCTTCACCAACTCTTACCTTCTTTCTTCTCACTTCAATCATCTCTACTCTATCATCTGTATTCTAAAAATTTCGTTTAATTTTTTTTCATCTACGCTTGTACCTCACATTATAGATCAAATATTGCGATCGTTGAAGCTTCCCGTAAGATCAGTTGTTCTTCGCATCTTTACCTTTGGATGGACGATGAGTTTCAGCCAAGAACTCACCATAGAGAGATTAAGATGAGAGATGAAATGCTTGTGGTTAATAAACACCGAACCAACCGGTAGACCGGTTTTCCGATTCGACCGGCAATTCGTTACCAACCGGCCGGTTTTCTCAACATAAAACGAGTTAGGGTGGATCGGACCGCCGGAGTTACCGAATCCCAGTCGGACCGGTTGGACCGGCCGGTCCGATCCGAGCCTGAGAACACTGCTTATAAGAGAAAATATTAAATTATTTAATTAAAAACATTCAACATCGTAAATGCCAAGAAGTGTAACATCTTTTTTGGGTTATAGGTGTTTCAAGCAGGTTATGCACATGCTATCATGAGGCTTAAAGAAGAGAACTGTGCTAGGAGAGATTCCTGGTTCATAAGTAATGTCTGGTCTCTAATATCACCAACGTGTTTTGGGCGTATTGGCTGTGGATGAGAGGAGAACTCCACAGTTAAGCGTGCTCAGGTGGGAGCAATCCAGGGATGGGTGACCTCCCTGGGAAGTTTTCACCCGGGCAACCAAAAGCAAATCTGTGAGCTCCTTGTGGGCAAAGCGGACAATATTGGTGGTACGAGAGGCCGGGTGTTACAGAATGGTATCAGAGCCACTCTTGTGCCCGTCGCGATGGTGGGACAAACCTCACCGGGGATGGTGAGGGTGTTCTCGGGCTCATCGAGGACGATGAGTCCAAAGGGGGGGTGATTGTGACACCCTACATACTTCCCACATCGGTCGTGGACAGGAGAGATTTCTGGTTCATAAGTAATGTCTGGTCTCTAATATCACCAACGCGTTTTGGGCGTATTGGCTGTGGATAAAAGGAGAACTCCACAGTTAAGCGTGCTCAGGTGGGAGCAATCCAGGGATGGGTGACCTACCTGGGAAGTTATGACCCGGGCAACCAAAAACAAATCCGTGAGCTCCTTGTGGGCAAAGCGGACAATATTGGTGGTACGAGAGGCCGGGTGTTACAGAATGGTATCAGAGCCACTCCTGTGCCCGTCGCGATGGTGGGACAAACCTCACCGGGGATGGTGAGGGTGTTCTCGGGCTCATCGAGGACGATGAGTCCAAAGGGGGGGTGATTGTGACACCCTACATACTTCCCACATCGGTCGTGGACAGGAGAGATTCCTGGTTCATAAGTAATGTCTGGTCTCTAATATCACCAACGCGTTTTGGGCGTATTGGCTTGTGGATGAGAGGAGAACTCCACAGTTAAGCGTGCTCAGGTGGGAGCAATCCGGGGATGGGTGACCTCCCTGGGAAGTTTTCACCCGAGCAACCAAAAGCAAATCCGTGAGCTCCTCGTCGGCAAAACGGACAATATTGGTGGTACGAGAGGCCGGGTGTTACATAACCCCTCTCTCTCTCTCTCTCTCTCTCTCTCTCACTCTCTCTTAAACTGACCTATTGGATCGGTACATTTCATTTACAGCATTCACATCCCATTCCTTATTTTTATCCTTATAATTACACTAAAAATCATTAGTTTTTTCTCTTGTTTTAATTAAATAATATATTTTTATATCTTTTTCATTACCTTTTCTCTCTCCTCCACTCACAACCACTTTTAAAAATATTAAAAAATTTATAAGGGTTGAACAGTGATTCCTTAAATTTACAGATGAACAGTAACATTTTCTCTATCCTCCACTTACAACCACTTAAACCATTCCATATAATTGAAGAACTCCCACTCACATAATTTTAGAGAATGGGCTGTGCATGCTCTTAGGATTATGTGTTTAAAATTCTTTAAAGTGTATATGTAATAATTTTAACTTATAATTGACCGATAATAATTCATGTGAAAAATTTAGACGATTTCCCTCTTGGCTTTCACTATTATTGTCAAAGACAATTTCGCTTACATAATTATAATAAATTAACCTATATATTAATAGATGAAGTAAATGAACATTTTCAGTATTGTTTTTATTGCCTGGTGTACAAATGCATTCAGCACAAGGCTATAACACCTCTGTGTTCCCATCTCTTTTATCATTGTCTTCATTTATTATCTAGAGAGAGAGAGAGGGGTAGAGCCTTCAGGTTTGATGCTGGTGCCGGTCATCGTGGTCGCCGACGTTGGCTACACCGCACGGGTTTGGTGATGTGGCTAATCATCATGGTCGAGGTGTCGTTGGTACGCGACGGTGGTTCCAAATCTGACCTCTCTTCTACATCTGGCAAGCTATTGACGGGAGTTTCCGTTTACGGTCTCTCTCATGGCGGTGGCTCGGTTAATGAAGGAAACGAATGGTGATGTACATCTTCTATTGCAGGGTGTATAAGTAGTTTTTGCATGAAGCTATAATCTCCTCTTTTATTTTTCACCTTTTTTTATCTCTGTCTTCATGTATCCATTATTATATATGGTGTGGTTTTTTTTACCTTTAGTTATTCCTGCAGTTTGACTCGCACGCATCTGAAAGGCCCTGTACTCTTTTCGCTTTTCTTCTTGATTTGGTGTTATTGTTCATGTGAATTTGCTGTTGATTCCTCCTTTTTGGTGTTTTTATGTCTGATTGTTGTTGCATGTTTGTGGATTTTGTTCTTTGTTTGCTCGATTAGGGTTCTGAGTTATTGCTTTTGAAGAACGCAAGTTGAAATCGATGTATTTTTTAGAAATTGAATAGATGTTGCCTAATCATGTGTTGCTTTGAATGTTTTTGCTATTGCAGTGTCAATTATATTTTTTTGACATATGTTTCTTCTGGGTTTGCTCAATACATGAACAATAAAAGCTATGAATCATATTATTAAGTGCCTTAGGTTAAAACATTATTGTTAGGTTAACAATTTAATTATTGGAATAGGAATTTGTGTGTTTGCATATATGTTTAGATTATTTGGTTTGGTTTTGTGAAGTTAGATGTGATGTTGTTGGATTACAAGAGACCTTATTTTCTATGAACTTTTACTAAATTTAAAGTTTGTTACTAGAAATGCCCCATGGTTTCATTTGAAAAATATTATTACCTTATACTTAAAGTCCAAATGAAATTATTAGTGTTCTGTATGCTGTGTGGCATCTTGGTGTTGGGTGACATGGCCAGGAGGATAGTAGGTAATCAATCGCCTGCAATCCCCCAGCCTATTGCTGGAAATTATTTATTTTAATTGTTGCTTCTCATTGCACCTGCTCTAAGTGATCTTGCTTATCTGTTTTTGTATACTTTGCAACCCCTCATGCAGCCTTAGTGTAGCCACTATTTTTGGAACTCTGAGCCTAATCATGCCTCACCTAACCCTTCCTTGATCTGTTGTTCTCAGATTTAATATTCCTGGCTTCATTTGCTGCATATAATTTGTAAACTCTCACAGACAAAGAACTGTGTATTTTACTATGTTTTTCTTTCTATTGAGTTCTATTTATGATAAGAATTTGGTTCAAGATCATGTTTTGGCTAAGCTTTTTTAGCAGAAAACAGGTGTTCACATCTACCACCAATGTTGCAGCCATGATCATTTGGCCTTTTTAGAAATCAAAACTCCATAAAAACTGAGGTTACTTGAGGGTTACGCAACCTCCAGTTTGTTTTATGGTATTTCGATATGATTTTAATATTTTTGCGGGTACAATTATACGAGTTTATGGATAATATACCTCTTGGTTTTACATGTTTTATTGATACGCAATTGGATAAAAAAGCACAAGGCAATGATGAGTTTATACATCTGAATGAAAGATAGAAAAGTGTGTTGGTTCTTGGCGGGGCAAATTTAACAGTTTTGCAGCCATGTTGATACGATCTACAAAGAAACTCTGAGCCTCAAATTAATTCTAGTGTGTATAGTAAAAGTTCTATGGGTACTGTAGATGTTTTGTTTTTTTTAAACAAGACATGTATAAATTTAATGTTTTTTTAAACAAGACATGTATAAATTTAATGTTCTACAAATTGTATGTATGGTTGAGATCTCCTCGCGCAACGCGCGTGGGGGTGTCAACCTAGTTTATACTAATTTTATACTTGATGTCCATTTAATTTTACTTACAAGAAAGATCCGTGCTCACATATTTTGCTCTTAATTGTCACTTTGAGTGAAACAAGTAGAAATCATCAAATCAATTGTAAGTACATAAAGATTGAATGAGATTATCACTGGTAATAAAAATAAGAGTAAATTACTATTTCCGTTCCTGACATTTCTCAAAACTAACAAGTCGATACTTAAATTTTAAAAACATGAAAAATACTTTTAATAGAGAGGGAAAGTGAGTGACAGATGAAAATATCTTTAATAGAGAGGGAAAGTGAGTGACAAATGACAGACAAACCTGATGACGCTAGCCTTCAGGATTCAAATAAATGAAAAAAATAAGTCAAGGGACATGATGATTTTTTTAAACTTTAAAAATATAACTATTTAGTTTTGAAAAAAAATCATGAATACAAATAGTAATTTACTCTAAAAATAAAAATAAAAATAAAACAAAAACAAAAATAAAAATAAAAATAAAAATAAAAATAAAAAAAAAATAAAAATAAAAATAAAAATAAAAATAAAAATAAAAATAAAAATAAAAATAAAAATAAAATAAAAATAAAATAAAAATAAAAAAAAAAAATAAAAATAAAAAAAAAAATAAAAATAAAAATAAAAATAAAAATAAAAATAAAATAAAAATAAAAATAAATAAAAAGATAAAAATAAAAATATTATATTATCAAAAATGACAATATAAATCATAACCAAACAATAAGTAATATATAGCTTCCATTGTAGAATTCATATTTACAATTTTTTTTGTTGGTTTTCACCTTTCAAATGTTTATGAATAACTAAAATATTCTGGTAAAAACAAAGAATACAACATCATAGCCTAGTTCATTTTGTCATTTTCTCATTATAATATTCTAAACCAAACAACAAGAAAAAACCGCTTTTAATCCAAAAGCCGGTTCACTCTAGAACCGTGATCATTGATCAAACATTTCCCCACGGACGATCCGCCCAAACCGGTGAATATTTCGAACCCGATAAGATCAACCCCCACACTCGAATAATATTCTCAAACCAACGCTCTCAACCATTGACTCCTTGTAGAAATCGTCCAATTTCATCTCTAAATTCATCCCAAATCATACCTATAATCCATCAATCTCTTACATTTTGTGTTGAATTCATCGATCTGCAATGGATCCAAACCCTAAGAAGTTCCCAATTCTGTCATACGTGATGTCCAAACTCCCCACCGTCAATCGCTCACAGTCACCGGAGTTCGACATCGAACAACCACCGCCGTCTTCGGCGCCGGAGAAGACTCGTGGAACATCACCGGAGCCTGTGTTTGAAATCACTGAACGCATGCCTCACTTGAACGATCCTGAACTCATTGAATCGATGCGTGCAGCTGTTGCAGATGTGTCACGAAAACGATCTGTGCTCAAAACCCTAGGCGAGTGTCCGGATCACGAGTTTGTTGATATCGCGAGGTTAAAACTTGCGGAGATTGAAGAACGAGTGGTGGAACAGCTTCAGGAGGTTGCGCTTTCCGACGAGGAGGCGGTGGAGGTGGAACGACGGAGGAAGGAGGAGGAGAGGGAGAAACAGTCGTACGCGGCGGTGGTGTCGTTGTACGAGATGCATCAGTCGTATGAGAAGATGTTGAGTGAGGCGGAGAAGAAGCTTGAGAAGCTGTATGAGGCGGCGAAGAGAGGGGGGGAATCGGTGGAGGTTGGTGATCGGAGTTGTGGTGAGGTTCCGGTTGATGATTGTGTTGACGATGAAGTGGTTGCTGTTCTGCGAGATGCGGTTGTGAAGAATGTTGATAGGATTGATTTATCGCAGAGGCGGTTGCCGTCGCTTCCTGAAGCGTTTGGGAAGATGCGTATGCTGGTTTCTCTTAATCTGTCATCGAATCAACTTGAGGTTAGTGTGATGATCTTGTTTAGCATGTTGTATTGTTACTGTATTGTTGATTCATCTTCTTTGTTTAGATCTTAGTTTCGGAATTATTGTTTTGTTGATTTTATTAGTTATAGCGGATAACAAGCAACATAAAGAAACATAATGAAATGATGGATATGACTATGAACTATGTTGATGTACTTAGAATCAAATAATTTTGGAGATCAATGTCAATGCTCTTGGTATTAGCTTGTTTAAAAGAAAATGATGACATATAAGACTCGTTATTCACGGATGAAACTCTTAAGTAGATAAGAAAGTTGGATAGTTGTTATAGAGCCAATTTAGTTATTTAATTAGATGTGCAAAGTTCTAATTACTGTATCTGGCTTTAATGTTCTATTCATTCTGTCCTAGTTGTTTCATTGTTTTGAATTCAAACTGGAACATATTCCTCTGCCGTGGGCCTGTTGATCGATCTCTACTTAGGGCAGGCAACCATACGAAACAATACTTCATCTAGTGGAATATTTATGAATATGAGTACAGCATACTGGGACCTTGTAGTGCCTGGGTGAAAATCGTATGGATGGGTTTCAACCTTTTAGTCCCAACTATACCATAACCAGACTCAGCTTTGGTTTAGTGATTTTAGACAAACCTTTTACCAAGGCGGCATCAGTTAAATAAAGTAAAAACAAAACAAAGAAAAGGGGTTTGGACCTCAATGAGTCAATGGTGCCTGACACGTATTTAGTTGTACGCTCCAGGTCCAAAACCAGTTTATTTCCATAGGCAGCTAACAGAAGAAGTTAGTTAATGAAGCAGGGCTTGTTATCACTAAGCTCTTTTGGCTTTATAATGTTGTCGTAAGTTATAGCTTCTGTGATTCATGACTTGAAACATAATGATCATCGACTCCAAATTCAAGTTTAAATGAGGGCTACTTCTCTAGTTGTCCACCTAGTTTCACAATTGGCATCATGCATTCTAATGTGGACTGGAAACAGTTGTTTTACTTTGACTTCATACTGTAATATGTTTAACAATTGTTTTACTCTACTTGTGTCATGTTTTGTAACAGACCATTCCTGATTCAATTGCTGGACTTGAGAATCTTGAAGAGCTTTATGCTTCTTCCAATCTTTTGGAATCATTACCAGATTCCATTGGCTTATTGCTGAAGTTGAGGATTCTAGATGTTTCTAGCAACAAATTAACATCCTTGCCTGACAGCATTTGTCACTGCAGGTACATTTATTTGGATGTGTCACCGAATTTCCTGTTTATTGTCATCACTTATCTTGATAAGCTACTCTATAGTTTAACTAAGCGGGTGTTTGGATTTGTGTTTTGAAACTGATGATCCAAATATTGAGACTTGTAGTCGCCAGTTTTTAATCTTTGGATAAATAAATCTAGCTTCTGATGAAAGAAGTTCATACTAGCTGCAATGCAACAATACTTGTAATCAAAAGGGTGAAAATAAAAGTATAGAGTTACACCTTAACCAAATTTTACTCTCATCTTACAAGATATATCTTATTTTTATCACAAGGATGACCTTTTTGATTTTCACTGTGTAATCAATATTTGTGAAACACACGAAAAACTTATTATCGTATTACTACGACTTCAGACAACAAAATGACTTTCAAAAGCTATTGCTAGGTAAGGTGTGAGCATGGGGTCAATTTGGTTTTGGTTATAGGCCAAAATTGAATCTATAATTGATGTTCAGTTTTTAGATTTTCATAAATCATAACAGATCAGTTTGGCTACAAAGGGTTTGGATTCTTCGGTTATAGTGAAAGGATGCGGATCTTAATAAGGTTAAACATCGGTTTTTAGCCATATAACAATAACCGAACTATCAGTTTCTAAATTGGTTTAGCTATTTTGGTTATAGTTTGGTTTTTGTGCTCACTCCTCTGGTACAACCTGCTTGATTACAACTAATCGTCTAATACTCATATTTCAGGTCACTATTAGAACTTGATGCCAGCTTCAATAAGCTAACATACTTACCCACCAACATTGGGTTTGAGCTCGTGAATCTAAAGAAACTCTCAATCCCGTTAAACAAGATCCGCTCACTTCCTACCTCAATCGGAGAAATGAAATCACTACAGTTTCTAGACGCCCACTTCAACGAGCTCCGGATCCTACCACCATCCATCGGCCACCTCTCAAACCTTGAGATTCTTAACCTGAGCGGTAATTTCAGCGACCTCACATCACTTCCCTTGACCATCGGCGATCTAACCAACCTCAAAGAACTCGACATCAGCAACAACCAGATCCATGAACTCCCCGCCACCTTTGGCCGCCTCGAGAGTCTTGAAAAACTCAACCTGGAAGAGAACCCGCTGGTGGTTCCGCCTAAAGAGGTGGTGAATGAGGGGGTTGAAGCTGTGAAGGAGTTCATGGCTAAGAGGTGGCTTGATTTGTTATTGGAGGAAGAAGAAAAAAGCAAGAGTGTTGAGCATGAGCCGACTCAAGGTGGTTGGTTGAGCCGTAGCACGTCGTGGTTAACCAATGTGGATGGAACCGTTGGCGGATATTTGGGTGGTGGAGGGAACACAACAACAGATCCGTATCTCAACCAGCAACTATAATTAGGTTTACTTCCAACTCTTTCTGTTAATGATATTTTTCTTTATATTTTTACTCTCTGTTTTTTCGCTTCGAGAACCCCAAACGTTTAAATATTTTCAATAGAGTTTATTACACTAATATCTTTCTTGTTTAGTCCTAATCACATCCTTGTGATCTAAGTTGTATGTTTAGTTTATGTGGTTTAAGTTTGTAACATTTTTGAGTCTAATACTGGCTTTTGTTAGAAATTTATGTCGAGTCGTGTTGTATTGAGCAAAGTACCCTTGCTAGTTAGATAATAAAAACCTTAGTGTAGTGTACCAAGGTGTCCGGAAGAGATCTTATTTTTTAAAATGGTAAAGAGTTTAAGTCTCATGAAAACAAAAATGTAGATTTAAAAGTAGGATTAGTGGGTGTGAGTTAGCCGTTCTAGAATAATAAAAAAGTTTGGAAAAAAATTTAAGATATGAACCACCTGACTCGTTAAAGGTAGATTTCAGATAATGATATAGGCTAGATACTAGAAATCGGATCTGATGAAGGCTGGTGGTGACGGAATTGAAAATAAGCTCAAGTTGGCCACATTTCAACAAAAAAATTAATGGGGTTAACTTTTAGTTAGTAAAAGACCGTCGGAGAAAAATATGTTTAAAGCCCGAAGTGTCTTTAAATAATTTTTGAGTTGTGATTATTTCCGACCAATGAATGAAAATTAAAATTATTAAAATCCAATAACCCAGTATAAAAACCCAAACACCCCAACTCACCTATTATTTTGCCCTTGATCTCAAATGAAAATCCGTTATTTTAACTTGCCATGATTTCATCATTAAACCTGATACTTAGCCAATGCACCTTGTACCATGTTATATTTTATATTAGAATGTAACACTAGCAGCGACTCAAACGGCAACAAATGAATATTATTAAATTTCATACTTTTTTAAATTAGGTGAATCTAGACACAAGTTTAGTCCACTTACACGTCCCCCAAATCCTAGAGATATTAACAGTTATATTATTTTATAATCGTTTCTAATGTAAATTGCTTGACGACCGTAATTTTCTCCAAACCTTCAATTCCATAATTATTAATCATCACCCTCTTCTTAATTTATACACAAAATGACCTCAAACAACTTCACCCCATTATTCAAACAAAGTTGTTGCCACCATTGCCAACCAACCCATGTGCACCTTCACATGCCCTCAAATTCTTCCCCTTCTCCCATCATTCATCTCCCAAAAAGCAACATTCCTCCATTAATAATACCTCTTCATCACTTCATCACTTCATCACTTCATCTACACACCCTCAAACCCCAAAAAACCATAATAATAATCATTCCATATGATCGTCAACGCGTCTAAGATGGCTGCATCATGCTTCTTCTTCATCTGGTTCTTCTTCGTCGTTCTTTTGGTCTACAACCGCAACGGATCATGGTTGTTGTCAAGTGACTCTGTTCATATGTGGTCCGGGGCTGTTGGGGTGGTGTTGATTGCTGGCTTGGTGGTGGTGGTGGTGAGAACCACCATGGTTACGTGGATAACGGTGCTGGTGATGCTGAGTTTTGCGGGGAAGCGCCGCCGCGTGCTGGCGCTGGAAGGGCGGAGGATTAGCGGTGATGTTGTCGTGCAGTTGTTGAAGGTTTTGGTTAGAGAAAGAAGTCTTGTTGCTGTTGCTTGTGCTACGGTTTTGAGTTCAATGGCTATGGTTTTGGTTGCTTGAAACTTAAGGCAATAACTACATTAACGTGATAGTTATACTTTTTCTTTTTCGTGTGTATAAATTTTCAATATCTTTTTTTGTTTGTTTTTGCTATAGGAGAATTTGTGAAAGAAATACTTCTGTAAATTCAGTTTTATATTTTAATAGGTTTTTTAGTTGTAGATTTCCATGGGCAGTACTACACTCTAGGTACGGGTCAAATGACCCCAATGATTTTTGAACTTGTAGTGAACCGTATAATAACAAAATTTTTTATGAACTCTTAGTATTATTAAGTTCAAAACATAACAAAAATGCAGTATTGGTTTAGAGGTTTTCCTTGCTTGTGCGTTGGAATCGTTTAAATTAGGTCATGAGATCAAATCTTGCAAGGTGTGCATCCTCTTTTAAATTTATAAAATTACCTTTATGCTCGTACTATTAAGAAATTTGAATTCTAACTCAAAACCCTCCCCTCCCCTCCCCTCCCCCTCGATACACCTTTCTGTTCTGTTGAAACCGCAAACCCTTCTCCCCCTCAATCGATCCTACAACCAGCGACCATCTAAGCTCCGACGACCAGAAGTTCTAGATTTTGATTCTTCAAAACACTATTAATCCTTTACCTTATAATGTTGATGCTCCCTTGAATTGCCTGCGATGATGTTTAATGTGGTTGATAAACATAAATTTTAGTATCAATTGATGCAAACAACTTATTGCATACCAAGTGCTTATCAAAATGTCTTAAAAAAACAACTTAATTTACTTGTGTCTGTGCTCTTTTTGGCACAGTACACTTATCAAGTTGATGACATCGCCTTATTTGTTAAATTCTAATCTATTTATGTTCTCATTTATGTGATTGTTATTTTATTATTTGTTTTCAAATTGGTATTAGATTGGTTTAAATTGGTTATAGTTACAGGTGGCAAAATGGGCGGGTTGGGTTGGGTTGGTTGCCGGGTCTGGATGGGTTTGGGTTAAAGTGGGTTGAAGTTAGGATGGTTTGGGTCAAGATGGGTTCGGGTTAGGATGGGTGCGGGTCAGGATGGGTTGATGCTAAAATTTATCATAAGTTTATTTTATTTGTTTGCAACAAACTTACAAACATCACAAAGTTGATTTCAAATCAAATAAGCTTATTCTTATGAACAAACAAAAGAAATTTATGTAAACCCAATTGCATGAATCCATTTCACATATGCTTGATCATGCATAACTCTAGCTCGACACGTAACATGTGTGTGTATATATAACATGTGTATATATATTTATAGATAGATATATATAAGTTAGCATCATTTCATTAATTAGTTTTTTTGTACCGGGGTTGAGGCGAAACCGGGTATGAACCCGGTCCGGGTTCACCCGCTTGAAAACTATACCCGCTATACCCGGGTAGGGTCGGGTCGGGTCCGAAACCGGGTCCAATACCGGGTTTAGTTTTTTTTTTTCTCCTTTTCTCTTCTGTGTGTGTCCCCAACACCGGGTCTTATACCGGGTTCAACCGGGCCGGGGCCGGTTCGGGTCGGATTCGCTAAAAAACTCAAAATCTAAAACCCCTACGGGTTTAAACGGGTCCAACCTGGGTACACCTCCCATCGGGTACTAGCCGTACCCAGGTTCGGGTTGGGTTCGTACCCGGGTCCATCGAGTAGTTTGTATATTACGTTGTTAAAATCTTTGTTCTAAAATTTATCTAATCTCTCAAAAACCCCACAAAAACCATCTCTTGCTCCAAAATCAGAGGTAGTAGTTGAAGACAGTGACCACGACAATAGATGAGAGCACCAAACGAACAATGAAATTTTAAAATTTTGTCTCTTTGATCCTTACAAAAAACTAAACATGAGTCTAAAGTTCATACGTAGGTTTGAAGTTTCAAGAACAATACAATATCTATTAACCATTGAATAAGTTAGTGCCCATCCAACCCTTTCAAGTTTAAATAGACAACCCATTCTGACCCGTGTTTAGAATTTCTTGTTTTTGATTGAACCCATCTTAACTTGTTTTAAAATTTTTGCATACCCAAACTGACCCAACATATCATGTGGAAAGACCCATATAGACCTAAATTTAAGTTGGTGGGTTGGTTTTGACATGTGTAGTTATAGTTATGTGATTGTTTTAAAATGTAATGCCAAACACCCTCTTAGTATAAGAAGTGTAAATACAAATTCTTAATCTTTAAGAACTTACAGCCTCTCACCTTTTCCCTTTGCTGATTAAATATGTAACATTTTCTTCCTTTTTTTTTATTATTTTGGTTTCATCTGGGTTTGAATCTTTATTTAGGCTTATGAATCTTTATTTAGGCTTATTTTGGTTTCATCAGGGTTTGAATCTTTGTGATACCTAATGAATCTCTTTGATTCTCAATCTTGACAATTTTCATTTCTTAATTTTGACTATCAATTTATTCCTGTGTGTAATTTGATAATAAGGTCTTAATTACTTTTTTTTCTAGTTATTTCTTTAAAGTTATTAATAAAACATGGACAATAGTATTTCTTGATTGCAAATTTAGTGTTGAAAACCCAACCCGACCCGAGAATTATGACGTCGAGTTGAGGGAAACCCGAGCACCAGAAAAAACGAACTCATTGGATAATATTTCTGGTTCCACCCCTACATATGCATCTCTTTTAGACTTTTACTAGTGTGATATGGGTCACTATAGAGTATATATTATAAAACTTTTATTTATGCCTTGGTGTATAATTCTTAACAAAATAAATGTCATTGATAAAAGTTAAATATAATCGGGTAGTCACTGAAATTTTTTTTTCTTTAGACCTCTGAGGTGCTCACACCCGACAACAAGTTTAGTTGGATTAGGGTTACAACTCGTAATGATATTCGGTTTCAGTTCTTCTTTAATTTATGTATATAGAGTGTTATACTGTTATAGACGAAATTCATAGAGTTTTAAGTGGCTTCATTGAATTTGATAATCTTATGTTAAAAAATAAAGCTTATACAAACATACATATATAAACATCAACATCAAGAATTTTCAAATATCTTTTGAAAGTTTAACACCGGTGTATATATTATTTTTGTTTCACATGTGTTAACTGTTTGAAATAAGTTGTTAATAATATTATCATGTAGATTCCGCTACGACCAGTTGTTTGGGGTTTATGATCATCTTAAATCCAATAGCGAATATGATAAGTCATTATTATGATTGCAAGCAAAATAATAATTGTTACTATGAAAAAACCATAATTTTAAGAGCAGAAAATTTAACGGAATACTATCATTTTATCAATCATTCACCAAATAGAACTAGTGAAGATATCAATCATAATTTCTTGTGTACAACTCATATAGTAGTATCTTGATTCTTCTCAATGATTGTAACAAAAACTTTAGATGTGTCATTGTTCATGATGTGTTCTTTCTAGAGCCGATTATTTGTGATTTTAATATTGAATACATTCAACTCTATTGCACAAATATATTGTCAACGCATAATATTCATCTTTTACATTTGTTTCCCATAATTTATGTTTCCGGTTTACTTAACATCGCTATTATTTATAGCATAAAAATGTTTATGGTGTTAGAGCGTAGTTTAACATTTACATATGTGACATCATCAACCCACACAACACCGACATGCTCAACTTTATTACAGAGAACACGATATGTCCCTTCAAGACTTAGAATGGTAAAGAAAAAAAGAAAAACTCAAACCCGACTAGAATACCTAAAATCCAAAACATCCGGGACAAGTTTTTGGGTATGAGATTGATAAAAAGAATTTATGGGTTCGGGTATGATATGGGTATGGTTTTTAGGTGATACGAGATAAGATTACTCGAAATCATATACCTATCTACCTGAACCACAAAACCTAAAATGTTTTAATTTAACTTTCAATCTTTCCTTTATGTATTGTCTAGTAATACTTCATTCTTCTGGCGTGTAAAAACAAAATCTTTTTTTCTGAGATTGTATTTTAGAAATATTAACTATATTTAGAATGATATGAATTATGAAATTACCTTTTGAGATTTATTGCGTCATGAAAGTTATGTATTTTAAGTAATTTAAACATTTTATGATGATGATGATAATGTATATTAACATTTCTAATTTGTTGTCACTATAAAACATTTTACCAAAATTATATAATAACTAAAATTAAAAGAGAAAAATATATACGTGAAAATATTAAAGAGTAACTTTTAACAAAATAACAGTTATACTTGATACGAACAGAAATGCGAAATACTTGATTGATAATTACCATACAGATACGCAACATGTACGGACTCAAATATATTATGTAATTTTACAATCAGGTGTGAGACTTGTCACAAAACATGATATAGACATCCTTAAACTTAGATTAAAGCCGGCCCAAGGTAGAAAACTTGGGTTTCAAAATTACTAAAAACAACAAACAAATCTTGAGGATTAATGATTATGACAAGGAACCCGACCACGAGTCGGGCTCGAAGTTCTCGATTAACATGATTTCGACATAGAGTACTCATTTCTACGGGCTCGAAAGTATATCTTAAACGGGCCAAACATAATCAAGAAACTTTACCTCACCCGAATGCACAAAAATGAAGCGGGAAACAACTTTCTATCCATCAAACCTCCTAGACGTTTGATTGAATATGTTTCGAAGGCTATTCTTGCTCTCCTTTTTTCGCCTTCCCTTACTCGACTCACTAAACTCATTCTCCAACAACAACCCCGTCTCGAGCTTCCTTGAAATGGCCACAATCTCATAAGAGTCCCAAAGAGATTGCTTGAAATCCCATCTTGTTGAAAGCTTAAAATATTATTATTATTATTGTTGTTTCGTGCTGGTTTGGTCATTGCTTCAAGCTTAAACCGCGTGGGCTTGCTCTTGAAGTTAAGGCGACGAGCGTCAAACTCGTTGGTGGATGGTGGAGGCGTCGTGGTGGTGGTGTGACCGAGCCATGCTTGCGCCACCGCCTTGACGATTTCGAGCTCTTGGTCTTTGGTTTGTTCAAAGGCTTTCTTCATGGTGGTTTGGAGTGATAATAAGGTGAGAAAAGGTGTGTATTGGGGCCATGGTGATGGATGTATTATTCCTATCTTTTGGACGGAATGAGAGCCTCACATGAGTGTTATTTAAAATAAGATAAATGCCATCAAATAAATGTATATCTAATGGTTGTATGTATCTTTGCCCCCACATATTTGAATGTATGGAAATAAAAAAGCCACGTGATTCTAACCTAATTTTGTTGAAACCCGAAACCAAATTAATGATATTATGTTTGATGATAAATTACTCAAGAGTTACCAATCCCAGATTTACTCGTATTGGAACTAAATAATTAGTATAGCATATATGTAAAAAGTTTGGGTAAATAACATTCAGGTAATCAGAAGCTTAAAATTATTAGAAGCATAGAATTGTTAAAAGCATAATTAAATTATTTGAAAACTAGTTTTTTAATGAGTTTAAGATTGGTCAAGAAAAATCCCAAGAGGCAGTTTTTAATAACAAAAGATCATGAGTTGGTAATCGGTATCCTCGATAGCCGCGAGAATACTCACGAATCTCACGAGTAATGAGTAAGGAATACAGTAAGTAGGACATAGTTTTACGATCAGACATGAGTTGATCCCATAACGAGACATTGTCACCCGTAGTTTGTTAAAAAGACTTTATATCTATGAAAATTTATTACCGGTAAATTCATGGGAGTCGTTGCTACCATGCTATCTACAAAGTTAGGTAAAGACAATATACACCGAATAGATTTTCAAGAGGTTATGTCCAAAAATACTTAGAGAAGCAGGATTCGAATCTAAGACCTCCGTTAGAAGAGAATCATGTGAGGACCTAGGTTGCAACCATATCAATTTACCAAATGCATAAACAATCAATATAACATTTTACTAGATGTGAATATGTGATATAAATAAACACCATTATAAGCCAAGAAAAATGTTACGGTGCAAAGCGATTTTTTCATGCGAAGCGTACGAGGTTTATCACGCAAAAATGAACGTTACGGATATAATTATAATGCAAGTGTAAGAATTAATCACGCAGATATGGAATTATCACGTAAAAGTGAAATTATTACGCAAGAAGATATTCTTGCGTGATGTGCGTGATAATAACACGCAAAAGTAATCTTTCTTGAGTAATTATTACTTGTTCTTGCATGATAATGCCACCCAAACTTCGTATACTTCGCACGAAAAAAACACTTTATATAGTAACATTCCCCTGTAAGCCAATTGCTTAGATTATTTAGGCTGCAATAGAACTTTGTAAAGATATACAAACTTTCTTGAATCCAAAAATACGCAAGCAACATCTACTTGTACATAATGCAACAAAAATTGTACCTCACTCCAGATTAGTTCATTTTATTCCGTTCAAAGGCACAACCATCCACAAACACTTGATTTAAGCATCAAAACCATTTTTGGTGAGAATCAAAACCAATGAATCAATATATTCATACACGAAATCATTGAACTGACCCGAAAATACTTGATATCGATTTGTGTTTACGAACATGAGGCGGGCACTTAAAAAGCAAATCTTTAGCCTCAAATTCTCTACCTTCATCAAAAAAGCTCTGAAACATGTTCTGGTATGCTGAAACTGCAGGGGCTTCTTTAAAGCTTGAAGCTTTCAAGAACTCCAAAGCATCATCAACAGTTCCGAATTTGGAAACATACGCGACAAACGCCTCAGAAAATGGCGGGTAGTCGTGTTTTTTCATCAACCTTAAAAGATTCAAAGATTCATCAAACTTCATCTGCAGTAACAGGTTTTGTATCAGGTTCTTGTAAGTTGCTTGCCAAGGTTTCACCCCACCACTCTTGACCATTTCAGTTAGCATCTGGTACGCGCCAACGGCTTTATTTTGATCCAAAAACGCGTTTATTAGAACATCCAAAAGATCTGCATCAGCTTCACATCCTTTCTCTATCATATTGGCTAAAAAGATCACAGCTTTATCTAATTCATTGGCAGAACAATGCCCTTGAATTAGAATGGTCCATGTTTTGATGTCGGGTATGCACCCGTTTTGTTCCATTACATCAATCACTTTTGATGCTTCTTCTATCTTTCGGGCTTTACATAGCCCGAAGATCAACTGGCTGTAAGTTATGTTATCAGGCTCGTATCCTGCATCTTTCATCGCTGACACAATCTTTTCAGCTTCTTCAAACTGACCCACACTTGTTAAAGATCTATGAATACCATCATACACATTCTTTGATAGAGAATTACCTTTGGATTCAAACTTATTCACTACCCTAAACACATGATCCAAATTGGGTGAACTTTGACCCGCGATGGTTCTCAAAAGCACGCCACAATCTTGACTCGAGGGCTTGTATGGGCTGTCCATCATATGCTCATAAAGCTCAACGGCTTCTTCCAACATCTTTCGCTTTTGAAACAATCTTGTAATCTTTAAATAAGTATCAAGATCCATTTCATGACCCTTAGCTTTCATTTCATTAAACACATACCAAAACTCTTGGATCGAATCTTCTCGACCTAGAACACGCAAAATCCCATTGTAGGTAACCGTATCGTGCTCAAACTTGAACCTCTTGCTAACCCAATTGAAGAACCCTAATGCTTTCAAAGGGTACTTTCTCAAATCCTTCAAAACCCTAAGCACGAAATTATCCGACATTCTAAACTCAAAATTCATCTGTTCTAATCTTTCCTCAACCCCATTTCCCCAATCCGATTCGATCACAACACCAACAATCTCCTTAACAACATCATTCACAGCATTATCTTTCATCATTGCATCATAAAATTTGGTAAAAATTGCAGCCTCATTGGTCATATTCAACTTCTTGAAATCCCTAAGAATCAACATATTCGCTTGATCATCAATAAAGAAACCCTCTTCTTTCATCTTATGAACAGTGACCCAAAACTTCTTAATCGACTCTTTATTCCCATAAACACGAAGCATCAAGCTGTAAATCGAAGAACTGGGTCGAAACCCTAGTTTACCCACGACCCAATTGAAGAAATCAGACGCCTTTTGGGGCTCTTTCGATAGCTTCTTCAACACATAGACTACAGTTTCATGGGTGAAATCTGATTTTGAGGTTAACAATTGTTTTTCTAAGCTTTTGGACCAATTTTCAGAGAGAATTAGATCTAGGGTTTGTTGTGGGTTTGAAGAAAAGAAGTGATTTCCATGGTGATTGATGAATGGGTGTAAGTAAGTTATCACCTGGTTGTTGAGTGAGTGGGATCTGTGGAGGTGAGTCGAGTGGAGCGAGTTGGCGAGCCTGATTGAACTCAGTAATCTCTTTGTTAGATTCATGGCTGCTGCAATGGAAGATGAAGAAAGGGGGCAAAAGGGTTTATCGAGGGTTTTGAGTTTTGACCGACGAGATGTTGGTCAAGTCGGGCTCGGGTTTAGACCGAATAACTTTTCTTGCAGAAGTTTGCAAAAGCTCACACTAACAATCTCATCCCCTTTTCGTATTTACATTAAAAACGTTAATTTTTTATTCAATCTTTTAATTAATTAATACTTTTTAATATCTTTATTATTACTTTTTTATAATTCTCTACTCACAACCATTTTAAAAATATTAAAAAAATTATGAGGTTGAACCGTGTTTCTCTAAATATGGGGAATCACGATACAATCCCCATATATTTTCTCTCCCCTTCGCTCACAACCACTAACAACCATCCCCCATAATATAAGACACACACTCATATCAAAATGGGAAACCTAGCGTGAATGCTCTAAACTAATCAAACATTTGCTAACAAATTATTTTGTAATCACTAAACTCTCACACACTTTAAATCTATCTTTATACATATATTATTTGTTCATGACGCAACTTGAACCATAATCTTTTAGACAGACTTGGCTCTTCTTTATGTCAGGTAAAACGTTAGTTTGAGGCCTTTATTTTTGAAAAGCTTACAAATCATATGCATACAAACTAAGAAATTTTTTTCTGATTCTCTGTTGTTTTTTTCATTTGAATTTAAATGTATTTTTTTTATTTTTCCATGTGAAATCGTTAGATTTCGCAATAGGGTTTTTGTTTATGAATTACTAGTGCGTGTAACTTGCGCTATGCAGCGGGAGTTATATAAGTTAAAAGATTTAATTCTAATGATTTTATACGTTATACCTAACCACCTGGAAAAAACATGACACACAAGACGCTGATAAAAAGTATAATAGAAAAAATACTATAAAAAATAAATACTTTAAAAAAGAGAAGAAAAATAGCAAATGCGTAATGGTGATTTTACTATAATTAACGAGCTCTATTGTAAATTGATTAAAAGAAAAGTTCACATAACTTGAATGTTTAATTATAAAACTTAAAAAAAAGTTCAGGTGATTAAATGTAAATTTGGCTTAACTATAATGCTTAAATATAAAAAAACAAAATGAATAGGTAACAATTTGGAAAAAAGAACAAAATGAGAGAAAGTGTTGTGGTTAGTTTCAAAAAATCATTAAAGATTTCAAAGTAAAATTGTAAAAAAATAAAGTAGGTTTTTTTATTAATTTGGAAAAATTTTATTATGGTAACATTGAAAAAACTTAGAATTTCACTAGTCATATTTTTTCTGTTTTTTTATATAGTGATGTGGCTGGTGGGTTATCGAGTCTATTTTCCACATTGTCTTAAACGTTGATATATTTGGGTATTATTATTATAAATTTAAATATTTAGTGCTTATATACGTAAGTGTTTAAATACAATAGTATTTAAATCAAATAGTGATAAGTTATAAAAATATAAATAAAAAATGTATATATTTTAATATTAATTTAAAATATTATAAATAAGATAATACTTAAAATATTATAAATAAGATAATACTTAAAATAAATATATATATATATATTAAAATATATATTAATTGGAAAAAGTTTATTAAATATGAGAAAATTAAAAACTATTGTATATAACACTTGTACCTTATGTTTAAAAAGTTATATTAGGTGTATAAATTTTGAGTAAAATTACAAGTGTATCATCATCAAATGATTTATATAATAGTATAGATACTATAGATATAGATTATTAATATCATCATTATTACAAAAGTATTTAGTAATTATATAGTTAAATTCAAACAAGACAATACTTATTTATAAATTAAATTATTATTATTATTAGTATACTAATAAAATTTTTAGTAATTATATAGTGAAATTTTCATATAATATAGTTTATTAATAAATTTAAATATTAATTTAAAGTATAATTAAGACAAATTTACAAAAAACATCTTTTAAGTTTATAAAAAGTTACAGATATCATCCTTTTTCTTTAAAAAATACTTTAAACATCCTTGATGTTAACATTTGTAACAGATTTCGTGTTTTAGACTAACTGCCGTTAAATTTTTCAGTTAAGTAATGGACAATTTGGTCTTTTACCTCTAAAGGACTATTAGTGTAACTTTTTTCAAATACAAATGACGTTTTTTGTATCTTTTTTATATTTTACTTAATTTGTGTATTATTACAATTATACATATACATGTGATTGTTTATATAATATAATATACATTATTTAATTATTTTCATCCACGTATTATAGATTGAACATAAATTATATAAAGTATATCCTTTAGTTATTTATATAACTTATAATATATATATATATATATATATATATATATATATATATATAACATGTGGATGAAAATAATTATATATTTAATTATTCATATCATTTATATTTATATATAATACATGAATGAGAACAATAATATATATTTATTTTCATCGACATATTATATATAAATATAAATTATATAATTTATTTAACTCTAAACACCGTTGTATTAATTCTATATAATTTATATTCATATATAATACGTGGATGAAAATAATTAAATAATATAATGTTATATAAAAAAATCATATGTATATGTATAATTGTAATAATACATAAATTAAGTAAAAGATAAAAAAGTTACAAAAAACACCCTGTATTTTTGAAAAAAGTTACACTAATAATCTTTTAGATGTAAAAAACCAAATTGCTCTTAACTTAACAGAAAAACTTAACGCCAGTTAGTAAAAATGATGAATCTGTTATAAATATTAACATAAAGGATGTTTAGAGTAAATTTTAAAGATAAAGGATGTACCTGTAACTTTCTATAAACTTAAAGGATGTTTTCTGTAATTTTGTCTATTATTAATAATATAATATATAATATAATAAATTAAATAATCTCATATTATTAAATAATTTATTAATAATATGATATAATTAACGTATTAATTAGAAGAAGTTTATTAAATGATGGGCAAAATATGAATTATTGTATAGAATACTTGTACCCAATGGTTAGCATATTGTATTAGGTATCTTAATTTTTATAAAATTTCAATTGTGGTCAAATGTTTCGTTTTATATAGTAGTATAAATTTTTCAAATAAGATAATACTTATTAACAAATTTAAATATTAATTTAAAGTATTATATATAATATAATACATAATGTAATGAATTAAATAATCTCATATTATTAAATAATTTATTAATAATATGATATAATTAATATAATAATTAAAAAAAAGTTTATTCAATGATGGGCAAAATATGAATTTTTGTATATAATACTTTTATCTAATACTTAAAATGTTGTATTAGATGTCTTAATTTTTTTTATAAAATTAAAATTATAGTCAAAGGTTTTGTTTTATTTAGTAGCATAGATATAGATATAGATTAATCATCTTCCTTGTGGTTAGGTGAATTTGTTGTTTAATCTAGTTATGAACAAGTTTCTTCATAGTTTTATGAAATATGTATGTTCTTTTGGTATTAATAAGTTAATTATTGATGGATTATGCATGTTTTCTCTTTAGGGTTACTACTTATCTCATCACAAACAAAAAATCACCCCTAATAAGTTGAGTTTCCTGTATGTAACAGGTTGAATCCAGGATCACTACACATGAAAAATACAATAATTGAGCTAACCGTGTTAACTTTTGAAGATCAATCAAAAATATTATTATAATTTTTTAAATAATATTATTACTCATATACAAAAATATGTTCTTTTATATATATGTGCAAATTTATAAGCGTAAAAAAGTTACAACTAATGTAAGTTACATTTACATCTCTAAATATTTACCTGGTGTAAATATCTTACACATGTCGTAACTTTTTTGCATATGTGAATTTGCACATATACATAAAGAAATAATAATGTTGTATATATATAATGATATTATTCTAACGAAAAAATAATTATTTTGATTGATCTTTAAAAGTTAACGCGATTATCGTAATAATATAGTTGACATTTGATCTTTACCCTACATAAATTTGTTGTTATCTATTATTATGTTTTATAATTAGAAATACACAATATGTTATTTCACCAATGTATTTTCAAAACTCATAGTGTTTAAAATAACATAATAATGATAAAAAAACACAATGAGACATTGTGTTATTTTGTTATTGTTTTTAATGTATTAGATTAATTACTCGTTAATTTATTATTGTGTTTTACGTATTATAGATACACAAAAATATTATTCTACCATTATATTTTTTTAAAATTCATTATTATAGAAAAACACAATAATATTAAAAAAAACACAATAACTAACAAAAAAACACAATGAACTGTACTAAATACACAATGACGAGATATGAACTTAAAAACGAATTTTTAAAATATTTTTATATAACAATACTGTATATGTTTTAAAGATAAAAAACGCTTGTTTTTATGGTGTAATCTTTATAAAAAATAATGTCATACATAAAAGTTATGAACATTTAAGAAAAATAAAGAACTTGTAAAAAGTCAATAAAACTGGTTATTATTAAAATACCACTTTAACAAACTTTTTTATAATTTGATCTTAACCATTGATTAGAGAGATTGAGAATTAAAATTATTTTTACACTTTTTAGATTTAAGGATTGGGTTCAAATAAAAACCAAGAGAAATTGTGTAAACCAATAAACCAAATCTCTACCTTTGATCTATAAAGATCAATGACTCATATTTTTCTTGAATAAAATAATAAAAAGTTTTACTTTTATTGGAACACGTGTACAAAAATTTAAACAAATATGAGCCATTGATCCCGTAAATCAAAGATGAAGATTTGCTTTATTGGTTTACACAATTTCTATTGGTTTATATTTAAACCAACCCCTTAGTTTTAAAAACCTTTGTATTTAAACTTTTCTCAAATTATTATTACTTTCTAATCTGACCCTAATTTTAAAATTTGTTTTGATCCCAAAATTGTTGAGCTGATGATTTAAAAAACAACCTTTTCAAAACAAAAGTGAAGAAAGATAAAAAAATATTGTTATTGTTTAATTATTTAAGATAGTTGATTATATTAGTTTAATCATATATCTTACCTTAAAATACTATAAAAATATCATAACTTATAAATATTATTTACTTTCTGTTAATTTAATACTTTCATTGAACATTATAAACTAGTAATTTTATAAATCGATCATCTCTAAAGTATTTTTATGTCTAATTATTAATTACGCTGACATGTCATATTGGTAATAATATAAAATGGCCCACTTGGTTTGCATGTTTTTGGGCCCTTGTTAGATTGTCTTTCACGCGAAGCTTTGGCCCGAAATTCACAAAAGTTTCGGGTCCCCGGTCGCGTGCTGTTTGGATATATGTGTAGAGATTTTCAAGCGACGTGTCCACAGCTCATTGTGTCTCGTTATATGCCCACCAATATAAAGGTCAAAGATTATGTACAATGAACACACTTTTCATACTAATTTGTTTATATGTTTGTATAAATATTTTAATTACTGTAGTTTTTAAATCTAGCTTCTGTTACATGAAGAAATTGGTGTGCTTTTATTAGCTTTCGTTTGAAGTCAAGAAATAATTTACATATAAAGAGCATTTTTTTTTCAAAAAATATACATAAAATAAGCCGACATGTTATTAAATATTAATATATATTATACCTTACGGTTCGTGACAGTTAGGCTTAAACCAATTAGGGTTAGTAACTTAAAAAAGAGGGGGGCGGGGCCCCCTCCCGTTGTATTCACATCTAGTTTAGGTCAAAACCACTCAGAAACATTAGTGTCAGACACCCGAGGTGCTGAAACACGTCACTGGTACAATTAACATCCTTTTTTAAGTTTCTATAGACCTGATCCATTCATAGGATTTTAATTTTGATGACATGATGAGACACACATTTAAAAAGTATAATATATTATTTCACTAAATAACATTTAGTCTAGCTGTATATCCAAGACGTTCTTTACATAGACGGTGATGGTGACAAAGGAAGGACGATACATGGAGTGGCTTTGCAATCTAAGATGAAGACAACAAAACAACTTGAAAGACAACAAATGAACTACATATGTATGCTTTCAACGGTTGCAAGTATTGATCTATGAAAGTTTTTGACTAATGATTATATTTTTACAAGATCATAGACTCATTTGATTTGAATTGTAACCTAGCATGGGTAAGTAATAACTATTTACTATTTTAAAACTTTTTTAGTTGTGTTTATTTTGAGAAAAAATAGGTAATGTTTGATTATTATTCAATTAAAAGATTAAATTTCGGATCAACATCAATGTTACTAATACTTAGCTTTATAGTTGTTACTAGATGAGATAAGGTTTATGATATAAAACTTATCTTAAATAGAAAAAAATTATATTGATTGTAAGTAACCTAAAAGGAAAATTCGTGCTCCTTTTTCTTTTGTAGTTATTAGAAAGAGAACTTTCTTTTATTTAAGTTTTTAACCTCTGTTGTTGTGAGGTAATAACTATCACATAGCATCTACACCAAGTAATGCCTAAAATAATATATACAGGATAATTAATTAACATTGAGATTATAATCTAGATGAACTTCCAATTAAATTAAAAAAAGAATTTATGTTAAAATACTTTCAGTGTGAAACTCGAGGGGAGAAGAACATGTGTTAAAGTCATTAGTTGACTTATAGTGTCAAAAGATGATTAACTCATGACAGATCTACCAAAAGAGATCTTTGCCTAGACAAACATCAACAACTACTTTAATCATTTACTTCATTTCATGTTCAAACATATAGTGTGCATATCAATGTTTTCGAAACCGGATTAAACAACGAACCGGTCATCTTATTGATTGACCGGTTGGACATGATTTAAAAATTAAATAATGTCATAATTATATATATGTGTATATTATATACATAATTATATATAATTCAATATAAGTATTATATATATACATTTTATAGTTATATATAAAACTCGACAATAATCATATGTTCAACACTCTAATTCATCGCCCGATCTACCCGCTAAATCCATTAAAAGCTAAAAAAATTTTAATAAATAAAATATGTTGAAAATCCGGTCCGCCCCTTTTCCGGTCCGACCGATGAACCGTGACCGGGTGGGTGCTAACAAAACTTTGGTAATACACTATTTTCCCCCATATTTCCTTTATGATGGAGAGAATTTTAGAACATATTTCCGTTTGAGTAGACAATTATTTTTGCGTATATCAAATGATTTGTCGGAGCGATGTTCACTTTTCCAACAAATAGAAGATGCTAGAGGTATAGCAGGATTCGTCACTTTTCAAAAAGTTACGACGTCTCTTCGATGACTAGCGTATGATGTTACTTCGAACGAGTTGGATGAGTATTGTTTTTGAAGAAAGTTAAGTAATGTTAACTATTTATATTCTAATGTAATTTTTTTGTTTTTAATATTCATGCATTTAGATGGTTTTGTAAAAAATAAGTTAAATAAATTAAGTAATTTGTTAGATTCTCTGATCACCTGATTCACAACAGGGCCATGTTACTTAATCATGGGCTCTAACCAGTGTCTAGTCAGCATCCAGTTAACGGCACATGATGCAATATTACACGATAACTTAAGAAGGGCTTTATTTCACAACACATAGCCTAACCAAGATTATAAGTTTTGTAATCTTACTAATTAGATGACTCAATATAATTGATTTTGAA
Organism: Flaveria robusta; assembly: GCA_025506415.1. Lineage (NCBI taxonomy): Eukaryota > Viridiplantae > Streptophyta > Magnoliopsida > Asterales > Asteraceae > Flaveria > Flaveria robusta. The sequence goes on from CM046475.1 coordinate 24,014,043, forward strand.
ATTTTTAAATTTATAAAATAACCAATAGTGTTAAAACTTAACTAGTTTTGAGAAAAAAAAATGTACTAACAATTTATAATTTTCTCTTCTTAAATTCAAAAAAAGCACACAAATACTCACATCCACAAGATACCTTCTTTTTCGATTCTTGAAAACAAAAGAGTAACAGCTTTAGGGCACCATGCATCGGACTTTGTGTGTGTTTTGTGTGTTTATGTGTTTTCTTTTCTTCTCTTCTTTCACTTTCACTGTCACTCTTTGAAACGTGCATAGAAAGCTCACTTTTGCACTTGCATGCGGGAATATATATTTATACATACACTCAGACAAATATGTATACATTATATATTCTCTTTCTACATATTACTACTATATATATGCACACATATAACATAAGCAGTGTTCTACATAAGCCTACAATCCAAATGTCTTTGTTTGGAGATTATAAGTTGTTAATTGAAAGTATGTTTACCTACATACATGGACGGGCGCGTAAATGCTATGATCGGTCTTATGATTTGGGCAACGAACCTTGAAGGCCCATATGTCATGATAATTTGAAGACGGGTATGTTTTATCATGTACCCGACAAGGGGGAATCAAGCGCTACTGGTCCGATTACCATACACCATTTTGGTTTCTTTAGCGTTGTTGTAGTTATCATTTTATAGTTTCTATAGCGTTGTAGTTATTGTTATTGTAATTATACATAATTGCATGTATGAGGTGCATGAGGGATTGTAGTTTGATACTATGGAGTGTGTTTTTTTAATTAATAATATAATTTGAATTAATAAAAGATTTACTATTTACTTATTTAATCCGTTAAATTCATTTTGAATCTTTTTTTTCCAACTTAAAAGTGTCTAATGACTTATAACATTCAAAATAGCAATAAAGCATAGATTTTAGGGTTTTCTTTTGAAGCTAATGACGAATATTGAATGGATATAGAACATAGGTTTATATATTTATTATCTTTTTGCTTTTTTTTTGGTTTAGATACGATACTGGTTTGTGTTTAACGCCAAGAAACTTATGATGTAAAATGCCAATATATAGTGATAGAAAACTGTAACTACCATTGAACAATTTATCTAGCTAGTCAACTCGGTTTCAAATAAGTTTTTATCAATCATGCCTTTATATGGAGAAATACTCAAAACTTCAAAACTTGTATTTGAGGAAATAGTGAAAAGAATAAAAGCTGATGAAGAATGCTTCTCAAAATTCATGAACTGAAGAAGAATGATCAAAAGTAAGCTTACTGGCAAGTTCAAGTAATTAAAAGGTTGATGATATTGAAAGCGGATACTATGAAAAAGGATGTGTGATCAAAGTTGTGATAGAGGAATAGGTTTTGGTAGAGGAAGAAAGAAGACATGAACGAGATGCAAGTCAAGGAAACAAAGACAAAATGAATTTAGGTTTTTTGGATGTGATGAATTTGATCATTTTACATACAAGTACACTAAATGAAATAATAAAAAGAAGAAAATAGCTCTTCTTGCTTAATATGATGAAGGGCCGTTGTTGCTACAAAGATGATTGTAAATAAACAAAGATTAGAGGGGTGATTGTGATATTTAATCTTTGTTAATTCACATGAAAAAACTAAAAGTATGATATTTTAATCAAGAATTTGTTAAAAACAATAATTCTCCCTATTAACGATGTTATCTTATTGCATAATAATATTATATTTCTATAATTACGTTTGTTTTTATATATTTTTGTGAGATGAGATTGGCCACCGGACTGCTGGATTAGAGATGGGCATAAAAACCGGGTCCGAACCCGACCCGGACCCTGGTACGGTAGTACCCGATGGGAGGTGTACCGGGTTGGACCCGTTTAAACCCGTAGGGTTGAAACCGGTTTTAGATTTTGAGTTTTTTAGCGAACCCGACCCGAAACGGGGTTCAGACCCGACCTGGTTGAACCCGTTTTTGGACCTGGTATTGGGGACACACACAAGAAAAGAAAATAAGAAAAAAAAAACTAAACCCGGTATTGGACCCGGTTTCGGACCCGGTTTCCGACCCTACCCTACCCGGATATGTCGGGTAGGTTTTGCATTAGGTGAACCCGACCCGGGTTCGAACCCAGTTTCACCAAAACCCGGGTACGGAAAAACCCGGTTGGGCCCAACCCGGGTTGTACCCGGTTTCGGGTATTGGGCCGAACCCGAAATGCCCACCTCTATGCTGGATCTTGATGTTTTTGACGCTGCTTATTGGACCTGGGCTTTTGCTGCTGGGCTTGTGCGAATTGCTGCTGGACTTAGGGGCTGTTTGATTGTATTTTAATCATTTTGATTTATTAATGATTCAGTATTTAATGGTTCACAGTGTTTGTTTCGTGAGTAAATTCTAAATGGTTAAGCACTTTTACCTCTGAATGGTTAAACATTATACTGAGTATGAATGGTTAAGAGCTTTTATCTGAATTGGTCAGACATTTGCTTTAAATAGTTAAGCAATATACTAACTATTAATGATTCAGAACTCTTACTGATTCAACACTTAATGATTTAAAACTCTAACGATTTAAAACTCTTAACGATTCAGCACTTACCCATTCAAAAGTTGCCAAACATTCCCTTATTCTCTAACTACATGGAGCAAGGGTGGATTATCCGTATGATATATGGATCGCTATATGTTTTTCGTTCCAGAACTCTTTAATTCTCTATGATCTTTGTGTTTGATTGATTGCTTTCGAGATTTTCATCATAGTTGATGATCTTCGTTGCTCTTGATTCGTTATCGACATCATTTGTATCTTTAGATCATCAGGCTGATGATGTGAAGTCCGGTTCTCTAGTTGCTTGTCTTTGGGTTTGTTCGTGTTTGTTTCTGCTTGATTATTTCTTGTTTTGTTGTTTGTTTAAGTTGGGTTTAATAAGATCAGATTTACATTTGTTGACATATTGAGATATTCTAGATTGACGGCCGTTATTTTGGATTATTGTTTAATAGTCTAATTATTTTGTTATCTAGTTATTTTTTTATTATTATATTAGTTTTATATATTTGTAATTAAAATAATAATAATAATAAAATAATAATAATATAATAAATATAATAATATAATTTATTATATTATATTATTATTAATTATTAGAGATTATATTATTATATTACATTATTATTATTATTATTATTATTATTATTATTATTATTATTATTATTATTATTATTATTATTACTACTATTAATTTTATTATTATTATTTAATATGATTATACTTATTGTTATTGTAATTATTTTTTAAAACATATTAAATAATATGTCATTAACTAACAAGTTTAGTCATAAATACTATAATTATTAATAACCAAAATACCCCTAGGAATTATTATTATAATTGTTATTATAAAAATAAAAGTATTAAATAGTTATATACTTAAGTATTTAAATAAAATAATACTTAATTTAAATAGTATTTAGTTATAAAAATATATATAGTAAATATATTATAAATAAAGCATATTTAATGTAGTAAATTAAATAATCTCATATTATTAAATAATGTATTAATATATGTTTTAATTAATATATTAATTTGAAAAAATTATTAAATAGGACAAAAATAAAATCATTATATAAAACACTTTTATCATATATTTAAAATATTATATTAGATGTCTTATATTTTTTTGAGTAAAATGATCATTTTATTTTTCTAAGATAAAAAGCGGTTGATCATGGTTTGATAAAGAGCCTCTATTCCTTTTTCTGATTTGTTCGTTTATTTTTTGTTCAATAATTCGATTGCAACTTTTGAGGGCTTCACAATCACCCTAGAAGTTTCATTAGGGAATGTATAGAATGATTAACAATGTGTAGTTTGCACCAACACTTGGCTATATCTTTTGAGTGTACATTTTATCTTATGTTATTACAGCCATATAATATGAATTATTCAAAATGTTTGAACCAGTATATATATTCATACCATCTTGAATAATATTTTTGCTGTCGGAAAGCCGGCCAATGCAGGCCCAAGCCCATTTTAAATAATATTATCACTTCTTTAATTACCTCCTTCAAACTCCTTCACAAAAGCTTTCAACCTGCAACAATGGTGGATCACATCAATTTCCTTCAAACACTCCTCCTTCTTTCACTCACAAAACCCATCTTCTCCGTCCAACCGTACGATCGAACACCGTGCAACACCACCGCACCGCCCCTCCTTGGCGCCACCTACACCTGCAACTCCATTAACAAAACCTGCAACACTTATGTTGTTTACAGACCTCAAGTTAACCAACAGCTTTCCGACATCGCGAACCTTTTTAACGTCAATGTATCGGAGCTTCGACCTGCAACACACCTCCAAGATCGCGAAGTTGTCGTCCCAATTGCATGTGACTGTCCTGATCGCTCCTCTCGGGCCCTTGTTGATTATGTTAATGATGACTTGAATTCGTATGTGGATATCGCGTGTCGAGTGTACCAAGGGCTTGTGAAGCCGTTTGTTCTGGAGGAGCAGAATGAAAACCCTCACGAGGCTACACTCGTTAAAGTGCCTATTAAGTGTGCGTGTGTGAACATGTCACGCGAGTTGAATGATACTAGGTATCTCGTGAGTTATCCCGTGATGGAATATGACACGATTGATATTATTGCCAGGAAGTTTGGGGTAACGCTAGAGTCGATTCAGGATGCAAACGGGTTGGGCCCACGAGAAACTATGTTTGGGGGCACCACGTTGTTGGTTCCAACAACTGGTGTCCCTATTTTAAATTTAGACCATGTGGTTGTGGTTAATGGTCCAATTCCTCGTGACACGATTCCAGTTGATGGTATTGTGAATCGTAGCATGGGAAACCGCTTTTCGGTTATTCTTATTATTATTGCAAGTGTTTTTCTTTTTGGGGTACTTTCACTTCTTGTTTTCTTGAAGTGGAAATGTGGTTGCGGGGAAGCACCGGTTGTGTCTGTAGCAGGATTCGAGTTTAAACGTCTCTCACCTGATTTCCTCGATGGCATGTTGAAATTGAAGCAATCGTTAACGAGTTATAGTTTCGACGAGCTTAATCTCGCTACACGAGGCTTCTCTGAGTATTTATCGATTGGCAAGTCAATGTACAAAGGTCAAATAACCTCAGATTTATCGGTTGCGATTGAAGAAATGATGTCAACCGAGTCCGCATATCATGTAATCAACATCTTAACAACGATCAGCCATTTCAATGTGGTTAGACTTGAAGGGTGTTGTTTCTACATGAATCAGTCTTATTTAGTGTATGAGTTTGCTAAAAATGGTAGTTTAAGAGACTGTTTACATGACTTAAACACTAGAAAACAATTAACATGGGCTCGAAGAATAAATATTGCATTTGATCTCGCGAAAGGGTTGCACTACATACATTATTGCACAAAACCTACATATGCACATAACAACATAAGTAGCGCAAATGTCTTGATAACCGAAAATTGGAGGGCGAAAATCTCAGGGTTTAATCTTGCAAGGCCAATAGTTTATGACACAGTGGCTGATGGAGATGGCGAAGAAATGACGGAGACAAAAGAGTGTCCAGAGGATCAAGATTGTGGACATGCTTCGACTAAGGTGGATGTGTATGGTTTTGGGGTTGTTTTGATGGAGCTTTTAACGGCAAAAGAGGCGGCGATTGGTCAGAAATGGTTAGATCATGTTGAATATCTGGCAAATGGCACTACACGAATTTCATCCAATAGGGACGATGGCTATTGCGACGATAATGATGTTGGTGGTTCATCGAAATGTTTGGAGGAATTCAAGATTTTTATGGATGAAGAGTTGAAAGGTGCATATGGGTTAGGGGATGCATTGTGTTTAGCACTCTTGGCTAAATGTTGCATGCAAGATGACCCTCAAATTAGGCCTACTATGAATGATGTTCTTAAGGCTCTTTCAAGAATTTCATGAATAAGTGTAGTAAAGTTTTCATATAGTAAATGTTGCTTTTCTCTTTATATGTATAGTTGTGTGATGTTCATTTTCCTCTCAATTCTTTTACCTTCTAACCGACATCTAATTTATTCTCATTAGCTACTATTAACAATACCAAACCTGTATGCTGCAGAATTCGTGCCCTCATTAGTTGATGAAAGGAAACGCTATTTACCATAATGATACTCGTTTATTTATATACAAGTAGCAGAAAAGTAAGAGTTATGCATAAAATAATACCTCTACTAATAGTAAACATTTATATCTATTGCTATGATACTAGGGTCGGCTTAACTATTCTCTAGGCCTAAAACGAAATAAAAATTTGAGGCCCTCGTCTATATATTGTTCTTAAACATCTTTGTTTTCGACCGGCGATGTAAAAAAATTATTTATAGTTTGGTAGAAAACAACATAGGCAGATTAAATAATAAACATGCAACAATATATTAAAGCGAGAATAAAAATCAACTGCAATTGTAGATTAAAATCAAAAGAGACAACAATAGATTAAACTGATAAAAGAACAATAGTATATTAAAATAATTAAGAAATTAGATCAGACAATAATAATAGTAGATTATGTGATAGATTGTAAAAGATAGTTTAGAAATGATTAACCTAAAAAAACTCTCAACCATTAGCAGCCGATAAACTTTTGAGGAATTAAGTTTTATAAGTTGACCTTAATAAACTAAATTTTGTAAGTCGATATCGATAAAATTTCAATAATTTTGTTATTTTTTTTTATCTCTAATAACACAAATATTGATTAGATTATAATATATATTTCAGCTTAAAAAATAATAACGAATTTTTTTTTTAATTTGGGGGTCCTTAAAATTTGGGGGTTTAAAACGTTTGATTTAGTTGTTTATACTGTAGAAATGCCTCTAATACATAATTAAGACCAAATAGGTAATTAGGTATCCGACCACTATCTTTTTTCAATTTTATCTTAGAAGCACACCATAAAAGTAGTTAAAAATACACTTATGCAATTCTAGTGGTTCCTTTTATAAAAGTTCTTGGGGGTTTCACTATGTACACTTATGCGATTCTCGTGGTTTTTTTTATATATGTTCTTGGGTGTTCTACTATGGTCATCAAAAAAGTTTGTTTTCTTTCAAATAAAATTACTTAACTTTTATTAGGTACTAGGTTAGTATCTGTGTATTACATGGTTTGAATATATAAATTATTAAATAATTAGTAAAAAAAATTTATGAATTATAAAACTATGCTTAAAGATAAAATATGATTATAATTACTTATAAATAGCTACTTTATGTAAATAAACAATAATATATTTTTCTTAAACTTTTGTTTTATAAAAAATTTATGGTTTGTTAATATTTTGTTTTAAGTAAACTGATTTTTTTTAAAAAAAATTCATTGTTTTTTTATTTTTAAAAAGTGTGTTTTTTAATTTAAAATAAATAGATTTTCAATTTATTAAATTATACATTTTTTAATTTGAAAATGATATGAGTAATATTATTAGTATTCAATATTAGTGTTAATAATAGAGAGAAATGAGAAAGTTAGTATGATGAGGTTTACGATTGCGTCACATATTATCTTATTTTTTTTTATTATAGATAGATTGATAGACAAATAGACAGATAGATATATAGATAGATAGGCTAGAAACCATTTATTAAACGGATTATAGTTAATAATTAAATATTTACAGTACGATATTTTAATATAAGATATTAATTTTATATATGTAATAGTTCAAGAAAATAAAACAATTATATTAAACTATTTATCTAAATAGTTTTATTTTTAAACATTCGTATTAAGATATTTAATATAAGATTACTCTGGTTTGTAATATTCTGATAATATAGAAAAGTAATAGTTAAAAAAAAATGGAAATATAAAACAATTATATTATTTTTTTTAACTATTTTATCTAAATAGTTTTATTTTTAAACATTCGTATTAAGATTCTTTTATAAAAGAATTATTTATATAAAAATCTTGTTTATTAAAAACTCTGGTTTGTAATTATTCTGATTGTTTTAATAAGATTGTTTTTAGAAAAGTTTATATTTTTTTAAAAAAAAGGATGGATTTAATATATTTTGTTTCAAAAAGGTTTAGTGTTTTTGAAAATTTCATATTATATAATTTTTTTTATTATTAGTTCTATTTTAATTAAAAAATAAGATTTTTTATTTTCTTAATAAAATCTAACTTTAAAAAGATACATTGATTTTAAAAAATTTAAATGAGAGAGTGAAATATTGCAATTAATAAAATTGATATTTAATAAGAGAGAGAAGTTAGTTTTAATGTTAAAATTACTATATTACCCTTTTGGAGGGAAAAATAAGATGATAATGTCTAGAATAATGACAAGTGACAAAAAGATATGTCAAAAGAATGACATGTGACTTTAAAAAGCTTGATTTATTAGAATCTATAGATTTCAATTCCAATCTTGTAAATTGTGTTGTTAACGTTAGTCTTTTCAAAAAGAGATCAAGATGAAAAATATATATTCGTTATTATCTAGTATCTATTCTTTTTCGGTATGATTGAAATCAAACAATTATAAACTGCGCTATTATTTAATATAATTTTTTTTACCTTACTATCACCTCTAATTTAATGTTAATTACTGTTCATACTCTTTCAAAATTAATATTACTAGGAATTGCGCCGCGCGCGCTTCTCAGCGCGTTTTGCTATTTAGATGTATAAATTTTGAGCCAAGAAATCTGGCTAGGTTTTTAGTAGGAATTAAGTTACAAAGCTTGAAGTTACAATAGAGGAGAAGTGACACATACGACTGTCATTTCAATGTCGTACGACAACAAGATAGTACCAATCTTAAGTATTAACCTGTAATTATCAAACATGAGAGTTTAGAATTTGAATTAACAAAAACAGACACTGCAAACAATCCAATTATGTACACCTTATAAAAAATGTATGAAATAAAATCTCACTTGTACTCGGGAAGGAAACATGAAGGCAATCAAAATAACTTGTGCTTCAAATTTAATAGCGATTTGAACCTATCCATTGAAAAATATTGTTGCTGATGGGATTATATAATTTCTCCACTACCACAAAATCCAATAGATATTGATTCCTCCCAAATCTACGTGACCAACAATATATTTCATCCTACCATTGAACTGTATGATTACATTATCTCAAAAAGTTACCATAAACAATTAGAACTCTTAACAAAACTTGCTTTCTCTAATACGTGGGGAGCAACTGATCGAAACCCCATAATGGTTCAAAGGGGCATGCAACAACCAACTCCATAAAGAACCCATTTGTTATTAACCTCTTCTTTTACTGCATGAAAAAGGAAATTGAAATAAAAAATTTGGAAAATAAAAATGAAAATCAAGAAACGAATATAAATCTAAATAAATAGAGTTAACATAAAAAAGTGTGTTTTATTTCATCACAATATATCTACAGCAACTGCAAAACGCATATTTGAGTATTGGATCTTACAAATTTCAATAGGAGTTCAAATTTATTTCTATCTGTAGAAACACAGTGTTTACTACTAACGGAAGCCCAAACCACACAATTAGGGTTCTCATTAGTCACAGAAATTTACCGAAAAGAACTATATGTGATTGCCATACAGTTTTATTTCGTAATCAACAACATTGAATTCATTTCATCCACTATAGAGTATAGACAACAAAACGAATTTACGAATAATATCGTTTAAAAAATACCTTCATCCTAAAAGTAGCACGTAAAACACTATAAAAGAAACACCCGAGTCCACCTTTTTTTCTTTGCTTTTATAGGTTGCTGAAACTAAATCAAAACAAAACATTACTCATGGACTATCTTTGATGGCAAATAATATTTCTGAAGTGAACTTCATTACAATTATATTTAGGTACAAGTTCATAAGTTAGCTCAAAACTAAAGTTATGAAAACTTTAAAGGAAATTAAAAAAACACATAAATAGCGGACATGACATGTTACGATTTTTGAAAAATTTAAATGTAAAAATTCCTATTTCATTTAATTTTAGGAGGTTTTATGCATAAAAATACATTTTGATAGATCTTCAGTGAGTGTGACCCCCCTTGACTCATTTTCTTTGAAGCTTTTCTTGGTTTGACTTGAGAGAAACGGAACATATTACAAAGCCTAAACGGTTTAGTCATAAGTAAATTTTAAACATGTAAGAAATTATGTGTTGCTTACTGTGATAAATTTCTTAGAGCTCCGTTGCTCTCTGCCCCATTTCTAATGTCCAAATGAGCAATAACTGTAATCAATGGAGTTGTTATACTATTGATCCAAACTTGTAATAAACAAAACGAAACATTTTAAAAGGCAAATGCTTTATGGCAAGCTGAAGGTGCAATATCATATTTGTATGTTTGAACAATGGGGGGGTGTATACTTGTCCTAACACGTTTTTTTTTTTTTTTGAAAAGATCAAGGAAACTATAACCGCAAAAGTTCTTTCTTAATTAGCTCGTGTGATACGTCGCCTACAACTGAACACTACAAAAGTACTAAAATCTGTTACAGACCTATCAATGCAAAACATCCAACGAAAACATAATTAATGGTGTCAAAATATTAAAGCATAAACCGTCAAAGAACTATAAGTTACCTGTGTAGTGGTCTACTAAACCAAAGGCAAAGGCTCCCTCGATTGAAAGAGCCCACGTACCATGTTTACACTATCAGATTCCCTTAGTTCCATTTTTTTACCCGTGGCCTTTGTATTTGTCATTACTCAAGACAAGCATGCAAAAATCACGTGTCTGGATGCACAGAGGACCTACGAAGTGGCCACTATAGTAAATTGTAAGATTTAAATTGGATGTGCAAGTCTTCATATCAACACACTTTGCATAGTAATGAAAAGAATACACTAAAATTAGACAAAATGCCTGAGACTAATACACATAATTAATAGAAATGAAGATGCAATTTGCATATAAAACTTAAAATATTCCAAAATCAACAGAACTAAATCATACACATCTAGGTGTTGCAAACTAAAGCAACTGATTGAGGATACCTAAAGTTCATAGAAACAATCAATACATTGCAGAAACTATTTTGAATTCATCCTAAATCATAAACCTTCATATAAAAGTTTATAAATGTTTGTTAAGTATATCATAAACTCCATTTTAATACATTGCAAAAACTATTTTGAGTATTCTAAACAAATGAGTTTGTCTTTATTTTTTCTTTCAAGTATCTCTTGCATAATACCTGCATCGAGTGATTCTTTGATCATAATACAATTTAGGTAACAACAGAACAATTAAAATTGTGATATAAATGGAAGCCAACCCAAAGCTATAGAAACCAAACCTACAGACTATAGATAAACCCAAATAGCAGAAGTACTCTAGCTGAAAATGATCCAGACAAAATGACCCATATTCCGTCCATTTTAAAGGATATAATGAATCAAACGTTCATCTACACAAAAAGATACAGAAGGCATGATATTTAGAGTTCCCGACGAGACTCACCTCGCAACAAATAATCATACAGAGGATGAGGCAACCGATGCTTTCAAAGGGCTATAACAATCGAGGGGGAGTTAACGTTGGCCGACACCCTTAATCACAGCCACAACACCGAATGATTACCACACGCTGCAATAGAGAAACCATAATCGTGGTTGGAATTGGAGACAAAATACAAATCGGACCATGAGAGAAACCTGATTTGAAATCATTTGAGGGATTGAAGATTCTTGCCCTCCACAACACTACCATGACCCTCGGCTCAACTGAAGAAGAAAAGAAGAGAAAGGGAGAAGACGTGTTGCCACATGTCGGCAGCCAAAGATACGTGTCATGCTTCCTTCACTTTAAGGGAACTGAGAACCATAGCCGTTAATTTTGGAACGAACAGTTCACAATTGAAAAGTTACTATTCCTCCAGTTTGTTTTTTAATATATAGATAATGTAGTTTCTTTTAAAGAATTAAACAATGATCAAAATTCATATAGGTTTTATAAAAGTAACTTAATTTTTAATTTTCCAATATTTATAAAAAGATTCACAATATTAAAACACATATTAAAAGCCAAAAAAGAGTTAAAAGTATTTCTAATAAAACATGTTGACTTTCAAAAAAAGAAAATTCTAATAAAACATGTCGGGAACTTGATTACAATGGAATAAATTTTTCCCAAAATTGTTTATGCATCTAACAAGCCTCTTTAATGATTAGTTAGTAACCATATCTTTAATGATTAGAGATTATGAGTATAACTTTAGAAAGTCGAAGACTATAGGAGTTAACATTTAATTAATAATTAACTAAATTACTCTCTTGTCATATTATCAAATTTACATATTTGTCTAGGGGAGTCGAACTCTCAACTAATTATGGAGAAATGTTGTCTTTTAACATAATTTTATGGCTAGTCTACAAACCTTTTATATTGTTAAATTGGACAAAATTCTGTGAAAAGAAACCGGAATTTACTTGGTCATAAAACTTGAAAAAAGGATATTATCGTTTAGTCTTTTTTGGGCCTCTTTCGAGTGCTCCCATAGTCGCATCTTTTACCCTTGTCACTAGGGTTGGAAACAAACTAAACATTTAGCGAGCAGTTCGTGAATCATCGACGGAAATTTTGCTTAACTTTGTTCGTTAAATAAATAAATAAACACGAACAAAAAATTTCATTTGCTTAGTTAAACGAACATACAAAAAATTTATCTTATTGGTTTTAGTTTTTAAAAATTTGATACCCTAGTAAATTTCATGAACATTTGTAAGTAATTGTTTGCGTTTGGTAATAAAATTAATGAAGGGACACAAAACATCATTGATAAATGAATATTAACAAAAAATCTTGTTTGATAAGTATTTGTAAACTATTTATTTACAAATTTATTTTGTGAAAGAATGAATGCAAACAAATATTAGTGCGTGTTATTTCGATTTGTTTGTAACATTATATGTCATCGATACGGATACCTCTCAGGCTGTGACATGCTGTCATTCCCCCCACATTCTACCACTTGATAGTTGGGCCCACATCTCGTTATTGGATCTTGAGAATGATTGTTTTGTTTTAAGTAAATTATTGTTTGCAGATTTTTCTTATAACCAACTAGTTATATTTTTAAAATTTAAAAACATCATTATATACCGTGACTTTTTATTTTTTCATCTATTTGAGTCCTAAATGTTGCCACCATTATTTTCTGGTAAATATTTTATGAAAAGTTAAATATGTTATGAAAAGATTAAATTACCCTTAAAGATTAAAAGAATAAAAAAGCCTCACAAGTGCTTCATCTTCAAGTGTCGTCCCAAGACTTTTATACCTTGAAACAATCTCTCAATATTGTTCAATTGATGCCACGATAGGTAGGTATTTTCTAGGCATTGAGTTTAGAATTTTCCTCAAAAGTACTTCATCTTCAAGTGACGACCCAAGACTTTTATACCTTGATTGCACTCCACTTAGTTTACCCGCAAACTCTTCAATGCTTTCAGTTTCTTTCATCCTCATTATCTCCAACTCGCTTCCAAGTGTTTGCAGTCGGCTCCCGAGTAACGAACACGAAGTGCATCTCACACATCTTTAGCATCACGGTGCTTTGCAACTTGAAGCAAAATGTCTTCAGGAATCCACTAAAGTATCATCGCCTTTGCCATGTTCTTCTTTTTTTCTTTTATTGCACTACCTATCACAGGATCAATGTCTTCTCGCAAATCCGGTGCTACTAGGATGGTCTCCATCATAATAGACCATGCAGTGTAATTAGTAGTGGTTAGTTTCGGCATTGTAGAGACACACTGCTTGTCTCACGGGCAAGTACCATCGCCCCTGCTGAATTTGCCATTACTAAACTACCCAGTTAACATTTTTTTTGCACAAAAAGAAATCTTTCCGCTCAAACACAAAGCTGTAGCAAAAATCCTCCCACCTTTTTTTTTTACTCAAACTTCAGCAACAAAAATCAATATGTTTCACACAGTAACACAAAAAACAATATGTTTCACACAGATAAGTTTCTCGCTTCTTCACATGGATCACCCACTTTTCCACACTAATCAATCACGGATCAATTCTTCTCGAACCTGCTTTCACAACAAACTTGGTTCAATCCTTCACGGTTCAAACAACTTCTCCATACTGGTGTCACACCTTTGTAACATGTATCACACAGGTCATCTACTGCAGTTGCGTCACACAACTTGTCTTTAGTCAATTTGTCACAAATCAATCACTTAATTTCACCTTTTTTTTGATTGCTTCTCGCAACGTGCTTTCACAGCCCTTTGATCTTTCAACATAAACAAATTAAAAACTTCACAAATCTGGTCTGCTATTTGATTGCTACCCAAACAACCCTTTGATCAGAATCTCGCAACAACCTTCATATTCGATTAGCAGCTCCTCACCAATATTAAAACCAATCACACGTTTATTCTTGGTTTGATGGTGGTTAGTTTTTGTCTTTAACAACCCTTGATCTTTATTGCTCTGATACCAATTGTTAGCCAATTGGTCATAAAAAAAACAACAGTGATTTTTATAGGAAAACACAGCCACGACTCTTTTCTTTTTATTGAATAAAAATCACACAATAAACTTTTAGACAATGACCCTCATTTATACTAATACTACCAAGAAATACTAAGAAACTCCACTTAAATACAACCGGAATGACAGTCCATTCACAGCCAAAACGTAAGCACTAAATACCTTAATAAAAGTAATTAAAACTTACTAAGTAAAAAAAAAAAACCTTTTTTTTAGACTTTTAACGATTCTACCCCCTAAACTTCTACACATGAACCACAATTAGGATTAACTTCTAACAAAAAGTGCCGTATTCTAACATTGAGTTGGATGATAGCAAATAAGTTACTATTTATTTATTTTGAGATAAATGATTCTTAGTCTAGATGATTGGGATGAGATAACTCAAAATTTTATAAAAGTAAGGGGAAGTATTCGGTTCAAGTCTCACATGTGACAAAAAAAAAAAAGTTTACAGATTGGACAATATGGTTTTCTCACATAAGACGAGGTTTCTTCTGAAAGTGGCCGCAATTTCGTACTCGAGATATGAAGATGATCGTATGATTTAGTGGCACATCAATTTTTTTTGAGAAGATGTGAGTAGTACTTTGGGTCCACTTTTTTTTTTATTAATGTTTTTAATTTGAATATCATACTATCTATGCTGGAAAGTTTTTTTGAGAAGCTGTGAATTCTGAAAAGTTTTTTGAGTCCAACTTTGTTTTTTCATTTATATTTTTACTTTTAATATTTTAATATTACAATTACGTTTAAGCATATATAATATTTCGTTTACAATTTTTAAAATATGATTTTTATAATATTAGAACACACTATTGTTACGTGTTAATTCTTATCTGCGTTCCGGTATAAATTTTGTTAGAAATCAACTAGAGTTAAATATAATTTGTATTTATCTAATGTTTTATATAAATTTTGAGTATACCATGGTGAAGTGTTTATTTCTATCTATGCTTTGAAACTAAGCCGCCATTAATGTTACGTTGTACATCGCGTGACATCCTAAGTAATGTTTTATAAATCTGATATATTTCAAAAGGCTTTATTTTACTTTCTTTTTGTCATTGCGACATGCTTATTTTATTAACATTCCAACATGACTTTAGTAATGGTTTCTTTTCTCTATGTAGTTGCAAATATTATCAACGGTCCCGCCACAACTCATGGGTTTGCAACAACTTCATTTTTTTATAACGTTCGAATGTTATAAACGACGTCATGTTTTTTTTTCTTATATTAATTTTACCATGTTATCAACGTTTTCTTCCAGGTGCGTGTTCGCGACTATTGTTCGCGACTAATGGCTTTAAAATTCAAGTGTTCAATTATTTTTCATAATGTATTTATCTGACATAATGTTGATTACAATAAACAAACACAGTAAAAGTAGAAAACACATGATAGATATTTATTTAAAAACTATTGGTCAAACATGGGGCTCACACGTTATAGCACATCGTTTGTCAACTCTAAGCTACAAAAGTACTTTCATTTTATATTATAAAATTTTATATTATAAAGGGCGAAATGAAGATATTTCTATTAAAAATTCTAAGGATGACAAAAGGTCGTACGTCTAAGACATGGCTCCAATTGGAGTTATGGTAAATCACTTGGTAGGTGGACCAAAGATGTGTTAACAGTTTAATACATGTGCACTATCATATTATATTATAACTAGTTTTTTATCCTATCACATATTACGATAGATCGATGGTAACGTAATAAAATATTAATTACAATCAATCATACGAGTAGAGTTATTCAAATATATACCATCAAATAAAAATATATTGTATTTGACGTAAATTCAAACAAAATTTACGCTGAAACACAGACTAATGCAAAACGTACTTATAAATAAGCACGAAAATGTTTTATTTTTAGCCTGGCTCGTTTCCTGACAAAATTTATGTTAAAACATAGACGAATTCAAATTTTTACCAACATGCACATAGAATAGAAACGTAAGAAATTTGTTTTTTAAAGTAAAAATATATAGCAGTGAACAAAAAACTTTTGAAATTTGAGGTGGTTAAAATGACATTCTATAAACTTTTTAGAAATTAAAGGGGTTAAAAGTATAAAATTCAAAAGTTGAGAGGTGAGAGTCGGTGTAAAGATCAAATTTAAAGGCTCAAGAAATAAAATTCCACATCATCAGAAAACTTAAAGAACCATGCGAAAACATTGGGGATACGAAAACTTTAGGATGCGAGAACATGAAGCATGGAGCGAAAACTTGCGTCTCAAGTATAACTAGTCATTTTATTTAAGCTTTTTGTAAAACTTGTTATTTCATACTATATAAAACTTTAAGCAAATGGAGTAATCAGAGAAAATTTTTTATTTACTTAATTGTTCTTTCAATTTGACTTGTGCATAATTGTGTTATCATAATTTACATCATTTATTTCGCATTTGATGTGAATTAATTGATCATTGTTCATGTATTGTGAGAAATACTGGATTTTACAAGTAGCCGGTGACAAATGCCACCGACCTTACCTTTTAATGTAACAATAATGGTTCGCAACGACAATAGCGTGTTAGTTTAATTATGCTTTAAATTTAACATCCAAACAAATACGGGTGTTGCTATATAGAACTTCTTATATTTTTTTTGTATATGTTATACTATGCACTTCAATTTTTACATATATACAATTCAAACCTATGATTTTTTTCATTTTCTAAAATAACTATTTATATCAGATATTTCAATAAATAAAATATTTGATTTTAATCGTGATATCATTATTTATGATATGTTTTGAAGTATTATTTAATTATATTTTAATCATATCTTTATAATAACTTTTGAAACGTGTATGAATAAAATATATTGATTTTGATTAGATTTTTCTTTAATTTGTTAACCACATATATCTGAAAAAGTTAAAATGTAATTATATAATATGTGTGTGGGGCTTCTTGAACGCTTTTTTTAATTAGCATTTAAATTTTCTTCGAAAATTAATTTTTATTCTTTTAAAAATCGTTTCCTTTAATTTTTATAAAAACATTTCTATTCAATAGTAATAATAAACAACAAATAACTAAAAAAGAAGAGAACAATTTACATTATCAACTGCATATACGTTTCAAAAATTCCTAGAAATAACAATTTATTTTTAAAAATCATAACAATAATAATAATAATAATAATAATAATAATAATAATAATAATAATAATAATAAATACTACAAATAATAATAATAATAATAATATTATATATTATTATTATTATTATTATTATTATTATTATTATTATTAACAACAACAATAATAATAATAATAACAAATAATAATAAACAAATAATAATAATAATATATAATAATAATATAATAAATAATAGTAATAATAATAATAATAGTAAGGAAAATCATAATAATATTAATATAATAATAAATAATAATAATAATAATAATAATAATAATAATAGTAATAATAATGATAATAATAATAATAATAATAATAATAAATAATAATAATAATAATAATAATAATAATAATAATAATAATTATAATTATAATAATAATAAAAATAAAATTATAATAATAATAATAATAATAATAATAATAATAATAATAATAATAATAATAATAATAATAATAATAATACTAATAATAGTAATAATAATAAAAGTAGTAATAATAATAGTAAAATAATACTAATAAATTTATAATAAAAATAAAATAATAACAACAACAACAATGACAACACTACAAAAACAATAAAAACAACAACAACATGGGTTTAAGACAGATCAGAAAAAAGTTTCTTTGACATGTGCCGCATTGCGCGAATCAACTCTTTATGTATAAACAATATAAAAGATGATAGATAGCGAAGTGTAAGTTTCTTTTAATGTGATCATAATCGTTTTCTTTTTCTGCAAATTAATGAAAAACTACTTTTTTCCTTCAATTTTACACTTAAAATTTTATGGATTTTTGAAACTAATCACAATACTTTTTTTTTTTTTTTTTTAAATTGACAACCTACTTAGTTTGTCTTTTTATTTAAAAAATTGTACACTTAAACCCTCAATTTATTTCAAATTTATATTTATTCCCCTAAATTTTAGTAAAGTTTTCTTTCATTTAGTTTAGCAAATTTACAATACAGTCCATTAAGTTTAGTAATATTACTATTCGTTTTTTCCTCCTTTGCTTCAAGGATTTACTTTATATAGTATTTCTTCTTATTACATTTTTATCATCGTTTCTCATGTGACTTTTTTTGGGGTGATTAATACTAACATATAAGTCGTCAAAATTAAGCTTTTCAAATTTTACAACCTCCGTATCATAATGCGAGTGACGTCCACTGGTATTATAAAAAATAGTAGAAACAAAATAGTAAGTGTGGGATTGAGTTTTGTATCCTAGTCCACAAGATATGTTGATATAGTTTATTTAGTGCACATTGTGTAATTGATAGGAAAATGCTAATATATAGAGAGAGACCACCCACTCAGTTTCTTATTTGATCCTGTAGTTCATACATCAAGACAATGTTTTCTTTCTTAAACTCCTACATTATTTTCCTCTCTTTATTCATCATTTTAGCATTCTTCATATGGATCAAATGGATTTCATATCACCTTATGAGCAAGAAAAACACACCACCCTCTCCGCGAAAGCTTCCGATCATCGGAAACCTTCACCAACTAGGTTCGAGCCCCCATCGCTCTCTCCAAGTCATGTCCCAAAAACATGGTCCACTCATGTTGTTGCACTTTGGAAGTGTGCCCGTGCTAGTGGCCTCATCCGCCGAAGCAGCACGAGAGATAATGAAAACCCATGATTTAACATTCGCTAATCGCCCGAAGATGAGTATCCCGGACACCCTTTTATATGGCTCCAGGGACATAACATTTTCCCCTTACGGAGAGTATTGGAGGCAAGTGAAGAGCATTGCAGTAGTCCACCTTCTAAATAGCACACGAGTTCAATCGTTTCAACAAATAAGAGAACATGAGATGGCTCTTATGATCAATATGATCGAAAAGCGTCATGGTTCTGTGATCGATTTGAGTGAGACTCTTGTTACGCTTTCGAATAACATAATATGTAAGGTGGCTCTAGGGAGGACATATAGTGGGATGAAGTTTAAGGATTTATTGGATAGATTCATGAATGTTTTAGGTGTATTTAGCTTTGGAAATTATATTCCGAGGTTGGCGTGGATCGATCGATTGAGTGGTTTAGAGGCGCAAGCACGTAAAGTTGCTGAAGATTTTGATGAGTTTCTTGAAGGTGTTGTTGAAGAACATATGAGTAACAAAAGAGATGTAGATCAAGATATAGTTGACATCTTATTGGAGGTGCAAAGAGATAATCTGGCTGGCTTTTCTCTTCAAAGAGATACAATTAAAGCAATCATCTTGGTAAATTTTCTATTACTAATATATCTATACATATCAAAACAAGCGCGCGCACACGTACACACATTCAAGTACGTACAGAGATGAAACGTACACATACACATACACCTACACATAAACACACCGTACATATACACACATACACTACACGTACAATTACATACATGACATAATATTAGATTATCAGTTACAATTAAAAAATGTTTTGTGGAATGGAATTTTCCACAAATATGAAGACTTATAACAGATTTTGACGTACGGTTGCAATTTAAGTGAATACTTTGTGTTGTAATTTTAAGAATATACTATTTTTTAATTTCAAGCTTTTAAAAATTATGAAATTGGATGCTGATTATTGTTTCTAACAGTAGCGAGTAAACAAGACCAATAGTTTGTTCCATGTGGTTTGGTTTGCTCTTATTACAATATTGATCTCAACTTTTGATAAATTACATTATTGGTTCCTACTGTTTGTTATATCGTAACATGATTGGTATCTATAATGGATGTGCGTTAGTTTTTGCTGTTAGATTTTTGAAAATGATCATTTTACCCCTCTTAATATTAATTATAATTATTATTTCTTCTTCTTCTTTCTTTATCTCCATTAAAACCCTTACAACGTCATAACCATCACCACCGTCTGGCCACCACCGGCGACCGCCATCACCATAACCACCGCTGAGCACCATCACAATAACCACCACCGACCACCATCACAATAACCACCACCATTGCCTAATCACCCTACCACCATCATCTTAACCATCGTCGACCACCATCATGATACAACCACCCTCACTGCCTGATCACAATAGCACCGCCAGCCACCACCAATTCCAAACCACCACCATCACAATAGCTGATAGGGTCCCCATCACCAGCACCATTTGATTCTCGTCGAGCTCCAATGCCACCACCACCCCATTACCACCTACAACCGTCACAATATCACCCCCATGTGATTCCTATCGAGCTCACATCGGATATTGAGCACTATCGCCACCAACCCCCATTAAATTCATCTGGCTCTCGTCATATCTGGGTTCCTCAACATCACATCTATAAATTCTAGAGTTGCTATGGCCTGAAGACTGCGATGGCGGTGGAGAGAGAGAGAGAGTGAGAGACGATGGTAGCGATGTTCAGGGTGCGATGGGGGATAAGGTTGGGGAAGATGATGATGAATGTGTTGATGTTGTGTTCTAAGGAAGATGATGGTGTGGTACTACGGTATAATAAATATATATATTATTAATATGTACATAATAAATTATAAAAAAATAGGTACCACATTACTTTTATTTTTATTTTATGTAATTTGTCATTTAGTTCAAGGGTAAAAAAAATTATTTCACACCCATTTAACCTACAAAACTAAGAGCATTCATAGCCCGTTCTCCATAAATCTGTGAGTGTGTTTTCTATATTATAGAGAATGGTTATTAGTGGTGGTGAGTGGAGGATAGAGATTATGTTACTGTTCATCTCTATATTTGATAAAACACTGTTCATCTTTATTAATTTTTTAATATTTTTTGAAAGTGATTGTGAGTGTAGCAGAGAGAAAATGTAATGATAAAAGTATAAAAAAATATTATTTTATTAAAAAGGAGAGAGAAAAATTAGTGTTTTTTTGTGTAATTATAGAGATGAAAATGAAGGATGAGTTGTGAATGCTCTAAGGATCATACACCCTAGGAAATAATTAATTATGTTACGGGTTGACAAACAGTTGAGATCAAATATGTAATTTTTCAAAAGTTGAGATAAATATTACAATATAAACAAACCATAGAGACTAATCGTGTAATTAACTCTATTATTTGACTTCAAAGAAACAAATATAAAATAAAAAACTATTAGGAGGGCCATATATATCATATTACGTATGCATGCAACTAATTTTTGTGCCTAATACTACCTACCAAATAAATTATAGGTTTCGTATTTAAATATTGTGATGTACAGCTTTTTATATATACACATGTACATATGTAAGTCAATTTTATATTAAAAAATGTTATGGAAAATCTTAATTGGTCAAGAATAAAAGTTCTTAAAAAATGGAATATTATGAACAACGATTTTATATAGAGTAAAATATGTTATGCAGAAACTCAATAATTACTGTTCATGAGTGTGAAAGAGTAACTCACAACTAATTAATCTTCAAAGTTTTGTTGCTGGTTAAATCATTACTAATATCAGTCACTCTTGATCGGTAGTAATTTACCCGATGATCAATTTGCGATGATCAATTTGTGACTGATGCTAGTTACCAATGACGGCTAAGCTGTTGTTTATCTGTAAAAAAAAATTCTTGATTATTAGTTGCTAATTACTTATGAAACATTTTCATCAATAATTATTTATTACTAACAATCAGTTTTATACAACTTTTCATCAGTGGCTATACTTTTAAACCCTACATGGGGTATTGCCCGTGAACCCTTTAATAGGCGTCTCTTTAACCCTTGGGTTTGTTTGTACTTAAAATTTTAATATATAGGCTCGAACAAAAATGTACTCCAGATTGCTTAATTTTTAATTATCAATGTATGCTATACTTTAACATTGTTCTTTTAAGTAAATATGATTTTACTGAATGATGTCGAAGACAATTAAATTACCTTTGTCTAAAAATATTCTTTATATTCTAAATTTTTTTTTAACTTTTGATGTACCTGAAAACCTAAAAAAATTTACTTGATGGCTTCCAATAATTAATATTGACGTATATATTCAGGATACTAGTGATGCATAGAAGATGTTTTTGGATTTTTCGTGTAAGTACACTTAATAACCTATAATGATTGCATTTCACTTAGGACATATTTGCAGCTGGAACTGATACTACATTTGCTAGTCTAGAATGGGCAATCAGTGAACTAATAAAACACCCAAGAGTAATGAAAAAGCTACAACAAGAAGTGACAGAAATCGCACAAGGAAGATCAACAATTCTTGAGAGCGATTTGGAGAAAATGCAGTATCTTAAGGCCACCATGAAGGAGACATTGCGCTTGCATACTCCAATCCCTCTACTTATTCCTCGACAATCTACACGAAATGTCAAGCTAATGGGATATGATATTCCAGCAGGCACACAAGCAATTATTAATGCATCAGCCATTGGACGAGATCCTACCCTCTGGGAAGAACCAGATGAATTTAGGCCAGAGAGGTTCTTAAACAGTTTGATCGATTATAAAGGGCTTCACTATGAACTACTTCCATTTGGTGCAGGACGAAGAGGATGCCCTGGGATACAATTTGCTATGGTTGTCAACGAGCTTGCATTAGCGAATGTTGTATACAAGTTTGATTTGGCGTTGCCGAATGGAATAAAAAATAAGGATTTGGATATGACTGAGACGAATGGTATTACAGTCCATAAGAAGTCTCCTTTACTTGTGATGGCAACTCCCCGTTTCTAGCTACTATTTCGCTCATAGCACGGATGCTTCATTGATAATAAAAATATGTGATTAATTTTATGGTGGATAAAACTTGAGATAAACCTATGTCTTGTATCGTTTCTTTGTTAACGTCTACGGTTAAGTAATTATATAATATATCGTATCTTTTCGATGGAGAGAGTAACCGTTCCTCTCTATTTTTGTTCTCTGTTATTCTTGTAGTTATCGATAGAGAGCCAATAACAAAAGAAAACCATTTTTCCTTTTATTTGGATAGGGACTAGCAGGGCCACTAATCTTCTGCACCTTTTGTTCTTTTTCTGATATGATTAAAATTGGTTTGAGAGCCCATTTTAATATTATATTAATTATTAACGAAAACAAAAATTTAATAGTCCAACTAAATAATCTATCCTAATAATTTTTTATAATTTTTGACACATGTCACTCTCACGTTCAATCTCCCATTTATTTTTCCGCATAAACTATTTATTTCATTTAAAAAAATCAAATAATTAACTTTCAAATATTTCTCTTACTCTCTCTCTCTCTATATATATATTATAAATCTAAGTTTTTCCTTAATCAATAATATTAAAAAGAAATTTTTCACCAATAAAAATTAAGTATTTTGATTAAAAAATACACTTTTTCAAAAACAAAATTTTCTAAAACTATGATTTTTTTCTTAAACAACGAAACTTTTTTAAGTAATGAAGTTATTTTAAAATCATTCTTTTTATAAGATAAAAGTTTTATATAAAAAATATACAAAACAAACCTGTAGTTTTTAAACAACGAAATATTGATAAAAATTGAATTTTTGTCAAAACACTAGTTTTTTAAAACGAAAGCTTTAGAAATGATAAAAATGTTTTATCAATTAATCAAAGTTTTTATCCATACGTAATTTCAGTTATATCTTATATTAAAATAACGTTTTACAGTTCATAGCTCTTTATTAATAAATTTAAAATATTTTTTTATTCAACCCGTGTAATACACGGGGTTATACCCTAGTTAAACTAATAAAATAGTTAAAGCCCAAATAACAACTAGAATTAAATCAAGCCCGCACTCCCGCGACATCTAACTCGTTTAATCTCTAATGTTATTTTTTTCTCGATCAATAAATTAATCCAATATATTAAAACACACTTTGATAACACTAAAATTACCAACACCCATTGTTCCTTCTAGGTTGTTAAGGCGAAAAGCAACAGCCATCGCCGTCTTCTTCTTTGAGAATCGTTGTTGATTTAGTGGTAGTGATTCCTCTTTTCTTTGCCGATTCCATGGCTATTCATGATGAGATAAATAGATGATCCTCCGCATCGGCAACTATTACTTTCATCGACTAGCTTCTTGATC
This sequence comes from Flaveria robusta, assembly GCA_025506415.1. NCBI lineage: Eukaryota > Viridiplantae > Streptophyta > Magnoliopsida > Asterales > Asteraceae > Flaveria > Flaveria robusta. Next base: position 24,038,730 of record CM046475.1, read on the forward strand.
ACTGGTGTTTATCGACTTTACGCCTGATTGCTCGATTATGCAACAATCCACTAATCGAAGTTGGTATTCATCTGTGCATCTCGATTACAACAACATGGTAAAGACTAGAGAATTTTGGTATGCAAAATTGAAGTTGAATCACTTGCTCGTAAGTAATTTTAGATATTGCTACAAACGAATTTTTCATAATAGCATGGTTCTTATGGAAATGTTATTCTTTGTATAAGGAAAGTTGGTTTGCAATTGCACAGTTAAATGATGTGTTAGCATAGTACATACCACGTGCTCAATGAAGCCGCTTGAGTATTTTAGGTGATTTTAAAGCCTTTTGATGTAAACAGATGACATTGAACAATTGTGATATTTAGCTTAATGAAAGATGGTGCTCCGTCTTAAAATTTTGAAAGATTATATAGAACAATTGTAGCATATTCTTATGTTTTAGTTTTTAATTTCCTCTTCGTTTGATGATCTTTTGCTTAAAGAATTTTTATTTTTTTGGGTAAATATCAGGAAGAAAGATCCAAGGTGTACAAACTAAGTGGTGAATAATTGAATAAAGAGATATGGGATTGATGAAATCTAAAAAATAGGTGTTTATATCTGGATATGTTATGATGAAGTATAAGTAGTAGTGATTCTTAGATGATATTTGTTTTTATGCATATATTTGTATAACTAATTGATGGTGTTACTATGTGTAGATAAGGCATGGTTTGCCTGAAGGGAGATGGAATGGAATATCAGGTTAAACAGGGAATACAAATTCAAAAGGAGTTGACAGGAGTTAACCAAGTTCTCATGATGGTATTATGATGGTATTAGCGACTTGTCGTAAAGTCGAATGCATAGGGTATGCAAGCAACAAAGCTGATTCATTAAGGCAAAAATTGCACCTAAATTTCATAAGTAAATCTTTTATATTAATAAATATTAATAAATGAGTACCATTGAGGATTATAACAGAGGATTCACTCAAGTCATTATATGATTAATAATGTCCACACATTTAGTTTTAAAATTTGAACAACTTGTTAAATGGAGTCAAATTAACTTATGACATTGCATCATGTTGTCACAATAACTTGTCCGACCAATGGACGGGTTTAAAACTAGTTCATATATATTTGTAATATTATGTTGCAAAGTATAAACTTATAGTTTGTAAACTTTTATATATTTAGTTTGCTTTAAATATGTTTACAGATTCGTTAGAAATGTTAGCGAACAAAGTTGAGGTCTAGCTTTGGATTTATAAATTTTACAAGGTTTATAAAACTATGGATGCAAGGAAAGGCAAGATGGTGTGTATGTGTGTGCCTTTTCCATGCAATAACAGAAGAGGTAGTCTTGAAGTTTGTAAAATACAAGGCCAAAGAAGTTTGGGAAGCTCTAATAATGAATAGGTTGTCAATGCTCTAACATTTTCATTAATTATGATCGAGATATTTTGCTTTTTATAATGTTTCAATTAACTATGATTGATATGTTTTGCTTTTTATAATGTTTTTATTAATTATGATTGAAATGTTTTACTTTTTATAATTGGATATTACCATGTGGTACTTTTTCAATATATAAAATAAGATTTTCTTATATGTAAAATAGATAATAAAATCTTGCCTTAGTTGACAAAATAGGGAGATTCCAAACATTGTTGAAGAAATAATTTAAGATGGCTACTTAATATAAAATAACAAAATTTGATGACCCCTCCAATCTTATTATCTATTAAACAAGTACTTTCAATCATCATCTAATATACAATTGTTAAGTATGAGATCTAGGAGCTTTCAAAAATAAAGTATGAGATCTAGGAGTTTTCATTTCGTTCGCTATAGGGTGTAAGTTTAGTTTCCCATGTTGTGTTTACACTATGTTTCTTAATTATGTTTTACAAAAGTTTGTAACCTTATTTATTTAACGTTTATTTGTATATTTATGTACACTAGATTTAGTAAACACGTGTATTAAACGGGTTGATCAAATAAAATATTTTATAAAATAAAAATTTATTAATTATAAAACTATATTCTAATATAAGATATGGTTAAGAATTATAAGTAATAAAAATAGTATATTAAATTTTTAAGCTTTTATTTTAAAACCTTTATTTGTTTTTTTTCCAAAAATAAAATAAACATTTAGTTTCAAAACAAACCGTTATAAAAAAATATATTTAAAAAAGTTTGTGTTTTTAAAAAGTTTCTTATTTTATAAAATTTATATCCTTAGGAATAACACTAATAAGAAGATCTATTTCTTAATTTACTTATAGAACTAATTTAGATTTAAATCAATTAAATAATATTATTAGTAATCAATGTGAATATTTAATATGAGAGATAAGAGGAAATTTTTGATAAGAATGAATGTGATGATGTCAATTGTCCCCCATAAATACTTTTTTATTAAAGTAGAAATATTGTTGTAACGTAATAAGTTATTTATTTTATGTAAATTAGTCTTAAGACCCGCTTGGGTTAGGAATTGTATCAATTAATGTTCAACGGGGTTAAAACCGATTTGGGCAATAGCTATAATTAACTCGTTCGATGCATGTCAGTTCCATATAAATAATTGGTAGGGTGTATTTAGAATTTTGGAACCGACGATAACATTTCAGTAATGTAGAGTCTACTTGTAAAATAGAGTAGTGAACTTAATCAACTTGGACACTTTGAGTATAATTACTTAATGAATCCCTTCTAATAAAATATATATAAACTAGTTTTAGTAAACCCGTGTATTACACGGGTTGAATAAAAATATTAAATATAATGAAAATTTATTAATTATAAATCGATATTATAAAATAAGATATGATTGATATCTTTCTTATAATAAATAAAAAAAATTTGTATCAAAACAAATGTTTTAAAAAATGGCATACTTAAAAACTTTCTTATTATAACTTTTAATTTTAATTATTTTTTGTTTATAAAAAAATTACTTTTGAAAAACACCAATTATAAAATATTTTATATTTTTAAAAATGTTTGATGTTCTAAAAAATTTTCTAATTTTATGAAAAATTATTTTTTTTAGAAATAACATTAGTAAAAAGATCTATTTTTAAATTAATTAAAAACTATTATAATCTAAAAAATAAATAATATTATTAGTAATCAATATGATTATCAAATCATAGAGAGGAACGAGAAAAAATTGATGAAGAGGAATATGGTGTTGACATTTGTCCTTCCTAGATATCATTTTATTAAAGTAGAGAGATGTATATATATGTATATAAATATAGGGGAACGAATAGTTGTTAACCCAACTTTATTGCTATAACCTGTTAACATTAATTTAACAAACACTTACACCATGAATATGTAGTGTAAATAACTTTTACATCACGTTACACAAATGATTTGATAATTTTTCTCCTATTTTTAAAATTTTTTTAACATTTTTTAAAAATTTCACTCTTTTTTAAATTGTTTTAATTTTTTTGTATGATGTTATTTTCTAATATAAATTACACCATTAAATAGATCATTTTAATATCTTTAATTAAAGTATAGTCTTGAAATATTTTTAAATTTTTTTTAACGTTCATTGCGCATCATTAGTTTTACCACTGTAAATTTAACTTACAGTGATTACGTGGCCTGCTGTGAACCACTAGTTTGGTTAATGGGTTATCGTAATAAACAAGGGTTAACATTCGTTCTTCATCCTATATATATATAGGGGAGGGTTCTTGAGAAAACCAATAGTTTTGTGAAAACCAAAGAAAACCACGGAAACCAATAATCTAATTCATAATTTTTTTGTTATTTTAATTGTTAAAATGTTATTTAAGTATTTGGTACATATATGTTGAGTATACATGCGAGAATGAAAAGTCTTACGTATACGTAACACTATATCGAATGAAAAATGGTTACGTATACGTAATCTATGTGTGACGTATATGTAAAACCATCTACGGTTTTCATTTGATTCATAATCGTATACTACACACTATGGGTAGTGAATATATTATGTGACCGTTTTCATTGGTTTTCTCTAGTTTTTTCGTAACGTGATTTTCTTAGGATCCCTCCTCGTATGGTTATCTATGTGTGACGTATATGTAAAACCATCTACGGTTTTCATTTGATTCATAATCTTATTTATATATACACACACACACACACACACATATATATATATATATATAATGGGTAGTGATAAAAATTTATATATTATGTGACCGTTTTCATTGGTTTTCTCTAGTTTTTTCGTAACTTTGTGATTTTCTTAGGATCCCTCCTCTATATATTTATATAAGGTATGGTTATCTTGAGAACCACTCTTTTTTGTGATAACTGTAGTAACCAATATAAGCAAATAATTAAATCACATGCAAGTCACATGTCAAATCCACCATTTTTTTTAAATGTTCATAACATTTTTTCATGATATTATTTTTTCAAAAAAATTACACCATTAGTATCAGTATTTTTTTATCTTTCCAACGCGTACCATATGATATACTTTTTTAAAAAAATCGTTCATCCGTTATTTACACATGTGTAAATTAGTCATTACACATGTGTAAGTCCTATTTTACATATGTGTATTTTCAGGTATTACATATGTGTAAAATGACGCTAATATTAAAATGAGTTTTTTTATTTTTTATAAAATTTGCTTTATTTTTTTTATGAAAGAGGGAAACAAAAGAAACATTTTTGTTATTTTACTTTTTTTTATTTTTATGTATTTTTTTGTTTCATAAATTTTTCTATTATATTATTATTATTTACCATTTTGTCATTAAAATATATAGATCACATTGGTTCCTAGAGTTCTCACAAAATAAGTGAGTTCTCATTTGAACCCTCCCCCCTATATATGTATATATATATATGTGTATATATATGTATATATATGTATGTACTCGGCTATAACCCGTGTATTACATGGGTTGAATAAGAAAAATACTAAACATTTATTAATAAAGAGTTAAGAACTATAAAACATTATTTTGATATAAAATATGATTGAAATTACGTATGATAAAATAATTTGGCTAGTTGATAAAACATATTTATTATTTTTAAAACATTCGTTTAAAAAATATTACGTTAAAAAATTAGTTTTTATTAATATTTCGTTATTTAAACTCCAGGTAATTAACCTAAATCAGACACAATCTAGAAAATAAAATTTAACCCAAGAAAACCTAGACCACTAGATAGGCAAGTGAACCTAATCGAATGTAGACAAAACTAAGTAAGACCGGAATCGAACTTAGAGACACTATAATAGAATAAACTAGACTCGGAAAGAACAAACAAAAATAGATTTAATAATGGGAGGGGGAAAAAGATTTCTTTTTAATATGGAACCTAGAGAAATAAACTACTTTAAAATTTTTTGATTAAACACTCGACTTAGCAATTAGCACACGAGGAAACAGAAACTCTTAGAAAATCAAGAATGAGAAAGACACTACCTAGGTGAATCTTGGTTGTGACCCTCGAACTTCAAATGGCTAATGAACTATTTGTTGGGTGTCGAATCCAGCAAATAAAATATATAAATGTGAACCTACTGTCACACACACTAAGAATAGTATGAGCGGAAGTAGGGTTCGTGTCCTCAGGATACGGGTTAACTATTTTACACCAAAAATGTTTTAGCACAGTTACTTTGATTGCTTACGGGTTAAGGAAGTTGGGGGTTTTAATTAAAAACTAAAACTGAAAGTAAATTGGAAAAAGTGAAAAAATTCCAGTAGGTTGACACGGCCGTATTAAAACTGTAAAGGAAATTTCACGCAGCCGTGTTAAGCTTCTGTTATAAAAACAAAAAATAACATTTTTTTTTGTATTTTTTTATTATGAAAAAGAATTACTAAAAACGTTAACTAAATTGTGAATTAAATAAAAATATAAAAACTAATTCCAACACTAAGGTAATTTCTTGATTCGATTCGGCTTACAATCATTAATGATTAAGGTGCAATGATCCTTTTTGATTAATGATTTGTATAATACTAGATATCACGCCGTTCGGATATCCACTCTATCTAATGTCTAATCAAGCGCAGTTCGTTGATTAGAGCCAACCCGCTACTTAAGCTCACGCCGTTCGGATCTTAGCGTGCGTGTTGCAACGATAGAAGTATCAATTATAACTAAACACACACGCCGTTCGGTATGTTTAACTAGATTGTATGATTCTATAAAGAGAATGAACTCATAGACAAACTCAAACCGTTAACTGTTCCTTATATCAAAAATCAAAACTTGATTAGGGTTTTAAAATTTGAAGAACTTTATAAGAAAAATTAATAAGTTGATCAGGTTTATTAACTATCTAATATATACCGGAGTAGATCCGGGTTTAAGATCAAGAATCAAACAAACAAACCATTAAAATAAAAAGATCTCATAAACGTTTCACATAAGTTCAAACCAAATCAAAGAAAATTAAACCCTAACGTTGAAACTAAAATTGTTCTAGCCGGAAATGACAGCTACATCAATCAAAACTAAAAAAAATAAAAACTTACGGAACGAAACATGAATAATTAAGTATCTTGATAATGGAAATAATTCCACTAACAAAAAAAACTAATTTGCTACAGCCCTTCTTGCTTCTTGATCTTGATGTTCTTGATTAATTCTCTAATATGCTCCAAGATTCTCCAAGATTCTCAAGATCTTTCAAGATTTCTCTTTTAATTATCATCTACTATTGTATTTATAATAATGCATTGATTTTCCAGATCCCCCTTTGTAGGGTTTTAGTTTTTATCCTTTTTTCAGGAAAATCTGATAATAATTATCAAAAACAAGAATTCCTAAATCTTAGAAATTTTTCCAGCGAGCTTCAACGGCCGTGTAGAATTTGTGAAGGAATTTTCGTGCGGCCGTTTGAAGTTTCTGTTGTATAAATTGCTTCCAGCTCTGACATTTTTCAACAATATTTTTCCTGCTACTCCAGATCTTCCATCCTTCTCACGAGCTCATTAACCCTACAAAATCACCCAAAACAAACCAAAGTAGATTCCATTCCACCCAGACAAGTGTTGTATAAAATAAACGAAAATGCATGCAATATTTACAAAATATGCACCAAAATATACTTTATAACTATGAAAAATAATGCTTAAAAATATAACTAACACTATTTAGGAATCGGGATCTAATGGAACAAACTTCTAAGATACTTAATGGATCCCGGATCATTCTTCAGGTGTGACCAAAAGGAAAAACCTAGAAAATGAGTGAAACTACCGATTATTCAAACCACTAAGTCTATTTGACAACACTTATGTACCCGATTGATAGCTAATCTCTCGATCTAACTAACACAATTCATTGATAATGAAATGGACAACCTTTAAACAATCTATTGGACACGAAAAGCAATGCAATTAACTAGCTTAGAGAAACCTTCTTTCGAACCGCTTATTTCTAAGCAACTAATCACAAGAACAATTCGATTAATCCTCACCTCTCGGAATCAAATTAAGAAAAGCATTAAGGCTTAATAATCAATTCAACCCAATTCCTATGGTTACTACGTCTAAAAACTATCAACTAATCAAAAACATAAAGTAATCGATCTAGATATGCAAGTTTCTATGAAATACATTCAACGACGAACATACAAAATATAGGAATTATCAATGATTATGCCAAAACATTCAAACTCATCCCATAGATTGAATAAAAGTCATTACATAAGCATTAACCACAAAACACGTTCAATAGCCAAAATCAATTCGAGTTAACACAAACCAATCATCAACCTAGGTAACTTTATGATCTTAGCTTCTCATATTTAGTAGAAACATTAACTTCAATGATGAAAACAACATCAACATGTTCAAAACAAAGTCTAGATAAACAAAGTTACGAAGATAAAAACCCGTGATCAAGCGTTCGCAAGCGTTCCTATGATCCTAGCTTTAAACCTTGGCCTCAAATCTTTCCAAAAGCTTCAATTCGTCCATAGGAATGCTCTTGAAACGGCTGGTAGTTGAACTCCTTGTTTTGGTTGAGAAAAGTTGTTTAAATACAATTTTCTAAAATTTTCCCGAAAACACCATCTATGCGATACGTGCAGGTGAGGCCTCTTGCTGTGCGTATCGCGTAGATTAAAAAATTACAAAACCCTAATAATTGATCTATGCTATACGCGCAGGTGAAGCCCTCATTCTGTGCGTATCACGTAGGTTGAATTTTCCAGAAACTTTGAGTTTGACACTTAGAAAAAATTCTAAGTGTTGGTGTTTTTCCTCCTTTGGCTCTTTTCTTCGTTTCCAACGCGTTTTCGTCACTTTAATCACCCGAGCACCTATTTAAGCACAAAATAATGAACGATAAGTAAAAACTAACGAATCTAAATAAAATTCAAACAAAAGTAACCTGAAAACGTGAAATAAAATGGACGTGTTTTACAACACATCAATATATATATATATATATATATATATATATATATATATATATATATATATATATATATATATTAAGAGTGTAGTTCCTGTACAAAGTGTTATTTTTGTAAAAAGTGTAAAAAGCAATAAGAGTGTGACACGTGTACATGCATATGTTTTATAGGGAGAGTATTTGTGTGCATTTATAAATTAAGTTCTAGACAACTCATATCAAAACTATTTTGTAGACCAAGAAACATAACAACACATTAGTAAATTTTAGCATTGTATGATTAAAAAACACCAAGCATGTTCATGATCCACATCATAATATTTATAAAAAAAACGATAACAACACCATGTAAATTAATAAATAACGTTAAAACACATAAAAAACATTATCAACACCATGTTAGTATGGTATCAACATCGTTTTCGCATAGTTCAAAAACTACGTGTTAATATGATATCAACATCGTTTTCGCACAGTGTTATAAACCTTTCAAAAAAACATTGTGTTTTTTCTTAAAAAAATATAACAATATTATATGCGTAGAGAAAAAATGCTTAATTTTATGGTATTATTTTCTTTGAAAAAATAATAAAATATATAGATATTATTGAGGTTTTAAAAAATGAGTGAACTAGTATTTAGTTTAAAAAGTCAACAAAAGATGATTAATCCTCTCTTTTGTCCTGTGTAACCATAATCATATTTTAATTAATTATGAAATTGCCATGTGTAAATCTTAATCATTAAATTAGTTATATCAAAGGTCAAGATTGCTTACTATACTTTTTATAAAAATTTCAATTTGTACATAATCTTCCTGTTATATATTAAATTTCCATTATTTTTGTTCTAATAATTGATATGTTTGTATAATTTTGAAGTAATAAATTCAAGAGTTTTTCTTTATAAAATATTAAATAAACTAATTTCTTGTTTAATATCTTACTCAGATTATACAAAATAAATTCCAGTTAAATTGTTATTTCATTTAAATTTGACGGGGTTTTTGCAATGGGTTATTCGCTGAATAGGTAGGAAAGTAGCCGTTCAACGGTCGACAATTTTTTAAAAATATTATTTTCATTTATAAATACAACTAGTTGTATTCCACCGCCGCTGCGGGATTAAATCTGTTTTAACATTTGTGAAGTTTCCGAAGGCTCAGAAATGATGATTTATTGTGGCTGCAAAGACCATTTACCACGCCAAAACAATAAACACCAAATTTATAATTTAATCATCATAGCCTAGATGTGAAACAAAAAAACCTTAGATGCATATCATCACCAAGCAACAACCTAACATGGTCAGCATATTTAGTGCTTTGAGCTCTCGGATGCTGACATGTGCCTAGGGCCATCGTCATCGAGCAGCCAGCAGAAGCTTACACAGGTCACATGAACAACTGCTCAACAGTACCGACACCAACCGTTTAATGGCAAACCACATAAAACATAGAAAACGACGACGACGGGAGGCGGAGCTGCTACCGCCGTCATCGCCACCGTCACCGCCACGTGAGAAAACATGCCTCCGTCCGCAAATGGCAGCCGAACCCAGCATCATCTGGCATCAAAACCGACATACCCCTCCATATGTAAAATCAGGAACCTAAAGGGTTCATAACCCCAAAAATAAAACATAAACGAATATGAAATTAGAAACCCTAAAAATAAAGGATGAAGATAGCTCGCCTTCATCGCCACCAAGGCAACCCATTTGAGCATGGGCCGGTGGCGACGGGGCTCCGATTGTGGGAGAAGGCTGGTGCCAACATACGACGACAACATCTCAATTGTAGGTCCAGGTGATCGTATGAATGGCACAGGTCAGTCGGTACCTCAGCCGCCGCCACGCAACGCCGTTCCCGATGATGGGCAGCAGCACCACCAGATCCAAACCTCAGCCGCTGCCACACAACTTCGTTCATGACGATGGGCGGAAGCACCACAAGATCCGAACGTAGACGGTGCGGTGGGAGAAGATCGGAGGTGGCATATCCCGGTAAGAAGTCAAACCGTCTCCTTAAAGGTCTAATAACAGCAACGATAAAGCCAGTTCCTACCGCTGCTACAAAACCCACTTGAGACTCCAATAGTCTCTCTGTACAAACAAACCAGAGACGGTAGGGGGAAAATCCCATTTTCTATGGGTATAAACACATATGAAGGGGTAAAGTGCAAACTTCAAAATTCTTTGTGGTCAAATCACAAAAAACTCAAAAGCTACTGATGATGGCCATTGCTTTATTATTATATAGGGTAATTAAATCATTTCCATTTTCCTACACGAAAATGATGGCATCAACGGATCGGTATGACCGGAATTTGAATACGTTTAGGGATCTGCACGGCCATGTTAGCAAAAAATAATAATAATAATAATGATTTGACCCAAAAAAGAATATATGATTGGCTTTGTAATTTTTAGATTTATTTTTCTTAATTGTTTTTTAAATGTTTTCGTATTTTGATTTTTTTTATTTGAATTATATAATGTTATTTTTAATGAAATTTAATTTTGAATTTTGAGAGATTTAATTTATTTTTAATTAAATAATAAAGAAAAATGAATTAAAGTAGTTTAAGGTATTGACACCACGTATTAGGTAGCTTAATTTATTTAGGTTACATTTGAAATAGCCAAATCTAGTTGGTTGAGTCGATCTTAGGATAACGAACGATGATAAAATGAATACAGGCTTACAGCCACCATTCTAATAATATTTATTGATGAAAGTTTTAAGCTTTTGTTTTTAGACAGCTGGCAACCGTCTCATACTCTCATGTGATATTAATACTACATTAGTTTTTCTCATTTCTTTTTAGTTTTTCTTAAATTAACACTGTTTATATGGTGTCATTCCAGTGTTTTCCTATTTTCTCATCTCAATTTATTTATTTATTTATTTTGAGTGTTGTATTTACATTTTAATTTTTATAACTAATTAAATACAATAAAAACTAAAACAAACTTTATTAATTAAAATAAAAGTAAATCATTAAAAATAAATTAATATCTTTGAAAAGAAAAAAATACTTCTAAACAAATACCAATGGTTAGTTTGATTCGTTTAATACAACTGTTTCATTGATCGATAAGATTTGCTCGAAGGTTATTGTGGGTTGTGTGTGATTGTATACATGAAACTATATTAGGTTATATCGGCTCATTGTTTGAAGGATCTTCAATATAATTCAAAGATATCATCGTGCCACCACTCTTCAAAATCATATTTTGTAAGATAATACATGCGTATATGAATTTTTTGATTCATTGTGGACGTAGTTGTTTTGCGTGTTGTTAAAGTATTGGTCATTTACCTTTTAAGATCTTAAATGCTCGTTCAATGTCCTTTCTTGCCGATTTCCTGTGCAATTTTGAATCGTTGGCGTTTAAGATTGTTTTCCAATGAGAACAACAACAGAAAAAACGTGATGATTGCTAGTGACGTTATAGAGGTCGCTACCTTCATATTTGATCTAAAAGGAAATAATCAAATCAAGATAAGTTTTAGAAAATTTCCCATACTTAATACAAAATTGAATTATTTTAAAGAATGAATTGTTGTTTTCCTCTTTATGATTTGGCGATATTTATTATTTTCATCCAAAAATATTTTTTCTTGCATTTAGTTCTCCGAGTTTTGAAAAAATTACCAATTTCAACCAAAAAGATAGCTTCATTATTTTAAAATGTTAAATATTAATTGTTAAAAAGATACTTATGTAAATTTTCATATAAAAAAATCTTAATTTATATTTACTTGTTGCTGGTAAAATTAAACTCATGAATTAATGTTTTGAATGACAACATTTTTAAACTCTAGAGAGACAAATACAAAGAAATATTTTTTTGATAAAAAATAATAAATATAACCAGAGAAGTAAACAATAATTAACTTTATTTTAAAATTACGTTTAGATTTTTCAAACCCCACTTGTGTTGTGGGTACCACTTCGTTTGAAACTTTAAATATCACATGTGACTAGCCGATAATAATTCAACCCATCAACATCATTTCTTAAATTTTCATTTATTATAGATAGAAAGGACAAACATGTATAATTTTAAACATATTACTATTAATATTATTACTATTATTATTATCATTATATTATTTTAAATGAATTACCATGATTAATGATGTATAGCTTTTTGTGCATCAATGTACAGTAGGTGATTGCACGTGTTTGTGTTCTCGTGTAATGCTACATTTTTTGCAACAGATTCCACCTTTGACGTACTTAAAAGGAGGTTTAACTACTTTAGTTGTTTTAGATTACGATTTGATATTGAATTTCTGTAATGATGTAAATTAACTGATAAGAATCAAATGGCCAAAGTTGCCATATTATAGCGTGGCTTCATATCAGTTCATGATCGAAATCATGATTAATGGAGTTAGGGTTAATTCGGGTTTGATGTTGAAACAAATTCAGATGAACATGATTTCGGGTCACTAAGATTCTAGAGTGCTTTGGATTTAACACTATCCCAAACCAAAACTGTAATTGAATACTCAGAATCCATATTGTGCATTAATTGTGAAAAAAATCCATGCTAAACCTTAAAACTGGTAAAATAAAAAGAGTATAAAATATAAAATCTTTAAATAAACAACGCAAATTAACATAAACGAATACGTACATTATCAAACATAAATGAACGAACATGGGCTGTGCGTGTTCGCTCGTTAAAATGAAATGTTCTTGTTTGTGTTCGCTCATTTATTAAACGAACTTGTCGCCGAACAAACTCACGAATTGTTCGCTCCGTTTACAGCCCTACTTAACTCCCTTAAACTATCGAGGTTCATTGCCTATATAAAATAAAACATGTTTTAAAAAGCATGTACTAGTAGTAACTCGTATTTATGTTTATTCTAATTTATCATTAAAAAGGATAACCAGTCACAAACTAGTCGCCAAATCTTAGGTCGCATAAGGTTGAAAAGTTTGCGACTGCAAAAAGTGTACTATCACGAAATAGCTAGGATTATCCAGAGGTTTTATAACCTCATTTTCTATCACAAATCTGAACTTACAGGGAATTTGCATCGGACTTGCGACCAAAAATACACATACAAATACCCAGTCTTTGCAAACATATTATTGTAAAACCATAATAAATTTTAATAAGAGTAAATTACATGAATTTTACATGTAGTTATGGTAAAATTTTGGATTTGTTTATTAAAGTTTAAACATTTTGAAAATAATTCTTAACATTTCTTTCATTTTTATCTATATTCTCTAGATATGTTGTTCAACAGTTAATGATATTAAAAATTATAAAAAATAACATTTTACCCGTATTAACCATCTTTTTTTAACATATTAAAATATAAACATATTAAATTAAAATAAAATCCATGCAGGTATAATAGTAATTTTGACAAATTAAACATTATTAACTAAATTAACAAAATAAGAATCTGTTAAAATTTTGGATTTGTTTCTTAAAGTATAAAAATTTTGAAAATAATTCTTAACATTTCTTTCATTTTTATCTATAGTCTCTAGGTCTGTTGTTCAACAGTTAATGATATTAAAAATTATAAAAAATAACATTTTACCCGTATTAACCATCTTTTTTTAACATATTAAAATATAAACATATTAAATTAAAATAAAATCCATGCAGGTATAATAGTAATTTTGACAAATTAAACATTATTAACTAAATTAACAAAATAAGAATCTTCAAAATTTTGGATTTGTTTCTTAAAGTTTAAAAATTTTGAAAATAATTCTTAACATTTCTTTCATTTTTATCTATAATCTCTAGGTCTGTTGTTCAACAGTTAATGATATTAAAAATTATAAAAAATAACATTTATCCGTATTAACCATCTTTTTTAACATATTAAATATAAACATATTAAATTAAAATAAAATCCATGTGGGTATTTTTGACAAATTAAATATTATTAACTAAATTAACAAAATAAGAATCACTAACTAAAAATGAATATAAAATTAAAAACTATATTCGTAATTTTAAAACTTTAAAGAAGAATTTCAAATTTTTGATCGAACCACATTAACCATTCTTGTAACTTACTCTATTAATAAATATCATATCGCGAATTGAAAATAGAAAAAAAAAAAAAAAAAAAAAAAAAAAAAAAAAAAAAAAAAAAACATTATCGTGAATCAATTATATAGGTACCACATAAATTAATGCCGTTTAAGAAAAAGATACCACATAAATTGTCAACGTATACCTCGATAGATTAAATAATGATAAATTATTGTCCAATGAGATAGTAGATTAATAAATATATAGATTATAAAAGCCAACAAAAAATATAATGTATACCCTTGATGGCAATTGATACATAGTTAATGCTATTCCACTACGCACACCAACATAATTATCCTTGCCACTCTAGTAGCCAATACACCTCACAATGTTTTCTTTGTTACAAATCTACATCCCTTTCTTGTTTTCATTCATCATCATTTGCATAGGCTTTATCATTTACAAATGGACTGCATCCCCATGGAAGATTAAGAAAAACTTACCACCATCTCCACCAACGCTTCCGATCATCGGGAACCTCCACCAGCTAGGCTCGAGCCCTCAACGCTCTCTCCAAGCTTTGTCCCAAAAACATGGTCCACTCATATTGATGCATTTTGGCAGTGTACCAATGCTTGTGGCATCGTCCGCTGAAGCAGCCAGAGAGATCATGAAAACCCATGATCTAAAGTTTGCTAATCGCCCGAAGTTAAAAATCCCAGACACGCTTATCTATGGCTCTAGCGACATAACATTTTCCCCGTATGGCGAGTTTTGGAGGCAGGTGAAGAGCATTGCAGTAGTCCACCTTCTCAATACCGCGCGAGTCCAATCATTCCGCCAAGTTAGGGAAAAAGAGATGGCTCTTATGCTTGATACCATTGAAAAAAGTCATGGTTCTATAGTTGACTTGAGTGAGTTGACTTTTTGGCTTGTGAACAACATAGTTTGTAAGGTGGCCCTAGGGAGGTCATACCAAGGGCGAAAATTCACCGAGTTGTTGGAGAATTTTGTGCATGTGCTTGGCGCTTTATGTGTCGGGAATTTTATTCCATGGTTGTCGTGGATTGATCGATTGAGTGGCTTAGATGAGAAAGCGCGTAAAGTTGCTAAAGATTTTGATGATTTTCTTGAAGGTGTTGTTAAAGAACATTTAGATAAGAGAGCCAAAGGGGGTGATCATAGTGGTGAAGATCAAGATTTAGTTGACATATTGTTGGATATACAAAGAGAGAATGCAATCGGGTTTGATCTTCAAAGAGATACCATTAAAGCTATCATTTTGGTAAGAATTTTTCTTTTCCCTTTCTCTTGATCAATATAAGTCGTCATCACGTATGCACTTCTAATATTAATAATATTGATATGGATACTAACCACTATGTAACTAATGAGTTTCACCGAACAATCAGTTGGTGAAGGTGGTTATCGACAAAAATTCGTCAGTAGTAGTAACTAATGATTTATCATATGTTCTGATGGTTCTCGTCAGTCTTTCGCGGTAATAATTACCAACGGATAACTTCTGTCACTATATGGTCATTAGTGATACTTGATATGTTTGGACATTCTAAAACCGGACATGATTAATAACTTACAAAAAAAAAAGAAAAAGAAAAAAAAAAAAAAAAGTGGACTAATACCTTTCATGAAAAATGGTACATATCCTTGATATTTTTGGCTATCCTAAAAAACAAGTTTGTGGTAAGAACTATTTTATTTTCTCTTTGAATTAATTAAAGATATATTTCAACATAACAATAGAACCACACATACATGATCATTATCTTTGTTTCTACTAATTTATGTGTCTACTACCATGAACCAAATTAACACACATTAATAACTAATGAGTGTAGTAAAATTCAATCGTACAAATAACTAGAAGATATGCAGAACATATGCTTTTAGTTTGAATCCATAATGTTCACTTTGCAAAAGAGCTTGTAATCTTACTTGTGCACTTGTCTTAAGAGATTTAGATTGATAATTTGGTCTCTTGTAGGATGTATTTGCTGCTGGAACTGATACTACACATGCAAGTTTTGTGTGGTCGATTAGCGAGCTATTAAGACACCCACGAGTAATGAAAAAGCTACAACAAGAAGTAACAAAGGTAGCACAAGGACGACCCATGATTTATGAAAATGATTTGGAGAAAATGGAGTATCTTAGAGCCACCATTAAAGAAACCTTACGCATGTATCCTCCAATCCCGCTACTTATTCCTAGGGAATCAATGCAAGATGTGAAAGTAATGGGGTATGACATTCCAGCACACACACAAACAGTTGTCAACGCTTGGGCCATAGGAAGAGATCCAACCCTTTGGGAAGAACCAGATGAATTTCGGCCAGAGAGGTTCTTGAACAGCGCCATTGATTATAAAGGGCTTCACTTTGAGCTACTTCCATTTGGTGCGGGAAGAAGAGGTTGCCCTGGAGTTCAGTTTGCCATAGTTATGTACGAACTTGCTTTGGCAAATGTGGTATACAAGTTCAATTTGTCGTTGCCAAATGGTGTCGACGGCAAGGATTTGGACATGAGCGAGACAAGTAGCATCACTTTGCATAAAAAGTCTCCGCTACTAGTTATGGCAACTCCTCGTTTCTAGTAGTTGTGTATCAGTGTATCATTGTTCAAAAGGTGATTAAGAAATAATTTCCATCATGATAAACCACTTATTAAGCTTCATGAATTAATTTAACTTGTGTACAACAGATAACTCCTCTTTTATTTTAATTCCACAAAGCAACACAAGAGGTCTTGAAGTTATGACTAGAAAATTAAGCATTAACAAAGGAATATGCACATGATTCAAAATAATAAATAATTCTTTGATTGGAATTACAATAAACTATTGAGAAGAACATTAATTTCTGTTTGTTGCCATGTAAACACCGATGGGTTGTGAGTTGGGCCATCAATTGAAAAGGGAAAGTAGCAGAAGGCCCACAAGAATGAACAGGGAAATTTGAGATCCAGCCCATTACACAAAAAAGAAAAGGGAATAAAAGGGAAACAGTAGCAACTTTAGGAATAGTATTTGATAGACAATAATGACAATGGATCATTACGAGAGAATGAATAAGAAAAAGTATTAGTATAATAAAATCACATATTACACCAACTTATCGGGTGGGTCTCTCCTTGGGTCGTTTTATTATGTATATTATGGTAAGGAAAGAAAGGGGTTGGTATACATTATATGCATACTTATTTAGCAAAGTCGGTAAGGATTTCATCAGCCTTACCGCGTTCCAAATTTAATTGGTCAATCAACCTTTTTTTAATTTTTAATTTTTGATTTATTAGAATCTAAGAGCTGTTGAATCTTTTACGTTCAAGATCATTACTTAATGGTTAAGTTGGTGCTGCTAGTTTGACGCCTCTTCTAAAAGTTTAAAGATCCGGTTTCAAACCCCGTTTGAAGCATTCTCTTTCTTTTTTGGGTTTTTTTTTGGTGTCTTTCTCCTTGGGTTACTTTTTTTATATTAGAATAAATTATTTTTTTCTTAATTTTCTAAATTTATTTAATTTAACTTTATTTTTTAATTATTAGGCTATACGCATGTAACAAAGTTTGCATACAAGCCACAACGTGGCATTAACCACGTTAATGTCATTATATGGCTTCGCCGTAATGCGCAAGTCTTTCAGTTAAATTTCTTTTTTAAAATTATTATGCTACAATGTGTAATGCATAATATCGTATCTTTATGTACTTAAGTGCGTTAATGTCCATACCGCAACACATGTAACAAAGTTCGCAAACGTGATGCTACATGCAATCACGCCGCAACACGCGGGTAACATTAGTCGATGATTATTATACAGAAAGTGTTTAAATCTCTTTTATTATATTTCTACAATATTTTCACATCACAGTTTGATAATGTCTCATTCAATTGCATAGATGAGTGGCACTAAAGAAAAATTTGATTTTGTAACTAACTTTAAACTTCAGGGCAATCAAACTTGATTGCCTTTAGAGGTTTATTAATTAAAACATATCCACAATTGGAATGAATCTTCATTAGAAGATAACCACTGAATAAAAAGAATGTGACAGAGGAATCTTAACTTCTCTTCAAGGTATAACAACAATGAATCCTTATCGAATGATTCTTTACATCAGCTCACAATGTAACCTTTAGTTAAATTGCATCAGAGTCTTCTAGCAACTGATAAGTGGAACTTTGACTGCATTCTTCTGATGTATCCTACCTACTGATAATCAAATTAAAGCATAGTCTTTATATTATTTTAATTTTGACTAGATATGAGGCTTGATATCATACGGTTTCTTTAAGGTCCAATAATTTTTATTATTTTATCGGGTATTAGAGTTTTAAGTTTCTTCTCCTTTCCTTTCTCTTCTTTTATGCCTTCCTCCGATGCTTTTTCCTCTAGATATTGGTTAGTTGTCTGCACTCTTCCCCCGTTGTCTTGTCCCCTTAATTGTGTGACAACTTTTATTATCTTCTTATCTATTTTTCGTTTTGCCCAGAGCACATTTACACATATATAGATATAAGGGAAGGAACGATTGTTAACGCACTTTTATTGCGATAACCCGTTAACACTAATGTAGCAAATACTTACATCATGATTATGTAGTGTAAATAACTTTTACATCTTGTTACACCACTGATTTAATAATTTTCCCTTCAATTTTTAAAAGTTCCCTCCATTTTTTAAAAAATTTCACCCTATTTTTAAAATCATTTTAACTTTTTTGTATGATGTTATTTATTTAATATAAATTACACCATTAAATAGATAATTTTAATATCTTTAATTCGATTATAGTCTAGCTATATATTTTAACGTTTATTATGTAACACTAGTTTTACCACTGTAACTTTAACTTATAATGATGATGTGACGTGTTGTGAACCACTAGTTTGGTTAATGGGTTATCACAATAAGCAAATATTAACATTCGTTATTTATCCTATAAATATAGGGATCTATATTCTGCTCTATTAATTTTTCTCATGTTTTTGTGTCACATTCATAGCGCTACTACCACCGTATTTGCAACTCCTATCCCATGGCGTTGTTGTGTCACCACAATCGGTTCTCCTATCATAATCTTTTGCTGCCACCATCATTGCCTTAGATCCGTTGTTGCATTTGTCACCATAAAGCATCTTGTTTAATCTTTTTCTATGTTTACTAGATTTTGTAATTTTATACCAACATCTTCATTGTTTGCGCGATTGGGTAAGCGTCTCACTTCCTCCCACTTGAACTATACAAGAATATCAGACAATATATACTAGTTATGATTAGATCTATGTATTGGCTGGAATTTGTTACGTAAATAAGATTTAATATAAATATTTTTGTCATAACTAAAAGTAACCTTTCTGATTAATATATAGATATGATGATATGAGTTTCAACGGGTCAATCAGTTACATGTATAAATATTTGAGGATTATATATAGTTGATTTTACAATCAATTTGCAGTTCATGTACTTTTTAGATAGTTAAATTCAAGAGTTCCGGAGGAAGTCTTCAAATAATAAGAAGACATTACATTTTATTCTTCACAAATATGGATGTTATAATAGAACCATAAGGCCTTTATCTAGTCCGTAACTTGATTGAAATGTAGGTGGCCATGTTGCAACGTTACAATGATGCATTTTTAAATACAAAGATGATGATGATGATGATGCCTTTATTATTTTCTAAGTATGGAGCAAAACCTCTATGTTTAGAAGATAACATATAATGAGAAACCCTACTAGAATCGCGGGCTTGCCATAACCAATAACGGAGTTTTCCTTTGAACCGTCACTCCATTCGCCTCAGTCATGTCCAAATCCTCATCTTTAACTGCGTTTGGTAACGTAAAGTTGAATTTGTATACGATATTCGCTAATATAAGCTCAATAAGAACTATTGCAAAGTGAAGACCGGGGCATCCTCTACGGCCAGCACCAAAAGGTAGAAACTCATAATGAAGCCCTTTATACTCAACGGGGTTGTTCAAGAACCTCTCTGGTCTAAACTCCTCAGGTTCTTTCCAAGAATTGGGATCTCTACCGATTGCCCAAGCATTAATGATCACCTGCGTGCCTAAGGGGACGTCGTATCCCATTAGATTGACTCCTTCTCGGGCTTCTCGAGCAAGAAGAAGTGGGAGCGGGGCGTGCAATCGCAAAGCCTCTTTCACGACAGCTTTAAGGTATGTCATTTTCTCCAAATCCACCTCTGGGATCATAGATCTACCTTGTCCAATCTCTGTAACTTCTTGTTGTAGCTTTTTCATTACTCTTGGGTGTTTTATTAGCTCACTCATCGCCCAATCTAAGCTTGAGAATATGGTATCTGATCCGGCAACAAATACATCCTAGAAGGAACAAAATATTTTCAGTTAACTAATTAATTTGCTAAAGTACTAAGAGAACTTTTGGTTGCCTATCTTGAACAAACCACCTTTTTTCCTTTGAATATTAAACTCTTAATACAGTAATTAAAACTATGCTCTCCTAATTCATAAGATATTTCTGTCACTTCTAATAATCAAATTTTACAAATTTTCCATTTAGGTTACTCATGTAAGCTTTTAATTATCTGTTATTATGATATATGTAAGACAAATAAAATTTGGTAACCATTTAATAACTTCTGATCAATATTAACATTAAGTAATTGATTTTTAGTTAACATTTTTGAAACATTAAAAAAACAATAAAGGATAAAAAAAAACTTTATATTTATTTTATTTAAATCACCCTGTTTTTAATTGTTATTAAAAAATCTCATTACAATAATATAATATAAAATTTGAGCAATTTATTGGCTATTACTTAAAAACTTTTATATCTCAAAGCATATATGGACGGCAGTCGTAAGTGGCTGTGTGTGTGTTTTTAATCTATAAAAATAGCCTGGCCATGGTCAAATGTTTTCATGAAAAGGTAGAATATTGTTAATAAATAATAGTGCCTTAACATAATGATATCTAGCTATTTAAATAAGGATGCAGTTTAAGTAATTAAGGATGTATCGTTCTTATGACAAAGATAATTATATTAACTAACACTTATTTATCACTTGGATTGATATTCCAATCAGAGATCATTCTAGTCTGTAAATTGACTAAATTCCTTAAAAAAGTTTTAAAATAAGGTATTGTTTTTAAATGTAACGCTTGTTTAATCTATGCATTTAAAAAGTGTACTAATTTGAAAATAAAGATGGAGAAATCATACCAAGATTACAGCTTTAAGGGTATTTGTGTTAAGCGTGAAACCGATTGTTTTATCTTGTTGAATATCTCGTAAGATATCAACGAAGTCTTGGGTTCCTTCACCTCTTGTTTTCTTATTCAGATGCTCGTCAACGACGCCTTTCAAGAAATGATCTAGCTCTTTAGAAATCGCCTTCGCACGTCCTCGTATACCGCTCAATCGGTCTATAAATGACAACCAAGGGATATAACTGCCTACACAAAAAGTACCCAACATATCCACAAACTTTTTCAACTTTTCTGTAAAACCTAACTCATAATATGTCTTCCCAAAGGCCACCCTACAAAGCACATTACTTGTATATGAACCAAGCAATGCACTCATATCAACGATAGAACCGCGGCTTTCCCCAAGCGCGCTAGCCACCAGACCCACCTCTTCTTCTCTCACTTGCCGAAATGATTTGACTCTTGTAGCACTTAAAAGATTTAGAACCACAATGCTCTTTAACTGCCTCCAATATTCGCCATACCGCGAAAAGGCTATGTCAGTAGAGCCATAGAATAATATATTGGGGATACTTAAGTTTGGTCGATCAGAGAACACTAAATCATGTGTTTTCAAGATCTCTCGTGCTACTTCAGCAGAAGAGACCACAAGTGTGGGTACGCTCCCAAGGTGAAGGAGCATGAGCGGACCATATTTGTTGGATAAGTCTCGGAGAGACTGACGTGGGCTAGAACCGAGTTGGTGAAAGTTTCCGATTATCGGAAGTCTTGGTGGAGATGGTGGTGAGGCTTTCTTGTTCTTAGAATCATATGAAATCCATTTGGAACCAATAATAAGTATCAAAGTGGTGATCAAAGACAGAGAAACTAGAATGGTTTGTAAGGATGAGAAGATTTCCATGATGTTACTAGCTAAAATAATATTGCACATATTGGCTTATCATTTTCGCATATATATAGATGGTTTGTCACTTCATTAATTAAATAATTATTTGAAATGAAATAGATTAATTAATACACATGCGCCGGCTGTTGAGCTGAAGTCGCTGCATACAGTGCCCATATCCTCGGACACCAAATGCATTAATAATAATGTTTAATGTTTTTCGCTTTTTTCACATGTACTACTGTTAAATTTCAACATGGGGCTAGCTTATTTGGTAGAGCCTTTGTCTTTAGCAAGAGAGGTTATGGGTTCAAACGCATACATGGTGTAACTTGTTGTAAGTTAAAGTAGAAGTAGAATAAATTTACCGTTAAAAAAATTGTAATACATATTTAAAATTAAATATATGAAAGTGCGCCAATATTGATTAATAAACGCACGTGTAATAAGAAAGATTGGATACAAATTTGATTTTGTGACTAATGTTCGCAGTCAGGTGGGCACTTAGTCGGATACCTATTATTTATTTATTAATATTTATCTAAACCAAATTTATCCTTTGAATGGATATGAAAATTTTGAAATAAAAACCTGAAGGCTAAATAACTAAAATCTTTCTAGCGTTGGATTCACAATTAATTCTCTAGATTCGATCGTAGGATTGGAATATTTTTTTAGATCGTGTAATCTTTCTTGATCATACTCTTATAGAGACTCTTTCTATGACAACTTTTTCTATCCATCTAGCCTGTATCAATGTTTATAAAATTGAAATAAAATAATAATTAAGTTTTAATATTGTTTTGTGAAGTCATTTACACTTCTTTAACTAAAAAGCACTTAAGTTTCATTTATTTCATTGTTGGGAAATTATTACAATTGTTTTAACGTAGTTACCTAATCCCGTGGAACATTTATTTAAATTGGTTATTATTTAGTGGTCTACTTTTATTATAATTATCTTCATGTTAAACTTAAAAGAAAGAATCACTTAATTATAATCAAGTGTCGTATATATGTATGTTTTATTTATGTAAGTAATTCAAAAACTTGTAACTGTTATGGGAAAAGTTTATAATAATTAAAAATATATATAAACTTAAGTGTTTTTATAGTTAAAAAAATATAAATGACCTTAGTAAAACATTGAATAAAACTTTGTTACTTCTATCATGTCCAGAACTTTATGCTCAACACTAGTACATAATACATCATTATTCTCCGTATCATCATTGTGTACATTCATTTATGACATGCTATGATTGGTAAGTGATTCTCTATTCATTGATCAAGAATTGTATTTAGGCATATAACCATGTTTCAATAAATAAAACCTTATTTTTTTAACATCAATAAATCGTTGAAAAGTTTTACAAACTATACCAGGACAACAAATTGATTCATTTTCTTTATTCAACCGGTTAGCTTTGATAACCATAAGAAAACTTTGAATTCCCTTTGTATACATTGCACAAGTATGTTCAGTTTTGTACATCCAATCTTTACGATTCATCTGAAAAATAAAATAAACAAATAAATTATATGAAATGTATATATATACATAATGCAAATCAGTGGCTCTAAGACAGGAAATCCTAACTCACTTTTTGAATATGCTATCTCATATGTATACATTTTAACGGGAAGGCTATTTAAAAAAAATCGACAACATTTTCCTTTAACTCCCGAAGTAAGCAGATAAATCGCAAACTCGAAGGAGTAAGGGAAAATGATGTAATTTTTTTCTTAAATAGTCAACCTATTAAAAAGTATACACATTCTAAATAAGATAAAATATTCAAAAAAGCATCCCAAAACAGGAACAATCTAAAATTTATCTCAATTAGATAATTTTGGAAGGGTATGTATTCTAAAAAAAAATCCTAGGGGAACATGCATAAAAATGTATAAATGTATAAATATGTGTGTGTATAAATATATATAATAAAACACACAAATATATATATACATATATATATATAATATTATAAACATAAGGTGCGGAACGAATGTTAACCCTTTTTTATCATGATATGTATTAACTTTATCAAAATTAAACAAAATCATTATTTTTTGGTTGGAAGAACATCAATACACATATATAACGTTATGTTCTTTTATGTATATGTGTAAATTCATAAGTGTAAAAAAGACATGACAATTGTAAGTTACTTACAATTGACAAATATTTAGAAGTGTAAATGTAACTTACACCTTTTATAACTTTTTTACATTTGAAAATTTACACATATACATAAAAGAACATAACATTATATATGTATAATGATGTTATTTCAAATTTTGCTTGATCTCGATGAAGTTAACATGATTATCGCAATAAAAGATATATTCGTTCTCTTCCCTATAAACTATATATATATATATATGTGTGTGTGTGTGTGTGTGTGTGTGTATAGAGGGGAAGGAAACGGTTGTTAATTAACTCATATTTATTACGATAACTCGTTAACATTAATGTAACAAACACTTACACTATGATTATGTAGTGTAACTAACTTTTACACCGCGTTATACTACTAATGTAACAATTTTCCCTCCATTTTTAAAAAATTCCCCCCTTTTTAAAATCGTCTTAACTTTTTTGTATAATATTATTTTTTATACAAATTATACCATTAAATAGATCATTTTAATATCTTTAATTTGAGTATATTAAATATATTATTTTAATATATTTAATTTAAGTATAGTCTTGCTATATTTTTTTATAAAAAATTTTGATGATTATTGTGGACCATTATTTTATCACTGTAATTTTAACTTATAGTGATTGTGTGGCATGCTATGAACCACTACTTTGGTTAACGGGTTATCGCAATAAAAAATAGTTAACATTCGTAATCTATCATATATATATATATCTTTCTATTTTAATAAAATAGTAACTTAGGGTGACACGTGTCAGCATCACATTTCATCTCATCAAAATTTTTTCGCTTCTCTCTTCTATTAAATAATTACCTTAATTACCAATAATATTATTTAACCCTTTTTAGAATAAAAATAGTTTTTTAATAAATTAAGAAAAAAAAATTTTATTGATGTTATTTCTAAAAAATAAATTTTTATAAAATATCAAAATTTTTTAAAATTAATGTTTTTAAAAAGTAAATTTTTTATAAACCAAAGATAATTAAAATTAAATATTATAATAAAAATTTTTTTTATTTTGAATATGATTTGTTTGGAAACAAAATAGTTTTATTATGTTTAATATTTTATTTGTTAAACCCGTGTAATACGCGGGTTTACTATAGCTAGTATATATATATATATTATAAACATACACACATAAATACATATGCATAGACACGTAACATAGACACACATAACAAATATATACATATAGATACACACAAAGCATATAATTAATAATTAAAAATATATACACACATACTCATTTAATGAAAAATCAATATAAATTGAATCATTATAGCAAACTATTATACACGTTCAATTAATAAAAAAATATATAAATGAGAGAAAGGTTTTTATTTTACTAACCTTTTAAGATCGTAAAGAAAACGTTGATGTGAAGAATACAGAGATATTGTATATCCAATAATGGAATCAGGATTTTTTTTCTTAGGGGGTCACTATTTTTTGGTGATTAGATTTATAACAAAACAAAATCAATTTTCGGATCGTCTGATTGGGTTTGATCAGTTCGGGTTGAGTAGGACAAGATTGAATCAACTTTTCAAGTCATTCTTACACCCTTAAATATTATCATTCTAAGCATTAAAAACCTTTTGAAAGATTGAATGAGTTTTTAAGTTGGGTTGAGTTAGTTCAAGTTTTAACTAGAACAACTAGAATTAATAACCATAATTAACAATTATAATCACTATTGTTCTATCAAAATCACTAATATCTTAGAATCACATCTTTTAGACGTAGCCATATGTGAGTATGAGAAACCTTTTGAAACTTGAAAAAAAGGCAAATATCTTAGAATCATTATTACGCAACTAAATATGATCATATGTAACTCTAATAACATCAAGTAATAAAAAAATCACACTTACCTAGTTTCACCTACATATATAATAATCCAAGGTGAGATTAATGCACTCATGCAACCCTAAAATTGCAAGAACTCTAAAAACCACAGCTAAGTTTTATAAAAAAACTAGTAAACTAAATAACAATCAAGAACGATAAAATAACAAGAATACAAAAGCCACACACTCAAGAACAACATTATTTCTAATAAACATGAAAGAAGCATCTGAATGAAAAATGCAAACCTTGTGGTGACATCAATAAGAGGAAGAAATAAAACAAAGAAGGGTCCTTCAAATCAATGAATTTTAGCCTTGAAATCAAAACCTTCAAATCAAATATAATAGATCAAGTTATAAACTTATAAAGAAAATCAAGTATGAGAAGACCCTAAATGTAGCATACATATTATATGAATTATGATACACTAATAAACATAAAATTAAAGATTGATGCCTTGAACACAAATACACAATGTAGATGCCAAAATCACTCCAAAAATTAACTACGAACAACAAAAATTAAAGTAAATCTATGGTTTGAATAATCTAATCTAGATAAAAAGTTTAATAAACAAATAAACAAACCAAGTACGAACTCAATCTAGAAAACTAACCTTGAATGGAGGAGCCACCGAGTAAGGGGAGCCGAATACTAGCGGTCACCAACGCCGCCGGAGCCTAGCGAGCGAGATGAGCCGAATATACAGCAGCAACGTTGGTTAGTGGTGATGGCCGATAGGGTTGGGAGAGGGGGAGGCTACGATTTCAGCCGATCTTGACCTGTGGGGGAGGGTTTTTTTAAGTTAGCATTTAAATGTAGAATAGATTTAAGAGTAAAATGGTAATTTTAGGTATTAAAAAGGAGTGTAAAAAAATGCCCCTTGCAACTTGCAAGGCTCAAACTCACAACCTAAGGTGAGTTTAGGCGTTCTTAACTCGCACACGACCATAGGCCAACACCAAACATCAATTTTATTTGGAACTTAATAATATTAATGGGTTCATTTTCTAAGAAACTATGGGTTCAATCAAATTTTCGGTATTATACAATACTATCCGCGCAAAATCAATGGGGTCACTTGACCCTGTGCCCAGTGCTCTAGTTCCACCCCTGTGTATGTCAATCCAATCACTAACAACAAAACATTACATATATTAAATCAATAAAATCTATAGTATCTAATAAAAGAATATTTATTTTGGCACTTGTCATTATCTTAAAACACCTTTTTAGCATTTGTCATTCTTTTAAACATCCACTTTATTTTCTTTTCAAAAGTGTATATAGTAATTAAAACACTCAAACTAATTTCACACTTTTAATAAAAATTAGTTTTATTAATTGATACATTTTTCTCTCTCATCTAGATTTTTTAAAGTCAAGCTATGTTTTTAAAAATAAATTTTATTAAGGAAATTAATAATCATATCTTTTTACTAAAATAGAAATAATAAAAAAACAAAATTTTTAAATATTATAAAATTTTCTAAAACACTAAACCTTTTTGAAACAAAATTTTTTAAATCGGTCCTTTTTTTTAAAAAAATTATAAAAATATAAAATTTTCTAAAAGCAGTTTTATTAAAACAACCAAAATAATTAGAAACCCGAGTTTTTAATAAACAAGATTTTTATAAACAATAATTTTTTATAAAAAAATCTTAAAATAAATGTTTAAAAATAAAACTATTTAGATAAGAGAGTTAAAAAAAATAGTATAATTATTTTATTTCTTAAACTATTACGTATATATAATTTTAATCATATCTTATATTAAAATATCGTACTATAATTTTTCATGATTATTACTAACTATAATGTATTTATTAAATGGGTTTCTAGCCTATCTATTTATTTATATATCTATAGCATATTTATTGTTTAATTACTTAAAGTAGCTATTCATATACAGTTATAGTCATATTTTATCTTTAAACATGGTTTTATAATTCATAAATTTTTGTTACTAATTATTTATTATTTTATTCAACCCATGTAATACACGGGGCACTAACCTGTAGAAGAATATATATGACATATGAATAAAATAATTATAAAAGTTACTAACCTTTTATTGAAGATTTCAAACAAAGGTTCTTGAATAATGAAGAAACGGGAATTGAGCAGATAAAAAAAAAAAAAAAGAAAAGAAAGAAAGAAAGAAGAAGATTAGAGAGCAGAGGTTATTTGACAAAGAAATAAAAGAAATAGTAAAAAAAAAGTGAGTAAGAATATTAAAAAATATTTAAAAATAAGGGTAAAACGTGGATGTTGTTATTCAGAATTTTAAAATAAATCTTAATCTGAAAAGTGATCCTCCAAAACGTGTGTTCATTTTTTGTGGCGTTTGACTTTAAAACATATAAATCCGATCCTTTTTCTGGATGTTTAAAATAATTACCCTATATATTAAAATAGAAAGCAAATGAATAGTGGACTTTTAAACTTTTTAATGTAGGTCACAACACTATATTGTTTTATGTTTTTAAACTTTTTTTTTGCATTATGTTACTTTATAATTAATTATCAAGCCAAATGAATAGTAAAGTTTTGATTTTTAGATTTTAACCACATCGTGTGGGAAAATTGACTAGACTTCCGTTGCATAATACTTGAATTTGGTCATTAAAGTTTAGGAACTTATAGTTTGTCCATCAATTTATTTTTGACTTTGATCACTTAAGTTTACTATCTTAGAGTTTGGTCACTCAACTATTTATAGTGAAGGTTTTTTTTTTTTTTTTTTTTTTTTTTTTTTTTTTTTTAGTTTGGTTATTAAACTTTGGTATATTTGAGTTTCACGACCAGACTTTAATTATATAATTTTAGACGAGCCAGACAGATAACAATTATAATAATGCAGCGTTGCATGTGAAATTTTGACTGGACTCCCGCCGCGTAGCACGGGGAGAAAAAACTACTATATATTAATAAAGCAACGTGAATGAATAAGAAATTTTGGAGTTATTTAATTTTGGCAACCACATTTTAAAATTATTGTTTTGTACTCTAAGTTTGAGTATGCATAGAATCATCTTCTTTTAGAGAGAGAAGTGTGTTTGTGGCAGAGGATGAATGGTAGAAATAATTGGCAAGGCCGACCTCGGGTATTGTGTCATCCAGCCTTGTAACATAGCCACCGTCATCGGTGGTGGCTACCCGATAAGAGAAATTTGGAGAGTCATTGCGGTTCTAGCGTGGCTTGTGACGGTGGAGATGGTGCAACCTCAGTTGTCGCTTGGCCTTCTGTTTTGGTTGAGGTGGAGCCAGCAACGGTGGTGGCGATGGTGATGGTATGACCACCTTTGTTGTATCTCTACATACAATTTGTTCACTACCCTTTTAGGATTTTCTGATAACATTTGTTTAGTCTACTAATCTGGATTTATACCGTTGTGAAGTGTCATAACTGATTTATACCCGCCGCGAAGCGCGGTAGGTTACTAACTAGTTCGTTATAAAAAATAATTTGTTATGAATAGTTAAGTTGAATTTATATAAAATTGCTGCAAAAAAACATACATACTTTTTAGAATTTTAGTTATTTTAAACGGTTCTTTTCTTATTGAATTTTTCAAACTCTTTATGGGCAGTTTTTAAAGGGGACCGTCTCAAAAAATAGACAAAGACCGTCCAAAATAATGTATTATGTACTAGTGACAAATTAGTTTTATATTTAGCGGTTATTTGTACTTATATGTATGCTATTGGGATATACCGTTTCGACGGCTCGGTTTTTTAACATTAAAACATAGATAAGAAAACATTTCACTTTGATATATATAATCGGGAACATGAAAAGTTACGTCTTTAAACAAATAAATTGTTAAAAAATAAAAAAAGCAAACTTTTTAACGTATTTAATGAAAAGATAATACATTTTAAAACCGTAACCTATCCAGATTTAACATTAAAGAATTAAATTATTTATTGAAACCTATCAACTAATTGATTATAACGAACTTATTGATAATTATCTACTAATTGATTATAACGTACTTATTGAAATTAATTTGTTTTTCTTTAATTTAGCTTTACATTTATGGCCCTAACCTTTCTTAATTTCTATTATATTTTATTTTTATTATCTATTCAGAGAAATAACAGAAATAAATTCTGAAGTTATAAAACTTTTTGTTTAGAGAAAAATATATAAATGGTCCCCGGGTTTGAACTCAATAACCTATTTTTGTAGAACAAATTTCACAATACGTAAAACATTCAAGACAACATGGTCGATCCTCACGACGGGATGATCTACTTAAATATTCATAAATGAAGACGTCTTATCGTTTAAGTACACTTGAACAATGTCACAATTTATATGACAAAAGTTTAAAACCGAAAATACTGATGATAATAATAGCTTTCCTCCACATGTTTCTAAATTTGGGACTTATATTCCATCTTTGGCGTGTAATCATAGAAGAAGGGAGGACGGCAAAGCTGACTAAGATAAGACGAGAACTTTCATCAACTTCTAACTTCAATTGTAGCAACAAACGATAGTTAAAATATAAAATATAATAAAAATTAATTATAAATAAATATTAGAATATTAAGTACATATCAAAATTACTAGCATGTCTCATCTCGCGTTTCACGGCGGAGCCGAACCGTTCTTCGACACAACTAAATGGTAAAATTTTGTTTTAGAATTCCCATAAATGTCGCCTTGTTGTAGCTACAAAGAGTTGTTTACCTCGCCGAAACAACGAATGCAACATCCACTTGTTTCTCGTCATCGCCCGCTAACATCCGACATTGTACTATCCACTAATTAAAAAACGTAATAAATAGTTCGTGAGAAGAACATGACCAGGTTACCGGATACAACCTTCAAGCATAACGCTGAACAATATTAAGCCACAACTCAGATAAATACAGGGTGACCATGATTGCATTAACATCACCAAGTAACAAGAAAGCCCGCACGTTCTAAATATCCTTCAGAAATAAAGAACTAAACCCGTAACAGAGCTCTCAAAGTCTATAGTCATCATCATTAACCTTGATCACAACCACTTTCATCACATTCTTTTTCCTTCATTCACAACCATATTTAAAAATATTAAAAAATTTATAGCGGTTGAATATTGATTCTCAAATATACAAATGAACAGTAACTTTTTATCTCCTCTACTCACAATCACATACAACCATTATCTTAAATATAAAAAACACACTCATATAAATATAAAGAATCTACTATGAATGCTTTAAAAGCACTCATATCACCTTACTCGTTCATATCTTTATAATTAACAAAAAGTCTTCACATCTAGTTCTTATCTTTATTTTTATTTAATTAAATAATATTTTTAATCAACTTTTACTACTCAGTTATTCTCTTCACTCGTAAAAAAATTATAAGATGTGAATAGTGAGCCGGTAAATATAAGAAACCAGTACTCAAATCATATATTTTGTTTTAAATTTTAAAGATATGATGTGATTTAAGGAATGGGTTGTAGAAGACTAGGAGTGATTTGTATGTTCTTCTTTAATTTTTTTTTATTTATAAAGATAAAGGGCATTTTACCAACTATATTGTGAACGCTATAAAAATAAAAGAAAACCATTTTACCATTACGTGAGGAGAACATGACAATTTTTAACATAAAAATAGACATCCGTTAGTTGACATGACAAAATTTGCAAACTTTTTAAAAGTTAAAGGATAATTTATGTTATTTTCTTGATTTAAAAATAATAACCTAAAATTTGATATACGTTCAATGGACCAAAAGTTTGATTTTTTTCATATTTCTATTTACGGATTGTTATGTTAGATAATGTTCCTTTAAATTTAGTATTTAGTATTTAGTATTAGTGTATTACAAATTAGGTATGTATTTACATGAACGTTTTAAGAGTTCTTTTAACAAATATTCTCTCTTTTAAAGCAGAAAAACTTTTTTATAATTCAGCCGGAAAACATGTCCACATGGAAAGCAGAAAAACTGGACCCGAAATGCACACATTATTTGACACGCTAGTTTTGTTCATCCTAATTACAAATGCCTAAAAGGAAAATGGAAGAATCTTATGCATTGATGCATCGAGTACAAATTCTTAATGCATATAGCATAAAGTTAATTTCCTCAAACTTTGCATCACAAGTTTATTTTACACTAAGATCTTACTTGTTGACTCCTTAAACTTACTTCTAGTACACTTCATGCCTATATTTTTCTATTTGTTGTATTCCACTCAAATTATTTCTGTTTTTTGTTTTGCAATTATAATATTTGAAGTAAAATGTATTATAAAATTTCAATTATAATGTAACGACATTTTATTTTTATCTTCTTTTTTATGTAAGTTTTATTCAAAGGAAACTTATTTGCTATAATATAAAGTCATCAAACTTCGAACGTATAAGTTCTTAAAACTTATTTAACATTTTGATGTTTTTATAGTTATGTTATTTTTCCTTCCTAATATGATTTAATTCAACCTTAAAGTTTGTATATATAAAAAGCAAGCAAGCACCTCAATTTCATGTACTCGGTGATGTGGGATGGAAGATTGAGTAGCTACCCTAGCTGCTTGCTTATACTTATATAATTATAATTAAAATATTTACTTTGTTTTTTCTCTTAAAACTTTTGAAATATAAAGTATTTTATAAAATTTCGTATATGTCGTTATGACAAGCTTATTTTTTTTTAAGAGTTGACCTAAGTTTCGTTAAAAACAAATCATTTTCAAATAAAATATATTATTATTATATTCAAACGTTCTCTTATAACACTAAAATTCGTTTAAAAACTTCAAATTTTAAATTGTTATTTTACTCGTGACTTAATCGTTTAACAATATATGAAATACAAAGTTCCTATTTCTTGTATTTTAACTATTATAAATGATTCGAACACTCGGGATGTTACATTTGACCCCATATATTACTATATACTAATTTGTAACATTGGCATGCATCATGGGTTGTAACATATGTTTTAATGAGTTGCACCCATCTTTTGTGTTTTTTTTAATATAACTTTTTTATTTTAACCCCATACTTTTACATTTTTTACAATTTAGCCCCAACTTACCATATACTAATTTGCAACATTGGTATGTATTATGAGTTATAACATGTGCTTTAGTGGGTTTTACCCATCCTTTTTTTAATCTTAACTTTTTTATTTTAGGGAAAACTTCATAGAATAGTAAGCAAGTTTTAGTAGTGTTCTAATTAGGTCACTCATATTTTTATTTGTTCAAATTAGGTCACTAAAGTTTTAAAATTGTTTCAATTTGGTCACTAATATTTATATTTGTTCCAATCAGGTCACTATAGTTTTAGAAGTGTTTCAATTAAGTCACTCATATTATTATAATTTTTTTAAATAATTCACAAAATTTTTAAAAAAATTTGGTTTTTTCATAAATACTGTTAATATTTTTAAACATTTTAAATTTTTTAAAACTTTTTGCAACTTATGAATGACTTAATTAGAATAATTTTGAAACTTTAGTAATCTAATTGAGACAAAAATTTTATGAGTGACCTGATTGGGACAAAAAACTTTATGAGTGACCTAATTAGAACAATCTTAAAACTTGATTACTATTTTACAAAGTTACCCCTTTATTTTAACCCAATACTTTTACGTTATTTACAATTTAACCCTAATAGTTTTTTTATTTTTAACTTTGGTCCGCTACACTTTTCATATTTTATAAAATTTTCATTTTATATCACAATTTAAATTTTAGAAGTTAACACGCCGCAGGCGTGCATTTGTGGTTCAATGTATTTATGCTTATTTTTTCACCGTTTAACAGCCACATCGCATCGCGCTGGTCTTAGATCGACTTATTTGATGCTTTCTATATTTTACGTTTCACATGCCTGGTTCAACGTTTTACGTTTATTTTTCGTTCGGTATTATTTATTTTGTTTTTTTATCTCTTTTTTAAAACGAGTTTTTTTGGTATTGGTGGTCACTGGCGGTAATGTGTCATTGGTGCGATTTGGTACGGTTATACGTACTCCACTACAACACTAGGGGCTGTATAAACATAAATGTGCCAAAAGTCTAAACGACAGGAAAGCAAACCCATGTTTTGACACCACTCCATTGCGGATTTTAAACAAACAAAAAAAATCACAAAACGTGCAACTAATTAACTAAAATTCTACAACTCGTTTGACCTAAGAAACTCCATTTCTAATACGGGATTATTTAGAATCCACATGATTAACCCTACACAAGTCTCTTTCAAATAGATTAGGTTGGGTTAATGGATTTCTAGTACCTATTTTTAATAGGGTTAATAGATTTAAAAACTCTTAACTATTGGAAATTGGCCGTTGCCACCTCCAAGTATCATTTTGGCGAATATAACTCACAAGTAAACACTTCGGTGTCTGTATCACCCGCCGCTTGTCAAAACCCTAACAAATGAGCTGATTTATTTTGGTCATTGTGTCAAATAAATCAGCTCATTGTGTCATATACGTTCATTGTGTCATATACTTTATATCATTTGTTAGTGTTTTAACAAACGGTGGGTGATACATACACTAAAGTGTTTACTCGGGAGTTATATTCGCCAAATTGATACTTGGGGGTGGCAGCAGCCAATTCACAATAGTTGGAAGTATTTAAATCTATTAACCCTTTTTAATAAGCTTTGAAGAAGTTGAAAATGAGAAAGCTAGAAATAAATGTCATTAGGTTATAACAAAACCTTAGAATAACTCGTAAGATTGTTGTTTTTTGATTTTAAGATCATAAGTTTAAATTTTGGAAAACAACCTCCTACACGAAGTGTAGAGTAATGTTGCATACATCAGATCTTGAAGTGATTCGACCCCTTTCCGAACCCTAAGTGAAGCGGGAACTAAATCAAAAATCGGATACTCTTTTTTATAAGACATTGAACTCAGTGATATTTGATTTCAAATTCAAATATTTAACTAGAAATTACATAAACAAAAAGCATGATGCTACAACAATAGAGTTGTATGTATATCATGTTATGTACAGAGCCAAACTAGTATAAAAGTCCCGCGCGTTGTTGTGGCGGTTAAAGCTTTTGTTTTGTGTAATTGAATGCATGACATCTATAGTCTATAAAATCTAATAAAGCAATATTTATTTTGCCACTTGTCATACTCTTAAACCATTTTTTTGACACTTGTCATTATTTTATACATCCTCTTTTTATTTTCCCTTCAAAAGGATATTATAGTAATTTAAACACTCAAACTAATTTCTCTCTTTTAATAAAAATCAATTTTATTAATTGATACATTTCTCTCTCGTCTAGATTTTTTAAAATCAATCTATGTTTTTAAACTTAAATTTTATTAAGGAAATAAAAAATCATATCTTTTTATTAACATAGAAATCATATAAAAACGAAAGTTTTATATAATATGAAATTTTCTAAAACACTAAACCTTTTTGAAAAAAAAAAAATTTAAATCGGTCCTTTTTTTAAAAAAATTATAAAAAATATGAAATTTTGTAAAAGCAGTTTTATTAAAACAAACAGAATAATTAGAAACTCGAGTTTTTAATAAACAAGATTTTTACAAACAATAAATTTTTTATAAAAAAAATCTTTAACACGAATATTTAAAAATGAACCTATTTAGATAAGAGAGTTAAAAATAGTATAATTGTTTTATTTCTTGAACTATTACGTATATATAATTTTAATCATATCTTATATTAAAATATTGTACTATAACTTTTCGTGTTTATTACTAACTATAATCCGTTTAATATATGGGTTTCTAGCCTATTTATTTATCTGTGTATCTATCTATCTTTAACAAAAAAAAAAAAAATCTAAAGTAAGACTTGACACAATTATAAGTTTTATCATACTAACGTTCTTATTTCTTCTTCTTATTATTATTAATATTGAATACGAATAATATTACTCATACCATTTTCAAATTAAAAATTATATAATTTAATAAATTAAAACCTATTTTTTTATTAAAATATACTTTTTAAAACAAAGTTTTATAAAATACAAAATGCAATGAACTTTTTTTAAAATAAATTCATTTTTTTTAAAACAAATATTTAAAACCCATATTTTTTTATAAAATCAAAGTTTAAAAATAATACATTATTATTTATTTACTTAAAGTAGCTATTAATATGTAATTATAATCATATTTTATCTTCAAATATGATTTTATAATTCATAAATTTTTATTACTAATTATTTTATATTTTATTTATTCAACCCATAATACACACGATACTAACTTAGTTTATAATACATAACAAGATCGAAGGTATAGCGTAGGTTAGATAAAACCCGGCCCATTTGTTTTGTGCCTATCATATTTCCTGTTCTAATATCAACAACAGAAGAAAATTAATTACATCTATAAAATAATAATATAACACGAATCAAAGAAGTTCATGTAGCAATTTACCCTCTATACCATATATAATCACGATTTTAACCCAATAAGATCCAAAAAGTATCACCCAACTTAGCAAAAGCTTTGTGAATATAATTCTTATTCCAATCAATCCACCCAAAAGTTAAACATTCAAGGAGTCGGCTAACTATCAACTGTACATAAAAAGTAGCAGTTTTATTTACTATTTTAATGTACCATGTCCACATAAGTAAAAAAAAAAAAGAATATACACCATTATTTATCTATATAATAACCAACTCCTAACTACAATGAAGTTTAAAGTTTTTATGATTTAACCACATGAGTTTAATTTTTTAGATAATACCCACTTATTTCCTCTTTTAATTTTGAAGTAAATTTTTTTTTGTTTTTACCATATATCCTTATCTCCTCCTCTCATGATGACCACTACTAATAAAAAGAAAAAATCAACTTTAATTAGCAAAGCAAATCTTTTTTTTTTTTTTTTTTTTTTTTTTTTACCATATATTCTTATCTTCTCCTCTCATGATGAGCACTACTAATAAAAAGAAAAAATCATCAATTTTAATTAGCAAAGCAAATCTATGTTTTGCGGGTTAGAGACCCCACCTGACCTTTTTTAACATTTTTTTTTTATTTTGAGTTTACAATGAAAACAGACAAATAAAAAATGTGAAGACTTGTGTCTTTATATTTTTTAGGTTTTTCGTACCATTTCCTTGGTGTTTTGGGATTTCATGTTGGAGTAATAACCGTCATGATATGTTTTGTATTCGCATTTTGATATTTATGTCCCTAAAGTAATTTCTCGCGCAACACGTTCAAGACCTTAATACTCATACTTATTGTCAACCACATAAATCGACAAAAAAGCAATATTAACACCACCGATCAAATATATTAACTATACTTTAAAGACCAAAATATCACAATCTATGCACATGATACAAGTTAATATGCAATGATAGTTTGACAATTTGCTCAAACTTTTAGGGTATTTTTAAAATAAAATTTCAATTATTACTTCTTTTACCCCACAAGTGTAGCTATATTACACTTTATATCCCATACTTATATTTTTAACACACTCATGTTTTTTTTTTCTCTTATATCTTTTAAATAATTTCTCATTACGATATGTTTATATTTATCTATATTTCGATCTAAATTCTATCTAGGATGCAGTTGTGTATCATAATATACAAGTCACTAAAACATAAAGGTACAAATTGTTAAAGTTATTTAACTTTTTGATTTTTTATAGTTTGTGTTCTTTTTCTTTACAACTCTTAAAATATAATGTTTCATACAATCCAAATTCATGGATGCTAATTTTTGTCAAATATTTTTTTTTTTTCGTTCTAGTGTGCTTTTTTATCAACATTTTAACGTAATTTTTAACGTGTTTTAAACATAAAGTTTAAAATCTTATCAGCGGTCTTGCCGTAGCACGCAAGTTTGTTACGAATTTGTTTTTTATAAAAATTTCGAATGTTATCATCAACGTTCAAGTTTTGTATTTCATGTATAAGTTACATATATTATCAACGCGCGAGTTCTTGGTGACATTTCGACATGTTATATAAAGTTATATATGTTACCGACATCTTGAATGCGCAAGTTCGTGGCGAAATTAGTTTTTTTTACGACTTAACACCCCGTGACAAAAGGAGTCTTAATTCTAGTTTATATCTATTAATGGGAATAAGATAAATATATTTTTGTTATTGACATTATGCAAACAACACAGCAAAATTCAAAGAAGGATAGCTGCAAGTTTCCATCTAATACCAACTTTGAAAGTTAGTCATAATTCCTACATGACAAAACAATACTACATATGTTTGACCATTTAGCTTACTTCTAGTACATTTTAAAAGCAACATTGAAATTGTGTTTTTATCAATATAGCAACATTCTTTTTATTTTTTATTTTTTATTTTTTATTTTTATTTATTTATTTATTTAACACGGTGTGCCCATATAAGCTTAGGTCACTAATAAAGCTCAAATCATCAACATAACCTTAAAGAGATTTAAAACATGAAGCTTAAAGCACCAATAATTATGTAAAACACAAAGACATAATTATATGGGTTTTTTTGGTGCAAAGAATTAGAATCCATTAAAACAACTTACCTATTTATGGTTGTTTTTACGGAGCTTATTACAATTAAAATTAAAATTGATAGGTTTACACTACAAGAAAAAGACCCTATCGCGACTAGGTCTATGACGACGACATTATATTGTCACTATAGGTCACCCTAAGGCGACAACACCTGTAGCGACAAAAAAAGACCTCATCATATGTGTAGAAAAGTCGTCGTCATAGTTCTATTTTTTTACATTTTAATTTATTTAAAATAATGCCAGAATTTTAAAAATTATGTGTGGACCTAAGGCGACGACATGCCGTCGCCATAGCTCAAAACATTTTTTTCCCTGATATAAATAGGAGGGAAATAGTCCCGACATTATGAAAACTCTATGGCGACGAAATGTCGTCGCCATAAGGTTTTATGATTTTCTTAAATATGATATTAATAAAAGTAATAATTATAATTATTAATATTATTATTATGATTATATTATTATTATTAATTTATGCACATGTTATTGTTATTGTTATTATAAGTATTATTTATTATTATTATTATTATTATTATTATTATTATTATTATATTATTATTATTATTATTATTATTATTATTATTATAATTATTATATTATTATTATTATTATTATTATTATATATTATTATTATTATTATTATTATTATATATTAGTAATAATAATAATATAATAAATATTATTATTTAATTAACCGTGTGTATGTTTGTATTATTTTCTTAAAATAATATTAGATGCTTTTAATTTATTTTGTAAATGAACAAAATCTTATTAAATGTGATTTTTTGAAAGAAAGATAAGTTAGGACTACTATTTATTTTAAATATAAGATGAATCTCAGTGGTATAATGTAGATTAAGTATTGGGTAAAGTTTAAGATTGTATTCTAATTTTGACTAAATGATATATGTTCAATCATTTAGTCATTTATTTTTAGTTAAAAGAAGAAAAAAACTAATTTTATATGTTGTGATAATTATAATTATTAACAATTAGTGTCAATCATGGTCAAATATGTTCGATTATAATAGTTAGAATTGATTGAATATGTCAATATGATCAAGTTATGAATATCAGTGCTAAATTATATACATTAATGGTAATTTACGATAAATTATGATCGTTAAGGATAAGTTAAGTTTGTTTATATTTAGTTATCATAAATGAGTGTTAAACAAGGTCAAATATGTTTGGTTATGATGGTTGAGGTCGATTACATTCGTCAAAAGTTAGCTATGATCCAATTATGATCATTGGTGTTAAATTAAACAAGATGTTGGTAATTTACAGAAAATAATCCTTATGGTAAGTTAAGTTTGTTTATGCTTAGCTATCATCAATGAGTGTCAAAAAAGATCAAATATGTTCGGTTATGATTATTAGGGTCGATCAAACACATTAAAGGTTAGCTATGATTGAATTATGATGACAAACCAACCCTATCGCGACAACAAATGTCATCGCCATAGCCCTTGTTTCTTGTAGTGGAATTACATGTGATTTCACAATAGCCTTGGGTACCCAAAGCATGTGTCCTATACATCAAATCAACTAAAGAAGTAATAATCATCCAGTTTTTTCAGAAGCAATCAATGAAATTCTTATGATATATACATGCATGAACTTAAGAAATAATTTCAAACGTAACTCCCAGAAATAAGTATTTACACCCATTTTAATGAGCTCCATGTATTTTTACGGTTTACTTAAATTAGTATAAGGAACACCAAATTCTTTCTCCCTAGAGATATTAAGACGCGATGTTTTCATGAAGCATAATTGATATTGTCTAATACCTAGAGCAATTGCAAGAGGCACAAACAACCTAAATCAAGTAGCCTATTAAATCACACCATATACACATGAATGTTGGCCGTTTAAGCAATAACACTTACCTGATTTTGTGTGAAATTTTGTTGATTCATCTTCAATTTGAATCGCGTACTCTGAACCCTAATTGTCAGTTTGTCACCAAATTGAGGCAATGTTCGATTCGAGTTGCTTGTGAGTAGAAGAGAAAAAACCACTCTTGTTGTCTTCATCTTTTTCATACCTTTAATTCTTCATGCTGCGTTCATTCTTTTCATCGCTTTTACAAAGCTTTACAATCAAAAGAGTCATCGAAGGAAGGCGAGAGAATGACGAAGAAGATGACACGTGTGGACCACAAAAGCAGCCGCGCAAAGCAATGGTCGGTGGCATTGTAGCCACCAACATTGCTAAACAAGAGTTAGTAAATGTTAGTTATATAAGAAATGCAAATATGCAATAAGTATATATGTAATGATTAAGTCGAGTTAAATTAGATGACTATCAAAAAGATCATTGAGTAGTTTAGCATCACATGTGATATATTATGGCCCTAGCAAATATAGAAATGACTCAAATCTAGTAAATGCACTCATGCGAACAAATTAACACAAGTTGAATCATAGTTGGATAATCTTCTAAAATATTTTTAGAAAAAAAAATATATTTTTATTTAGAGTTAGCATACCCAAACTCTAATTAAATACACATATTATGGCTCCATTCAACAATTTCAAACTTATGCCAAAATATTAACACTCCACTTAAATCCATTATTCTTTCATTATATAGTTAAGCAAGTAAATAGAGAAACACATAACACCAACATTTGTGTGGTGATAACTCTAATAAAATACTCAACTATATATATGGAGTTGCCACCACTAGTAAAGGCAACTTCTTATGAATTGTGATTCTAGTAGTCTCATTCATGTCTAAATCCTTCAACTTTTGGCCATTGGGTAACCTGAAATCAAACTTATGCATCAAAGTCGCGATTACAAGCTCGTTAACATTCATCGCAAACTGGATCCCCGGGCATTTCCTCCTACCAGAACCAAACGGTGTCAACTCAAAATGAAGCCCTTTGTAATCAACCGAACTATCTAAAAACCTTTCGGGACGAAACTCATCAGGGTTGTCCCATAAAGACAGGTCTCGCCCATGCGTTAATTATAACTTGGGTTCCTGCTGCAATATTGAAGCCCATTAGATTTACATCGTAGGTCGATTCACGAGGAACGAGCAGTGGTAGTGGCATGTGCATTCGGAAAGTTTCTTTGATGACGGCTTTTAGATAGTGCATTTGATCTAAGTCGTCCTCGGTGATCTTCGGTTTTCCATTGGCTACTTTGCATACCTCGTCTTGTAGTTTTTTCATCGCGTGTGGGTTTCGTAACAGTTCACTGAGTTCCCACTCTAGAGTTGCATAAGTTGAATCCATCCCACCGATTAACACATCCTACGAGCAAAACATTATATGCTAATAACATTATTTACTAGTCAAATGATATAAACTCAAGGAACCCATTAATACACAAATCTATACGTCAAAACGGTCTAGATCCGTTGCAAAAAGAATCCTATTAGTGGATAAACAATGGATTACACCCAAACAGACTAATCTAAATGATAGTCCACCATCTAAAATTCGTATTTAAGCTAGAGTGTGAATTTTTGACATGACATGAACGTAATTTGAAATTACGAGTTTAGGTTTAGTATAAACATGTTCGTGTCTGTTTCAGGTCAAATTCATGAACATGTTTAGCTAAACTGATCATGTTCGAGTCAACCACATGAGTTCGTGGGTAAACATGTTTATCATGTTCATGTCATCCCATGGATATACATGTCATGTTGATGACGAGCTAATCTAAGAGTTGGCAGACTCTTATTCTCCACTTTTGAGCAAACTAGCTGTCAATCCTAATTTCCTTCGTTTCATGACTTAATATCTTTCCCCAATTTGAGCAAAGTGCCATATTCACTTATTTTTTTATTTTCTTCCAGACATATTCTATGTATTATTACTTGCTTCCGCTCTATGTCGCGTGTTGAGTTCGACAAGTTTGTGTCATGTTAGGTTTGTGTTGGGTTGGACTTGTCAACCCACGAACACAACCACTTTAACGCCTTAAATTCTAGCCTTTGTAACTGGTTGTTTGCTAGTTATAAAAATGTTACCAGGATAAGAGCTTTGACAGCATCTCTATCAAGAACAAAACTTGCATCCTTTTCATTCTGGAGTTCCAGTAGAATGTCCACAAAATCTTTCCCATCATCATCACCACCACCGGATGTTCCCTTTTTCCGGTTAATATGCTCCTCAATTACGCTTTCAAGAAACGCGTCAAACTTTGCAGCAACTTTCGTTGCTCTAACATCATGCCCATTTAAAAGATCCGCCCACGACAACCATGGTATGTAATCACCCACACTAAAAACACCTTACAACTCAACAAAGTCGGCAAACAACTGTTTAAACTTCTCGCCTCCATGCTTCCGCCCTAACGCCGCCCTACAAATCACACCATTTGTCAAAGACATGATTAACTCACTCAAATTAACAACTGGAGAAGAAGAAGAGCTTATCAGCTTGATCCTCTAAACAAGCAGATCAATCTCATCTTCTCTCACTCGGTATAACGACTGAACTCGTTTCTGACTCGGTATAACGACTGAACTCGTTTCTGACTGAGGAGTTGGAGAACAGCAATGCTTTTTATCTGTCTCCAATACTCCCTATAGTCAGCGAATGCAATGTCCCTAGCATTGTATGACAGAATGCTCGGGACACTAGATTTCACCCTATTGGCGAACGTTTAATCATGGGTTTTCATGATTTCTCGAGATGCATCAGCAGATGAGGCTACGATCACTGGCACACATCCAAAATGAAGCAACATGAGAGGGCCATGAGTCTTGGATAAAGCTTGGAGCGAGCGGTGGGGGCTTGAACCTAGTTGGTGTGGGTTTCCGATGATCGGAAGCTTCATCGGAGAAGGTGGTGAGTTTTTTAGGGTTTTTGAAGGTGAGAAATACCATTTTGAAATGGCAATAACCAAAATGAATGAAGGAAGAAGAAAGCTAAACAACATTATAGTTAAAATTAAGATAGAAGGAGAAGGCGTGGAGAAGATGTATATATAATGTCAAGTGTTAAGTCGCCGCACAAGAGTTGAAAAATCACTTCGTGATAATAAACTTAGAGACACTAGTTTATTATATTAATAAAAAATTAACAAATTC
This sequence comes from Flaveria robusta, assembly GCA_025506415.1. NCBI lineage: Eukaryota > Viridiplantae > Streptophyta > Magnoliopsida > Asterales > Asteraceae > Flaveria > Flaveria robusta. The sequence goes on from CM046475.1 coordinate 24,082,878, forward strand.
TTAAATTCTTTGTTCTTGACGTGCGTTTACAAAGGGGAAAAGGAGAGGATTTATCTGTAAGCAAGTAGTTAATTAACTTTTTAGACTAATGTAAATTATCTAAACATTTGTATGGCTTCTTTAAATAGGCAACCATTACAACGTTTAGTTGAAGTAAGACGATAATTCATGAATATTTATGTTAGTTGGCGATCAAAACAAATGTCATTTATTTGATTACTATCAATTATAACTATGTTGTTGTGAGCAGTCACTTATCTATTGTTACTAAGCCACTATTGGCATGGAACAGATTAAAATTTATTGTAGTTTATGAATAGAAGTAGATAAATATCCAAAGAGCTTTACCCAAAGAAAGCCAACTGCCACCATCTTCACCATAAAAAGTTAATAGTTTCAAAGTTAATACTTTGAAAGCATATTTTATACCACTTCATGTAAGTATGAGCACAAATATGATTGAGCAACCAAAACACACACACACACAAATAGAAAAGACACAATAAGATTCCAGTTGTCTCCTACACTAGATACAACATACCTCTACAAATATGGCAAAATTTATCAAGGCAATAACAGTAGTACAGTACAACCCCCTCATGAAATATATGCACAAATACAGAAATCTACAATCTCTAGCGAATTCTTTGAACAAAAAACAGACCTTTAGTTGGCCCTTATATCCTGAAGATAACGAGCTGCTTGTTGAACCGCAATAAACAATGCATCGGCAGCAAGAACGACCCCAATCTGGGAATAGACATGTTAATGTTGTTTAGCATATGCTTTACTGGTGATAATTTCGACCCGTTGACTCATAATTGGGTTCATTTTATGCTATGCGTATGTCTACAGCCAACAGGTAAAATGAATAACACACATAGGGGCGCATTAAATTGAGAACCACAACTATGTTGAGAACTGCGACAGCCATTTTAGCATTTGTACGTAATGCTTGGTTGTGTTTATAATACGCCTCCTTTATTTAGTTAAACTACCAAAAATTAAGCTATATGTATAAGTGTTAAAGCGGTTCTTAAGATATTTTATGGTTCTTAATTGATTGTTCCTATGTGTGAGTGTGTTGGCTAAAAAAGAAACAGGTTAAACTAGTCAAAGGGTCGAAAATCAGCCAAAGTATATTTTAATCCATAGGACCTCCTAAATCATTTTATTCAAAGAATTATTTACTGTTGAAATAAGATAGTATCAGTAATATTAACAAATATATTATAGTAAAAAAGAAGTAAAAATTCTACAAAAAATCAATTCAACCCGTCCTTTTACCAGCTGTAACTTATATATAACCAGAATTTAATAAAATAGGTTCGAAGCTTGTTACCAGTCGAGCTGTAAAGACTAGTCGGTAACCCCAACCCTCCTTGGAAGCTTGAGCTCTTTGCTGATCAGTCCAACTGCATAATCAGCAAACTAGAAAGTAAGCAGCTAACTGTAACAAAGTAAGCGCATATTGACACATCTGATAGATGTCTTCATTCACGTAGTAATTTATAGCAAATGAAGAAATAAATTTATGTCTGTTTTTTTATTTAAAAAAAAAACAAAAGTGTGTTTCGTAATTACCCGAGGAAACCTGAAAGCCCACCGATGCCAGCTAACTTAAAGGGCTGAGGACCTTCCCTTTCGAGATCCTGCACCAAACAAGACTTGATTATTCCTTTTTAATCGTGTTATATTAGTTTAGATTGCCCAACAGAACAAGAGGAGACTACAAATTACAAATTAGAGGTGGTAAGGTAAGATCAAACGCGTATATGTGATACAGGTCAGGCATGTTTGGTTGACACCGGAAGATTTTTGTTCAATTTTTTATACTTTGTATGATTAGTTAGGTTTAATAAAATGCTTGAAGAGGTTTTATGCATTAACCTGTTTGATTCATTTCCTTTCAAGCTCTCTTTTTTTGTTTTTACCCGTTAAGATATAATTAAAATAAAAATAGCATGCATCGACCCACTAAAGTAAAATGGTTCAACATTGCCAACGCTGTTGCAAACCTAAGAAATCTTTTTCTTAACCAGCAAACGCACACACCTCCTAGATTTTACACTTGTCAGTCTCATACTAGACTTTTACCCTCAATCTCATAGAAGGAAGAACACCTTACATAAACACCTTGATATCGCTAGGCCAAAGGCCCTTAGGTACGAAGCTAACAAACTTCTATACAAGGCAGCCTTAATATGGAAAAAAAAATATATGATACCTTGGACTTTTGAGGTCAAACCTTTAAGTTGAATTAAAATTTGTATCAAATCAAATTTTACTACTCCTACCAAGAACTCTAATTGTCAACGATTCTTAGGTATATTAATGTTGGTGACCTAACTTAATTTTACTTAAAGAACTTATAATTCATCTTGATTATGAAACTAAAAACTAGAATTTAAAAGTCCAAGTTATATTAATTAGCTTTGTACCTCTTCTTCGGCAGCCTCTAGACCTCCTTGAACCCAGAAAAGGTTTCTATAACCAGCATTATATAGTAGCTCACAAGCAGCTAACGATCTACGAGAAATAACATAATGTGTTAACCTAAGCTAGGAAAATTGGAACATAATGCAATGAGTTAAATTTAAATGCTTACCTTAATCCCTTTTGGCATGCAACAATAAGGTCAGCATCTTTTGGGAATTTTTCTGTGACTTTTGATATGAATTGGCTGTTAAAAACCATAATCGTTAGTGACAGATTACAATTTAGTTCATGGTTGGGGAACAATTCTAGACATACTTATCGAAAGATAGTGTAGGTACACCACTCCACCAACCTCCTACAATCATATAAGAAACTTAAATCATTAGCATCTGTAAAACTATACAACCTTTTTCTTAAATATAATTCTCCTTTTTAAGATGTAATTTGCAAACCACCATTTTTTTAATACATCACCAAACCTCTTTTAATTTATTTCTTATTTGATTCAGTGGTATCCCAAGTATAACGGCGGTGTACAAATCACCTCCTTTAGAAAGCTCTTATGTTAAAATTGCATGTCCCAAATAAATTAGTACTATTAGATTGTATTGTTTTGAAAAATAAAGGGCGCTTCAAAAAATAATTTAAAAAAATATAAGAAGTTGCAGATGACTTCTTATCTCAACCCATTGTTTTGAACTGGTTTAGCAATGGGTAAGATGGACTCTCCCATTTCGAGGAAGTAAATGGGAAGTCTGATGAGGCGATACGTGGAGGAGAGAGAGGTTTGGGTTCAAGGGATGGGAAATATGGACTCCCTCCCCCTTTATGGACGCTAACAACATATATTTCATATTTTATAAGGAATAATCCATATTTCCACTCATTGTAATTAGATTTGTTTTATTGTAAGGGTTTTTATCAAATTAAATTTGTTTTATGGTAAAGGTTTTCATCAAAAAGTTACTGAAAAGAAAAACCCTACATACTTTCAAATAAAATGAGGTTAAGTACCTATACTGTTATACTTCTTTTAGTGTTAATAAAGTTCCTAAAGTATGTTTGCCTTGTTCAACCATGAAAAGGAGTATTTCAAGGACTACATGTGTTGGAAGATTCAATCATTTGCATTTATGTACATTTGAATAAGGGATGTCAGTCGTATCGGGTTACGAAATAGTTGACCCAGAGCATGACTCGTATATTTTATTCATGTCGAAGACATCAACCCTAACATGGTCACATTCAAAATCATGTAAGAAAGATTAGATACGGGAACTCAAAATCTGACTATTTATGTGGTATGTCAGGAGTTGTCACCCCTAGTTTGTATAAGACACACTTCATTTGATTTGAAAGTATGTAGGTTTTTTTTTCGACGAATTCCCTTATTCCAATAAAAATAATCAAATACAAGGGATAACAGTATGATACCCATCATGTAACTTGTGACTTTTCTTGAAAGAGTTCCGGCATCAAGTTGATTATCAACATCAAAGATCGGGATCCAAGTTGACCCTTTAACCCATGCCTTCAAAACAAGAGCAAAAATCACCAACTTATCAAGAACAACCAAACCCAAGTGAGGTTTCAATTAACAATAGCACAGATATATTTGTATACCCATTTTACTCGATAAACAACTAATCAAGAATGCCATACCTAATAACCCATAAATCTCAACTTAAAACCATGATATATACACCACAGTAGCCTACAATAGCAGATAACTTACAAGATGCTCAAAACTTCTTTACCAATAACAAATGATCAGATGAGTGTTTTGGATAACCAATCCCAAACAAACTTCAAACTGTCCATATGCTGTTTTAAAACAAATAAGCAAATTATCCGTTCTCATAAGCAATCCCAAACACTCTTAGAACTATATATCCGTTGCATCAAAACACAATAAGCAAATTATCCATTTTAATAAGCAATCCATATCCCCTAATACTCTTAAAACCATTCATCTAATACATCAAAACACAAAAAACAAATTATCAGTTCTAAAAAGCAATCCCAAACACTCTTACAACTGTTCATCAGTTGAATCAAAACACAAATACACAATAAGCAAATCATCAATTTCAATAAGCAAATCATCGATTTCAGAAGATTCTCACCTTTTCATGCTCAGTAGATGGACGAACATCAAGTAGCGTTTTACCAGAGAGTTGAATCGCATATCCAGCTTCCTTGGGCGTAAGAACCTTCACTTTCCCCTCTCTAACCTACAATAAACCAGTGAAAAATCATAAAAATGCATACAAACGTTATGAAATCTCAAATCATTCCCATAAATTTCCAAATTCTAACAAAACAATTGACCTAAGAATCAACCCACAATCTCCCAATCAGCATCTCAACAATCGATTTCAATCACTAATTCAATTACCAGTGAATCCCATCTCTTCCTGGCTGCAGCCATATCTTTCACCTGCTTCAGCTCGTAATCTTCATCGACCGCTTGTGCTCTAACGACCCCCTTGTGCTGAAGCAAAAAAGAAGGGAAATTGAAGATACCCAGAAGTCGAAATCATGAGGGAATGTGAGTATGGAAGAGTGAACGTACAGTGGATTGGATTTGAAGCGGTTTGTGAGTGAAAGATGAGGAGTTGAAGAGGTGGGTTTTGCTCAATCGGTGGTTGTTGTGATGGGGATTGGTGTTGGGGTTTCTTGATGTGGAGATTAGAGGTGAGATTGAAAGAAGTGTAGCTTCCATTGTTGTGTGAAGATGATAACAGAGTGAGAATTTGATGAGTTTTGGGGGATCGAATAACGGATATGGTTAACCCGTATGAATATGATAATGATATGATGATTTTGAATTTTGACTTTTGACTTTTTTTCTTTTAAATTTGACACAATTTTTATGGTAAAGATTAATAACATGTTTAGTAATTAAACTTTTAAACTTTTTCACTATGGTAAAATATCAGTGCTCAAAAATTCAAAATAGTAAGGGGGCGTTTGGTTGGAAGGAATGGAATGGAATGAAATGGAATTAAGAAACTAGTATAATTTTCAAGTAAAATTATGTTTGAGTGAGCAATTAAAAGTAAACCCAAGAGAATGTTTCACCTCAAATTCTCTTGGTTGTGTGATTTCAAAATCCTTCCATCTAGAGAGGGAATTTGAAATCCCACAACCAAGGGAATTTGAGGTGAAACATTCCCTTGGGTTTTACATTTCATTACCCACTTAAACATAATTTTACTTGAAAATTATACTAGTTTCTCAATTCCATTCCATTCCTTCCAAATCCAACCAAACGCTCCCTAAGTTTGATATTAAATCGAATAGAAAACAATTCTAGAAACTACGCGTGGGTCAAGACTAATTCAGTCTAGTATAGAAAGTTTTATTAACTAAATGGGAGTCTAGAAAGTCGACTTTTAAGAGTAAAGTCACCCTAAATGAGAGTTTTCAGATGGTTTTGAGTGTAGAGGTGTAATGATTGTTTGATAGTTTTTAATAGATCAAAGTTTTAATGTATTTATTTTTACTTTAAATGCATCTTTTAATAGTTCATGTAACTCTTAATAGGTTAGTTTTATAAATTTGCTGAATGGTTCAGATTTCAAAGACTCTCTTTTATTTTATTAGAGTTTTTAATGATTCAACACAAGATTATCAAACAACCTTTAGTTTTAAAAGCTAAGTTTAGAAGCCATTCATAAATCTCATTAGATGCTAAATTTATAGAACACTCAGAATTTTCAATTATGTAAAACTAGGTTAAGACCCGTATACTACACGGCTAATGAAAATAATATATAACAAGATTTCAGATTTGATTTTAGATTGACTTTTTATGTTTACATGGTAAAATGTAAATATACACTGACTCTATAAATTACATATTGTTAGTGTAAGAAATTTTAAAAATAATATAATTATTATAATTAATTTGAGATTAGAATACAAACCAATTCTAGATTTTGATAAATGAAACTATTTAAAATATATTGAAAGATAGTAAAGTCAAAATCATATTTGAAATCTAGAAAGTTGATACGTTTTGTAATAGTTATTTCAAAATTTAAGCATAGTATATGTTCATTATCAATATGCTTAAATTTTAAACATTTTTCATTAAGCATTGTCTTATGAATAAATAAATATTGCACTAAGGTGTTATTTTTGAAACAATTATTTCTTTAATATATATGGAAATTTTAAGACAATTTAAACATTAAGAAATTCACGTATAATCAGTAATTCGATACACTTTATTTGATATAAAATTTTAATATGAAATTAATTTAAAACTTAAATTATATCAATTTCTAATATGAAAACTATTTAAAATGTTAATTATTGTAAGTGTTGATTGTTTTTTAAAATGATTAATAAACGCATTTTTTAAATTAAAAATCATAACTTCCAAAATTAAATGCAATCACAATTTAATAAATTTTAGGCGGAAAAACTCAATTAAGGAGTCTCTCGTTGATTGCCATGTGTCCCTAGAAATCCTTGTTGATTGCCACGTGTCCCTAGAAAACCTTGTTGATTGCCACGTGTCCCTAGAAAACCTTGCTTTATTAGAGGTAATAGATCTAAAAACTCTTGAAAATTTAGTTTTGCAAGTTGAGTTTAGAAACTACGTAGAAGTTTCAATTTATACACTAAGTTCAAAAACCACTGTTAGCTTATAGAGAAATGCTTGAAGGTTTCAGCTTCAAAAGCAATGTTCATAAGTTAATCGTCTTCAAACATGCTTAGACGTTTCGATTTAGAATCTCAGTATCAAGATTCAAGAGGCTTTAGCTTCGGTAGTTATGATTTTGCTAACATTTATAAGCTATTGTAACTATTGTCGTAAATGTTACGGCCGGTTTCCTTGACCGTAAACAAGCAATTAATTGTTAACCAAAATTATTTAATTGCAATTAGAAAAACATAAGTAGTCTCACTAGAATAACTATAAAACGAACTTATATTCATCTTGCTACATAGAATTTAACAATAGATGAAATGCTTTAAACTTGAGATACGATATTCAGAAAATTTAAAGAGTTGTACTCTTCAAATTGTTTCATTTTACTCGTTCTTCTTTTTCATAAAACGACAGAACACCGGATAGTCTTGTGCTATCTTCGAATCGACATCTGATGATATTACTACTGTTAAAATTGTTTAAATGTTGAAGAAGAGACGCAGACACGTCATCTTAGTGAAGGCAAGAGATTTGTTATTAAAGAAACCGACGAATCTTCGTCCAACTTATGTTTTAGTTTGCTCAATTCCTGCAATCGAAACCGTTGAAGATCAAATTATAGATTATTCTTTACTATCTTGAAATCAATATTTACTTTACATTTCTTGTCATATGTTTTGTAAACATTCTTATAAAATAAAAAGTGTCTTTATTTATTTCTAAAGGGAAAATAGACATTTCCTAACTGTTTTTTACTGAAAAAGGACAAGCAAACCCTATCAGGTCCAATTTTTTTATTTTCACGTTAGTTTGTATTTAATTTTTTAAACGATAGAAATTGTCCTCGAAACAATACATATACATAAAATCATTTTAAAAATAAATATAATAATAACAGTGATGAAACTTGAATCTGAAATGATGACATTTTACATCTTTTTGATGACTTCAGATAACTAGAATACAACAAGAATGTGTTCAATTTAATTGACTTTAAAATAATGAGATTATTTCTAGTGTGAATGAATGAAAAAACAATTAAAGAAACAGTTTACCACATACGAAGAAGAGACTTGATAAGTAAGTTTGTAAAAAAAATTGCAAACGGATACACGCATAAGGCATTTAGGTTATTTGGACATTCTTTTCTTTTATCTCTTTTTATATATATGTGTGTATACATAAAAAAAGAGAGAAAAAGTTGATGTCCCAATGATCAATAAGTGTACATATAATACCTCTGATGTCACGACCGGTCGGATCGACTGGTTCGACTGGTCCGACCGGGATTCGGTTGGGCCACTAGTTCGATCCACCCCAAATCGTTTCTGTCTTCAAGAACCGGCCAGTTCGAACCAGTTTGGCAGTTGGACCGGGAACTAGTGGTGTACAAACCGGGTTTTTTCTAAAACCGGTTTGGGTTCCAAACCGGAACCGGTTTGGGTTCCAAACCGGAACCGGTTTGGTCAACCGTGGTCAAAACCGGTTTGGCCTCAAACCGGTTCGGATTCTAAACCGGTTTGGATTTAAAAAAACCCAAACCTATAAAACCGGTTTGGTTTTTTTTTTTTTTTTTTTTTTTTTTTTTTTTTAAGTTATAAATTAAATAAACAATTAATTGTAAAAATTAAATAAACTTATAAGATGAATGTTACATATTAATTGTATAAATTAAATAAACCTATAAGATGCATTTACATATTTTTATTTCTAAAAATTAAAACATATAAAATTAAAAACATTACATAATTGTTTTTAAAAACAAAGTATAAAATTTTAAATTAAGTATACAATTTTAAATCAAAGTGAAATATATAAATATAAAACACAAAAACAAATCAAACGACATAAAATTATAAATAATTGATTGAAAACCGGTTTTAACCGGTTTGAAACCGGACCGGGTTGGAAACCGGTTTGAAAGAGAAAACCTGCAAACCGAACCTAAACCGCCGGGTTGGGTCGGTTTGAAACCGGTTTGGGCCAAACCTGTTTGGGCCTCAAACCGGTTTCGGTTTTTTTTTCCCGAACCGGTTGCCAAACCGGTTTTTTGAACACCTCTACCGGGAACCGGTTCGGACCGGATTTTCAGTTTTTTGTATATTTATTTTAATGGGTTTAACGGGTAGGGCGATGATTAATTTTAGTGTTGGATATATAATTATTGTTGTGTTTTATATATAACTATAAAATATACATATAAAATACTTATATTTGAATTTTATATATATATATATATATATATATATATATATATATATATAATTATGATGTCATCTGCTTCTTAAATTTGATTCGACCGATCCGACTAGTCGACCAGTAGGATGATCGGTTTGATGTTCGATCGATTATGTAAACATTGTATAACATGTCCCACAAACAAAGTTAAATAATATCAATAGTTTCTAAAGACATTTTAATGATATGATTCTTCTTTCTATCCACTAGGTTGATCATTTATATCCGAGTTAATTACACGATTGGTCCTTATAGTATGCTCATATTACAAGATTGGTCTTATCTTTTAAGAAATTACAATATAATTTTAACTGTTTGTCAAATCGTAACACGATTAACCTGTAACACTAAATTTTGTTAAGTTATTTACGACATATTAATTAATGGGTGTGGGTCAACGTCACGGGTTGACGTCTAGATGAAGTGATTGGAGACACCCACACACGCGAAAACCTCAAAACACATATCATCGTCACAACGAAACTCGATGGAATCAACCCCTTTGTATTGTATTGTATTGTATTGTAAACCCCAATAAAACTAGAACAATTCAACCGATTTTCATGGAGTTGTTGTATAAATCACCCTCAATCTCAATCCATTACCACATTTAGCTTCACTTCACCAACAAACTCACCTAATTTACAGCCACTTCGCTTCATCCTTCACTCAATTCACTAGGTATTTCACTTTCTTCCCGATCATTTCCCTACTGCCATCGGTAACGCTTAATTACTGCATTTAATTAGATTTTATTTGCTTGTGGTTTGTTTGATTCAGTCGGAAGTTTCAATCTGGATCATTGACGGTGAATTGAGTTTCATTTTTAGTGTTGTTGGAGTTTGATTTGTGTTTATAGCGATCGACTGATTGTGATTCTCAATTTTGTTTGGTTTATCAGTTTATGTGAACGTATTACATATGTGTTTATGCTTGTCTATGACCTTGACTTTTGGAACGACTTTTCGGAAGTAGGATTTGAGTGAAATTAGTCTACGTTTTCGCCTCTTCTTGTGGAATTTTTCTTCTTCTTGAATTCGATTTCGATTGCATGACGTTTCTTTGGTATGATTCGAGGTTTTAATTTGGATCTGTGTGTGTTAATGAATTCCGATTAGTTTTGTTGAAGTAGGCTTTGTTGTTTCAGTGATCATGATTTAAGAATTCAGTGTTTAAACTTTTCATTTAGGTTTTGTATGTTTTGTGTTCGCACATGGATCATAGAATCATAGAAGACCATGAATCATATACTCCTGATTCCTTTAACTGAACAGTAGATAGAATCATATTAAACTTACTTTTCGAAAGTCAAATTATATGTATTTTCATTAAATTAGGCACTGTTCTTGTTCTTTTTGTTGAAGCTATTTTATAATATATATGAGTACCGGTTTTCTGAATGTATAGAATTCGCATCAGTCTGCAATCAGGAATCATAAACACTTTATTGTAACTCTGATGTTGAAATCAAAGGTTTTACTGTATACATAAATTGTGAAATTGGAATAACTAGGTTTGACATCAAGAGTTTAAGTTCATTATTTTCATTTTTTTATGTTTGGAAATGAATAGTTCACAAATTTAGGCAGACATAATACTTCATTTACCTGTACATGTATATGCATCAATCTTTCGGCTTGAAGTTTGAACATATAATGAAATGTTATTTCGATTATGGTTGAATATAAATCCTAAATATTTATAGCTTTTAGGTGAAAATTTGGCAGTTCATGTATCTTTTTCCTTTCTTCCAACTTCTAAGCATAAATCAAAAAACCCAATCAATCTAAGATAATCACCTTAAAGCAATTTTTTTATCTTTTGATTATTTTTTGTAGCCTAAATGACTACATTACTTAGAAAAGAATGAAACCAATGTTGGTTATGTTTTTATGCAATTCGTGTAGATGCCCATGCTAGAACTAGGCCATTTTCTTTTATAAGAATTGATTAAGATCATTTTATTTATTCTATATTTATCTGGCCTCTTATTTTCACTTTATTTATTCTATATATCTGCCATCTTGTAGATATGAGTTGGAGACTTACTCTACTTAAGCAATAACGTTCATATAAATTGCAGATTTAGTGAGAACTAAAGTTTATGGGTGCCAAAAGTTCAAAGAGGGCTTCAAGTAGGTATCCATCATATGGGTCACCATCAATTTCAAGGGCCTACCCCCAATCATCATATCCACAACCACCAGTGAACCAACCTTATGCTTCCCCTTCTTCTTTTCAAAGCTATCCTCATCAAGATCCTGCACTTAAGAAAAGGCTTGAGAGAAAATTCTCCAGAATAGATGATAATTACAACAACTTAGAGCAGGTAAAACATCATTTGATTTTCTTTATAAGTAAATTAGATTTGTATTTTAAAAATATAGTTTTTCTAATTGTATTTTTGTCCCAAGAGGCCGAGACCATTCTGATCCAATTTCCAACTTGCTCATTTTGCCATCTCTAATGAATACCATATAATGCTACTATCATCAATTAACTCAACTTCTCACTTTCAATCAAAGAGGAAACATATTGATTTTTGATCTATATATTCAAGATTGAGTTCTGAACATAAACAGTGCCTTCTACAGGTATAAAGAACTCCAAAAATAGCATCAATATTGTCTTTTAGTGTAATTATGATGTTTGAGCTCTTCTACCATTATAATTATGTTCGTATTAGAACTGAAAAAAAATGATTGATAGCATTCTATTGAGGGCTAATTACTGATAAAAATAAATTGTACTTTTTGTCTATATAACTATGTATTATATCTTTGTCAATTCGACAATATGTTTTATTTGGTCAATTGGTTTATGGTCATCTTTGTTTGTCCTGTTGGTGATTAATCTGTTGTTTTACTTTCCTCAGGTTACTGATGCTTTAGCACGTGCTGGTTTGGAGTCTTCAAATTTGATTGTTGGTGTAGATTTTACCAAGAGCAATGAGTGGACTGGTTGAATTTAATCTTGGATGTCTTTATATATATATATAATGATAAAGGTGGCAGTTTCAGCCTGTATTCTTATGAATGAGTCTACCCGGGTCATGTTTTATCTCTAACGGGTCAAACAGATATACCAAAGCAAATAACTAAAAAGGAAACGGGCAAACGGATTGAAAGTCACCTATAGTGTATTCTTAATGCATATAGTTTAATTGAAGAAGACTAGATAAGAAACATCCTGGCTTTTTATTATCTTCTTTTATAAAAGAATTGGAGAGTTTTTGACCCGCACAATAATCAATTGCATTAATCCGAGCATGTTTTGACGTGTTACATGACTGAACCATTTGTCACCTTTAATATTTTTATACATTTGGTGGTCCTATTAGAATGATCTTTACCTTTTTAATTTTAGGTGCAAGATCATTTAATCGAAGAAGCTTGCATCACCTAGGAAACGATATGAATCCTTATGAAGTAGCAATATCTATAATTGGAAGAACACTAGCTTCTTTTGATGAGGATAATTTAATTCCTTGTTATGGATTTGGAGACGGTATAAAATCAAAATTTGTAGTTTAACTTTCTTAATTTGTTCAAAATTATGAGAAGTTATGTGATTTTGTTATTTGACAGCTTCAACTCATGATCAAGAAGTATTTAGCTTCTACCCAGATGACAAATTTTGTGATGGATTTGAGGATGTTTTGAAGCGGTATAGAGAATTAGTACTGCAGTTACGACTTGCAGGTTGAATTATATTTCATCGTTTTTGTGAAGATTTTTTGTTTAAATTTTAATGGACTTATAGAACTAAAGGTGGCAATTTTGGCCCGTTTACTTATGAATGGGTCGGGTTAGGCTGTGTTTTACGGTTCTATCACAAATGGGTCAAAGTTAAAATTCATCTAAAAGGGTAACATGTCAAAAGGGTTCAAAGTTGTCCAAAGTTTATTTTAAATGCATACAACCTCTAAGTTTTTTTATTCAAGTAATTAGATTGTTATTATAACACTATTGTTTTTGTAGTCACAGTTAAGGCATATGAAATGGACAAAATGTCTGCGGACAACCTAACACCACTTAGTCTGTTCCGACCCGTAAAATGAACCGTTTTAACCCGAACCCGTTTACCATGTTATCCAACCTGCCAAATTCCCATCTGTATATGGAATCTTAGGACTCTGTTTGGAAAATATTGTTCTTGAAAGTGGAAACTTATGTTTATGATCCTTTTATGTACCCCAAACAGGACCCACATCATTTGCCCCTGTTATTGAAAGGGCCGTTACTATTGTCGAACAAAGTGGTGGCCAGTATCATGTCTTGTTGATCATTGCTGATGGACAGGTAATTATGAAAAAATATTGCATAGACCATGTCCATAGGAAACGATTGTTTGTCTGCTAAAATGGACCTTTGCACGCAGGTCACAAGAAGTGTTGATACTGATCGTGGTCAACTAAGTCCACAAGAAAGGAGGACCATTGAGGCGATCGTGAAAGCTAGGTAAACTCTCAATGACCCATTTTTTTTGGGTCCAAATGAATCATTTTTTTGTACTTGTCTGGTTGACCTACATATATGTTTTCATATATTCTAATTAATTTTTTTTTTATAAAAAGGTAATGTGTTAGACTGTTAGTTATGATTCCAAAGTATTAACATAATAATCTATATTACTATATCTTTGTATAAAACAATTTAAGATGTTTACCATTTTACCCTTACCCCTTTTAGCTATTACTTCGATTTGACCCGTTTGAGACTAAATACAATATAAATATACCTCTTCCCAAGTAAGTGGATGGAACTTGCCACCTTTAGTTTTTACTTTTTACATGTGGAATTTCTTCGACAAGTGCTAAAATCTTTTCTTTTTCTATTTGATAGTGAATATCCATTGTCAATAGTGTTAGTTGGGGTGGGAGATGGACCATGGGACATGATGAAGGAATTTGATGATAATATCCCTGCTCGAGCTTTTGACAATTTCCAGGCAAGTATTACATACCCTTATGGTATAGGTTGATTTTGGTTTTGTTTTATCTCAACATATCAGTGCACCAATCAAGAAATTTGTATAAAGGATACGATCAAATGGGTTGAAAGTCGCCCCAAAATTTATTCTTACTATGTACGTCCTACTACATCTTTATACAAAGATTTAGACTATTATTGTATTAATATTGTTTTCCTAGTCATAACTAATACATTAGATAAAATTGTTTGATGATCAATCCACCTTGCTCAATTTGAGTCTAAACACCCCCCCTCCTCCCTCCCTCGCCACCTCTCTTAGCAACTTTGATATGGACCTATCATCTTTTCCTTAAGATATCAAACTGGCATGTAAAAAAAATGGTATGATCTATGTTTCATTAACCTATAACGCTTCCTGTCATGTAAATAACATTTCTATTTTCTACCCTTAGAAAGTTATGCGATTTGTATTCATTAGATGGAGTTTGAGAGGATTGTTAAATAAGTAACGGTAACTTGTGAAAACAGGTAATTTTCTTGGTATGGCTTGAAAGGTTCTGTTTGGTTAGTCTTGTAACATTTTCTGTCCAACAATTTGAACTTTTCATAAACAATTAATGTGCCAATAAGATTTATATTATTCAATATTATCTTAAGTAACTATTGATGTTTGGAGGTTTCATAAATCTAGAATTTCAATCTGGTGACTTTGGATCTAGAATTTGTTTTATTTTTTCCATTTGACCTGCCCATTAGAGATATAATATAAACCAAAATCGACCCATTAATAAGTGGGTCGATGCTGGTAACTCTTCAGTTGAGTTTGCAATTATTTCGATTTCTAAGTAGTTTATTTTTTCCTTTCTAGTTTGTTAATTTTACAGAGATTATGTCCATGAACACAAATTCTTCTAGGAAGGAAACCGAGTTTGCTCTTGCAGCCTTGATGGAGATACCTTCACAATACAAGGCAACACTAGAGCTCAACATATTAGGGTGATTAACCTTTCTTCCCTTTTAGTTCAATAATTTTTTGAGTCATATATTTTATATAGTGATAGACATTTTCAACCATGGTTGTTTAAAAATAAAGCACAAAAAGCTTATTCAAACAACACATCCTTATATATAGAGAGGCACATTCAATACATAACCATTCTATACACATTCAATGCAACAGTAAATAATATTTTTGTTATTTTTCAGCCAGCTATAGTGTTTCTGATGCTATCTTTTCCATACGCTATAAATTATTTGAAACACTAGTCGCTCATAGTACATACATAAAAGGTGTATTTTCTTATTATATTTTTTAATATTATTTCAGTGCCACTCGAGGGAATACTATAGATAGGGTTTCTCTTCCCCCGCCATGTTACGGTTCAGCATCTTTTGGGGGGCCCAAGCAGTTTTCACGGACGACTAGTTTCCAACCAACTGGAGCGTCTTTTGTGAAAAGAGAAACATCGACCAACACAAATTATTATGGTATTCCAACCTCGGATAATAATGTAAGTGACGTAATCATCGACTTTATTGTATGCATTTTTAAAGTTGTTGAAAATATTAAACCATTATCTTTTTTCCTAGGGAGTGTTTGAATATGCGCTTTAAAACTGATTCTTATAATAAAAAATTGGGTTATTGGATTTTAATAATTCCAACTTTCATTTATTGGTCGGGATTAATCCATACTTAATAAATGTTTACAGACACTCCCAACTTTGAGGTTATTTTCCTCCAACGAATCCTTACTAACTAAGAGTTAACCCCCATTAGTTTTTTTTTAATGAAATTGAGCCAAATTTGAGTCATTTTTCAACTTTATCACCGCCCAAACTCCGTCAAGTCTGTCATTCAGTATCTAGCCTTCATGGTCACCTGAAATCTACCTCCAATGAGTCAAGTGGTTCAGAACAGATGGTGGAGGGTTTCAGGGTGCAGAAGTTTCAGATTGACAAACCTAGTGATTGATTTTAACTATCTATTTAGTGTTTTGGCCATATAAGTAGTCCACGTCATAAAAAAACTAACGATGTTAACTCTCAGTTGATAAGTGATCGTTGGAGGAAAATAAGCTTAAAGTTGGGAGTGTCTGTAAACATTTCCTAAGTTGGGATTAATCTCGGCTAATAAATGAAAGGTGGGATTATAAAATCCAATAACCCTAAATAATTTGAATCAGATAATCAATTATATATATATATATATATATATATATATATATATATATATATATATATATATATATATATATATATATATAAAAGGGCCAGCAAGAGATAGTGCTTGGATATACTTCTGTTACTTGAAATTATAATAATCAGATAATGAGTTTTAAAATTCTGATTATGTAGGAAATTTATAGATTAACCTCCCAAAACTGATATTTTTATTTATTGCTGAAATTTAAATATGAATAATACACTAGCCTACTGTAAAAGTTTTTTTTTTTTTTTTTTTTTTTTTTTTTTTTTTTTTTTTTTTTAAGTTATTTATTAACATTTTGGTATAATTGGATAGGGTAAAAAGTAGGGGTAATTATCCTAAATAATCTTGCACGCTCCTTGACCCAAAAAACAACATCATATCATCATAGAACTGTAAAATTAAGTGTATATTACAAACTTTTGCATTTGCACATATATATGATCAAGTATGACACAGGCATTTTATACCTGTTTTCATACATTCTTTGCAGCTTTGTCCCATCTGCATAACTAACCCAAAGGATATGGCCTTCGGCTGCGGGCATCAGGTACCTTTTTCACGCATACTTTAAGGAGAAACGCATGATATACATGTTCAAGTAACGTATTTCTTCTTTGTTTTCAGACATGTTGCGACTGTGGGGCCGACCTTAGTCTATGCCCTGTTTGTAGGAGTCAGATACAAACCAGGATCAAGCTCTATTAAATGCTATACTTAAAACGTTTGCCTATGTCCTGTTCATATTGCTTTTTTCGTTGTGTTGATGCAATATACCATACCGGTCACTGATTGATTATGTTGCAGCCCGTTTGTATAGGGGCCTCTTGGTCCCAAAAAGTTGTGAAAATTTGGAGTAAGATATTGTAATCTTGTAAGTAGTTGATTCAAAGGGTATGTTGCTCAAACTTTACGATGCACCGTATGCATTTCTTTAGCAAAATAATCGAGCTGAATCTAAACCATAGAATTGCAAGATTTATATGCAGCTTGGCTTAATCAATCCCATTATTCTTGATCATTCTTCTGTGGACAATACACAAGCCTTGTGTAGGTCACTTGACTACCTGAGCAAATTCATACGCGTCCTTTTATTATTTGATCGAGTTATTTGTAGGAAAACAAAGTTATGCATACTCGGCTACGTAGGCGAAAAACTCATGGTTTGTTGGATTCACCATGTCATGCATACTTGGTGGATTAGAATGTGCTGAGAACAGGCTTAAACAAAAGAAACCTCCTTTAAACAAGGAAGTAATGGGCTGGATTTGAGGAGAATTCAATATTATAGGCCGTGTGCTAAGTAGCCGATGTCAGTGGATGGAACAGAAGGAACAGTTGTTGGTTAGTCGTTGGTATTCTTCGAGTCTATATCTCCCATGGGAGTGATAGTAGTCGGGGGACAATCATCGTTTAGTTACAAATTCGTATGGAAATCTCCAGGAAGATGCTGTTATGATACACTCTCCTCTTCAAGATATCCATACTTCCTCAGGTACTCTCCAAACCTGAGTTACCCCTAATTCTAGAGTTCCCATAAGTTTGAGGGTGTGAGTCTCTACCACCATTGGTAGTTCTGCTCAATCTAGAGTTCCCATAAGTTTGGGGGTGTGAGTCTCTACCACCATTGGTAGTTCTGCTTGAGCAGATTTTGGTTTCCCGGAAGGCGGAATGGTTGTGGTCGTTTTTCTTTTCTCCGCTCGTACTTCTGCTTCCGCGAATATTCTTCTCAAGGTTGGTTTTGTAAAGCTTATAGTCAAATCACTAACAACATATTTGAAACATAGACGAACCTATATTTGCAACATGGATTTCTCATGTTCCTCTTTTCAAGCAGGCTTGTCGAGCCACAAGCAAACTCAAGTTGAAAAGAACAGAGTTTGAGCTTGGTAGGGGATTTCTAGCCGGGCCAAGTTGGCTCATATGTTTTTGAGTTAAAGCCCGAGCTAAAACTAGCTTTGGTTGGGCTCCGCTCGTGAACAACCCAACAAAATGCCTTGGCTAATTCAGAGAGATGGAGCCATGCTTTTTAATGCTTTATATACTCTGCAGTCTGCGCTACACCTGGCAAAATGGGCGGGTCGGGTTGGGTCGGGTGTTAAGTCAGAATGGATTTGGGTTAGTATGTGTTCGGGTTAGAATATACTAATTTAGAAATGGGTTAGAATGGGTTCGGATCAGGATGGGCCGGGTCAAAATGGGTTTAGACTCAAAAAACCAAATTGATTAACAATTCCATACATAAATAAATACCAAAGCAGTAGGCACCCACGCTCTAATGAAAAAACAAATATATCTTAAGGTACACTAGATAAACATATTCAAAATTAAACTTCTAAGAAAATGGTAATAAAAAAAAAAAGAAAGATAAACTGCATGGTGATGGTGGTGGACGTGAGTTGTGCATGTATATTATGGTCTTTTACCCTCATATTTAGATAAAAGTTTTTATGTATCTATATAAAAGTAGCAACATAAAACTTTAATAGCTTGTATTTTGACCACTAAAAATTATTTTTTTTAATATAATATAGTTCTCTTATGTCATAATATATTTCTTGGTATCCGAATGTGCAAAAGCAATATATACTTTGCTTGCAGAGACTTAACGGTTACGCGAATTGCGGTTATAATTATAGAAAAAATTACATACAGTAGCCACATAGAGCAGGGGATAAAAAAACTAGTTGCTATTATTTATCATATTAGGAGTTAAGGTTAGATTACGTTTCTTTTATAATTATCCTCGTTGTACTTGTATATAGTTGATTAATATATAACAAATTATGAGGTTTTTACTATTCACTATGACATCAAGTCATAGGATATTTGCATAGAATCTTTTCATATAAACTGCTTCTCAACTAGTAATAAGCTCGATTTCAAACTAAAGTTGATTAAACTTGCCAACCATAATAAGTCTATTACTTGTATTATTGTTATCTGTATTCATCTTATTTTATATAAGATAGGATTCTTTTCACCTTAAATAAATATTAAATAAATCAGTCGGTTAGCATAATAATAATGGAAAGCAGCAAGTATAGACCTCCAAACGTCAACGGTCAAAAAAAAAAAACTTTGACTCACTATTTTCCACACGTTATCCGAATATTTAATTTCAAAATCCCACACTATATAAAATACATGTTTCATGTCCCCCTGATACTTTCATTCTTGATTCTCCGGTGACCACTGCCGCCGTACACCGCCGCCGATGGCCACCGTCACCCACCTCCCACCACTCATCTTCTTCACACTAACCCTCATAGCTCACGCTAACTTAAACCTCAATTCATCCGATCATCGTTCTCTCACAACAGTTCTCAACGATTTAACTTTCTCCGGCGACCTCCGGCGGCCGGAAAACCTCTGCAACATCGCCGGAATATTCTGTCACTGGAGGATGTCAAACAGCTCATACACTGTTAAAGTGACCGGAATTGTGTTTAAAGCTCAACGGTTAAATGGGTTTCTCTCGCCGGAGATTGGACAGTTATCGGAGCTCAAAGAACTGTCGTTACCGGAGAATTACTTAACTGATCGGATCCCACCGGAAATCGCCAATTGCAGGAAAATTGAAGTGATTAACCTCCGGAAGAACAGATTTTCCGGCGAAGTTCCGGCGGAATTGTCCCATCTCCTCCGTCTCCGAGTTCTGGATCTTTCTTTCAATCAATTCTCCGGAGACTTGGGTTTCTTGAAGTATTTCCCCAATCTTGAACAACTCTCGCTTGAGAATAATATGTTCGCCGGAAAAGTTCCGGTGTCATTACGTTCGTTTCGGAATCTCCGGTTGTTCAACGTCTCCGGCAACACTTTGCTGGAATACCCAACGCCGGAGCTGAAGAAATCGAGCTCAAAACGTTATATCTTCGCCGAATCGACGAATTCTTCAAGAAGCTTAACCGGAACTGAAGCTCCGGCACCGGCGCCGTCTCCGGAGGAATCTCCAAATCACAAAGATGAAAAACAGAGCAACAAAAAGAAGATCATAGGTTGTGTTCTTGGGTTTTTAGCAGGATCAATTGGTGGACTTCTTTCCGCCATGATCATCTCTGTGTTAATCAAATTGATTTTCGATAAGATCAGAAACCGAAGGAACCAATCGGGTCCTTCGATTTTCACCCAATCGATAAAAGCAGAGGATCTCGCGTTTCTTGATGATGATGATGCAATTGCAGCATTGACGGTGATCGGAAGAGGTGGGTGTGGTGAGGTATACAAAACTGATATACCCAACGGAAAGATCAAAACAATCGCCATTAAAAAGATCATACAACCTCCAAAAGATGCAGAAGAACTCACCGGAGAAGACACAAAGGTGCTCAACAAAAAAATGCGTCAAATCCGATCGGAAATCCAAACCGTCGGTAAAATCCGTCACCGGAATCTGTTGTCGTTGCTCGCACATGTTTCTCGACCCACATGTCATTACCTTGTGTATGAGTTCATGAAGAATGGGAGCTTACAAGACATATTACAACAAGTTCAAGATGGTTCGCGACAACTAGAGTGGTTGGCGCGGCACAAGATCGCGGTCGGGGTCGCGTCAGGGCTCGAGTATCTCCACATGAGTCATGTGCCGCGGATAGTACATCGGGACTTGAAGCCCGCGAATGTGCTCCTTGATGATGACATGGAGGCTAGGATCGCGGATTTTGGGCTTGCAAAATCTATCCCAGAGGCTGACACGCACATGACAAGCTCGAATGTCGCAGGGACTTTAGGTTATATAGCACCAGAATATCACCAGACGATGAAGTTTACAGATAAATGTGATATTTATAGTTTTGGAGTTTTGTTGGGAGTATTGGTGATGGGAAAGTTGCCATCAGATGATTTTTTTCAACATACTGCTGAAGTGAATTTGGTTAAATGGATGAGGAAGGTGATGACGTCGGAGAATCCAAAAGAAGCAATCGATCCAAGTCTTTTGGGGAACGGGTACGAGGAACAAATGCTTCTTGTTCTTAAAATTGCTTGTTTTTGTACTCTTGATAACCCTAAAGAGAGGCCTAATAGTAAAGATTGTAGGTGCATGTTGGCTCAAATCGAGCATTGATTAATGTATGCAAGTTCGTAATTTATATTGTGGAAATAACATGACATTTTTCATAATATTTTACATATTCTTACTTAGATATACATTAGTTGCATATACTTTGATATACTAGTATCACCGACTGTGGAGTAGAGGGTTGCGATTGTTAAAAATATAGATATGATAGCTTAAATGTTCAAAATGAAGGACGACCGAATCCTAAGGCCCTAGTCGACACATATTAACTATTTAAAATTGTAAATACTCAACAATTATGAGAATCTTATTTAATACAGACAAAAAAATTGAAAAAATCTCACTCTTAAACACATAGAGAATGTTGTGGATGGACACTATGAACGACAAAGTGAGTTGAGAGGGTTTCAACAACGCACAAGAAAAATAAGGTTTTTTGTATCTGTAAATCCCTTCATCGCTATCCTTTTATACCTGAATTTGCACTCTAGTCCTTTAGAACTCTAAAAACCTCATTCTAGCCATAACTTCCAAAGTGTCCAGTTGTAGTCCTTCCTTTGAGTCTTTATGTCATAAAGCACCCTCAAACTACCTGAAAAATGCACATACAACTATCGTAAATATTAAATCTATTAACAAGGGGATGAATTTATTATATTGTAGCTTTCAACCCCTCCTCCCGGCAATTCATTCATTGTAAAAATTATGCATATTTAGTGTGCTACACAAAACTCATTTTGTTTAGCCATTTAGCTCTTTTGTAAAACTATCAGTATGTTGATTGTGAGGACCAAAACTAAAAATCTCAACATACCAAAAACAACCTTCTCTCTTATAAGAATACAAATCGATTTCAAAGTACTTAGTGCGATCATGAAATACAAGGTTAGATGAAATTAAAATTGCACACTATCATCACACGTTTGATAAAGTAACAAATAAGGATGTAATGCTTCGTTTTCAAGCTATGAAAAACCAAAGATGAGAGTTCTGAGATCAATTAGGTATTTGTTTAACTTTCTTTATTATCATGTTTTTTTTCTTTTATTTGTATTAATGTTCGGTAAAAAATTTTTAAATTACGTTACCCCTGAAATAGTTTTTTAGATCCGCCACTGTCTGTAGGGGATGGAGAAAGAATTGACCGCGGCTTACTTTTCTAAGAAACTAAACTGTTTTCAAGAAAATTTTAAGGAAAACACAATACACTGTTATGCATCTACTAGAAGCTAAACATGTTCCACAATCAGGATTAACATGACATTTTAAACTAAAATCATCAGTTTTACTGAATAACATTCCTTTCCCCGGACTACCCTCTATGTATCGTAACAGTCTAGGAGCAATTTTCAAACGAGATTGTAACGGACAATGCATAAACTAACTTAGACTATGAACCGCATACGCTATATCAGGTCTAGTAAGTTTCAAGTAGATAAGTTTACCAATTAACTTTTAATACTCAGTTATATTTTTAAAATATAATCATTCTCATTTGAATTCTCGAGCATATTGTTGTGACGAGTGTTTTTCTATTATGTTTATATATAAATTTTATTTAAAATCGTTCAGGGTCAAACAAGATATATATTTTCAAACTTCTAAAATATAACATTTCTTAGATAAAAAGTATACTGTTACGATACGTTTAATTTTGTTTATGTCTTTAAATCACTTCAGGCCAAATGCAATATATTTCTACTCTTTTTAAGTACAGTACAGTTTATTGTTCTTTAACATTTGTTTAACATAGCAGTTTATTGTTCTTTAACATTTGTTTAACATAGGGGTTCGCGGTAACATTTAACATTGGTTTATTACAGGGTTTTAAGTCTCTATAGCAACGCGATAGTTATCTAACAAGTAACAAAGATAGTTTTAAATCATTATTTTGAAGTGTAACCGAGTAGAATGATATGTGTATATTAAAATTTAGCATAAATGTAAATGATTTTTTACCGACTTTAATTATAAAGCGCAGATTCATATTATCATCATTAACTTTATTTATTTATTTATTTATTTTAATATCGGTAATTAATTATAAAGCGCAGATTCATATTATCATCATTAACTTTATTTATTTATTAATTTCAATATCATATGTATCTTTCATAAATAATTGAAAATTTTCTTGTGACCTAATAAATTAAAATTGATTGTTTATAAAGTTTGTTTCGTTTAATAAAAAATTATAATTATATTCTGTGATATTCAATATATACATGACAAATTTTTTCTTTTTCATTAATCGAAATTTGATTTCATTTTGCTCAATCTTCACTTTCTCGTTCGTTACTTTTAAAAGACTAAGGGGCTGTTTGTTTTCGGCTGACCCGGCTGACCCGGCTGGCTCGGTCAGCGGGTCAGCCCGTTTGATTTCGGGATAGTGGCTAGCTGACCGGGTCTCCATTGTTGACCCAAACCTAAAAGAAAAAAATGCTGACCCAGCCTCACAAGTCACAATCTGATCTCTTGCACCTCCACAACCACCGCCCCCTCCACAACCCGACCCCAATCCCTCGGCCGGAGCAGCGAATCCCTAGGACCTCCATCACGGTCGCGACCCGCAGGCCGCAACCCTCTCGCTACCCTGATCTTTGCACCGCCCCCTCCACAACCCGACCCCAATCCCTCGGCCGGAGTAGCAGATCCCCACATCTCCATCACGGTCGAGACCCGCAGGCCGCAACCCTCTCTCGACCCTGATCTTTGCACCGCCCCCTCCACAACCCGACCCCAATCCCTCGGCCGGCGCACAGCAGGCCTCCATCACACTTCCTCGGGACCCGCAGGCAGACCCGTAGGCCGCCGCCCCCATCACAATCCGCCCTCCATCACAATCCCCCCTCCATCACAATCCCTCGGAACCGCAGGTAGAGCCGGTAATCTTGCTTTCTCTCTATGTAGATGTGTATGTAGATGTGTATGTAGTTGTGTATGTAGATGTGTATGTAGATGTGTATGTAGTTGTGTATGTAGATGTGTATGTAGTTGTGTATGTAGATGTTTTTATCATTCAGCAGTTAAATTCAATCTCGTCAGAACAACGGGGCAATATGGTTATTTTTATCATTCAGCAGAGTCAGACAGATACTAAATCAAACAGCCAGGTTTCAGTCAGATGCAGACTCAGTCAGAACTTCTAACTGGGTCAGCTTCTGACTCAGTCAGATCTTACTCAGTCAGCAGTAATCAAACAGCCCCTAAAAGTAGGCAATCCTAAATTATAATGTCTAAATGCATTACAAATTAAAGTAATTAAGAACTAATTGTTTAAGAAAAATACATTTTATAATAATATTCGCAATATTTAATTTGAGTATGATTCGTTATATTCAATAACAATTGTTTAAATAATAATAATGCCATATTCACGAAACTCGTTAATATATACTAAATTAAAAAACGAATTATTTAACACCTGGGGTGGTGGCGCAGTTGGCTAGCGCGTAGGTCTCATAGCTAAAGAGTGATCCTGAGGTCGAGAGTTCGAGCCTCTCTCACCCCACAATATTTTTAAAACCAAGATATTATTTGTTCGATATAAATATACTTTGAAATTATACAAACAACACCCTGCTTGCAAAATTTTGATTACTACCCTACGGTGTCTCTATTAAATTTCTATGTTATTTTTCAATTGATTAATTGGGTCCCTATTAAGGTTAATTTTCTATGTTGGAGGTTATATTGGAATAGTCTTCCAACTTTGGTTTCATTGTTGAAGAGACATATCAATATTTCCAACTCGCTTTGTGTTCTATGCCATGTAAAGGTGGCAAAATGGGCGGGTTGGATTGGGCTGGTTGTTAGGTTAGAATGGATTTAGGTCAGGATGGGTTTGGGTTAGAATGGGTCAATTAAAAAAAAAAAGGTCAGGATGGGTTTGGGTTAGTATGGGTTTGGGTCAGGATGGGTTCGGATAAGGATGGATCATTTTTAAAAAAAGTCAATACTATTTTACTAGCTTTTTACAATCCAAGAACACATATAGACATATACATATACATATACATATACGAGCTCAAACAGATACATATATGACTTCATCTATAAATGGTCGGTACCTTCAATAAATTGACGATGATGGTGCGATGGTGAAGCGGAGGCCCAACCTGTAGGTGTGGTGGTGGTGAGCGATGAAACTCAATGGAGGTGGAGACTGATGCGGAGCGCTACTGTAGGTGCGGTGGTGGTGTGCGATGAAACTTGATGGAGGTGGGAGGCTGTAGGTGCGGTGGTGGTGTGGTGACGCGGTGGACCGGTGATGACGAAGTGGACCTGTGGTGATGCAGTGGTGATGCGGTGGTGGTGCGGTGGTGGTGCGGTGGTGGTGTGGTGGTGGTTCGGTGGTGGTGCGTGATGAAACTCGACGGAGGTGGGAGGCTGTAGGTGTGGTTGTGGTGTGGTGGACCGATGATGATGCGGTGGTGCCTTGTGCGATGGAGGCGATCAATTTGAGTGAAAAAAACTTTGACTTATTGTTACTTGTAGATCTAATTTTGAAAACCCATTTTGACCTATGTTTCTTTTTTGTCAAAAAAGCTTCTAACCTATCTTGACTCACTTGTGTTTCTTATTTAATCCATTCTAACCCATCTTTATTTTTAAAACACCCATTATGACCCAAAATCACATCCTTGAACTTCTTTTGCCACCTCTAAATGCCATGTAAATAAGGAATCGTTGGGCCATTTATTTGTGGCTTGCTCATTTGCACAACTGATATGGGATTTTATATCCTCTTAGTGTAAACTTCATTCCTTCTTTGTGTTCAACGAGAATGACCTACTTCATTTTCATGAATCTATTCGAGGATCACCAACTTGGAAGAAGGTAATATACACTGTGATACAGACCGCAATTTGATGCTTATGGAGAAACAAGAACGAGATGTTATTTGATCAAAAATCTACCAATGTCGTAAAGGTGGTGGGTGAAATTAAAGTCTTTGGATTTCTTTGGCTCAAGAGCCGATCGAAAAAACAAGTTTTAATAGGATCATTGGTGTAATTTTAATGTATCGGGCATGCGATTATGAATTGAATTTTATTGTTGCATGTAACATGTTTGGCTAATGATTTGTTAGCCTATGGTGTAATAAAGTTTTGTCGGCCTTTAAAAAAAACTTTGGTTTTTCAAATTTAGATGTTCAAAAGAATTATAGGATTTAATGTTCTAGTCATGAGTAACAATAATATTTGGCTTTCCTTTTTTAACATGTGTATTTGAAGTGTAGTAGAATATGGTGATTTCAGTGTGATGAGTTTGTTTGTGGTTTTTATGCTCGAGTTAAATTTAATAATTATGGTAAGTCATAAGTAGGATTGCAAGCAAAATAATTCTGTTTATTACAAAGGACTCTAATTTTAAGATTTGCTTTTATGTCTAGAAAAGATGTGCTACAATATTACAATTAATACTACAAATAGTCAAGAAATTGTAGTATACATTTTGATCGAATGTTTGTTGATTTGATCGATTTTCATTTATTAGGGAGTTGACACGTGTTACGATTACACCAAAGTCGACTTGTGGCCCTCCCTACTAGCCCTCGCCCCGTCTAACTTGGATATACGGTAGCCGACCAATAAAATGGAGCCATAGGGTTACGACATGTTGCGTGCCCGACTAGGCTATGGCTGTGTAAGGTGTTTTTAAGTCTCGGCTATCTTATAGGTTAGTTAGAACAGCTAAGGGCTAGCCGAGAGGCCCACAAGTCTACTATAGTGTAGCCAAGTACACGTGTCAGCTACTTGTTTTTCTTCTTATGGGTC